>BLKR01000957.1:0-369161 GCA_011170035.1 Teleogryllus occipitalis | reverse complement strand
AATTTTATTCAAATAAAGAATTTTCTTGAAACACAAAAAAACTTCTAAGGTACTTGAAACAGCTCTAGAATTCCCTTCCCCCGTATCTCCATTGATCCAAATGTTAGAAGGTAGATATTCATATCTAAATGATAGAAATATGAAGAGAAGAGTTACAAATCTAAAAAAAGAAATTAAAAAAACACATTGAAAGCAATGAATCACTCTAGTGATGTAAATTAAAGAATCTCCCTCCTTATATTAAATATCAATTAACAACGTTGAAAGCATATTACAATGGACCACGTGACCAATATTGTTCGCGTTCAAGACACTAAATGTTAGAAGTCTGCATTCAGGCGAAAACAACCGTTAGTCTCTCGCGAGGCTCCATGCCGACGCTCGGCGGAATGGGTGACCTTTCTTGGGAGGACGGAGATACCTGTTTAACGGACATCTCGACCGGCCGCCATTCGGCTTCCGATTATCTGCAGAACCGACAGTGGACGCTCGGTTGTTCCGCTGCTCAATGCATGTACGAGATTTAAAGTTTCCGTGCATAGTGATAGTAAAACTCTTTCAATTAAGTGTAATTAATTAATTATAATGGAAAGAAAATAAAATTTCAATTAAAATATTAATTGATTAAAACATTAACAAATTAACAATTTATTGATTAATTGCAAATAATTTTAGAGAGACAAATCAATACAGTTTTTGAAAGAATTAAAGGCAAACAAAGAGTCTGGAAAGAAATATAAAACCAACTTTTTACAATCAATACCATTTACTATTCTTACAATGAATACTATTTAATATATACTATTTTACTATTTACTATCAATAAAATGGAATAAAAAACTAAAGTAATCCAGAATTAACTGTGAAAATCAGAACTATTTCACCTTTATAAGTGAATTTTACTCTATTCTTCCTTTAAATTAAAAAAAAATATTTGGAGCAATTTTTGAGAAAACTTTGAAAATGTTCCAGGGGCTTCATGTAAAGTACGTCCAAATTTTAAAGAATATTTTTCAAAATTTCAAAGCTTCGACTAGAGCCAGATAGGCAGGGGTTTCTTCAATTTGGAAGATATCCTAGTTTAGCTGCTAGTTGTGTTTAGACGGACGGACGTTTTGCCGTCAATTGTTTTTTTCGGTATCAAGGACCCACAAAACAGGGATTCTGGCTACAACACTTGTTAGAGGATTTTTGACCTTAATTTATAAACTGGATTTATCCACTTTTTCGTTATCAGGGCCCGGCAATTAAATTTTTCTGACGAAAATTCGTCGTTTTTTCGCACAGCATTACATGACTTTCTCTATTCTGAGTATATTACTCCGTGTATTCATCATATTCGCGGTCTCTCCATACGCACAGCTTCTTGACCGAACGGATCAACAGATACCGTAGACTAATGGGAAACTAATGGACGTTTCTTAGAAAAATGAGGTCAGAAACATTTGTTTTTGGCATAGGGCAGTAAAAGACACATCTATATCTTAAACATACCAAATTGGTATATTATTAAATTAACATAGATTATTTTTTATTAGATTGTCATATTATTAGATTAGATTAGATTAGTAATTATTAGCTATTATATAAACAAAAAATGTTTGTAAGGAGCGAAGTACATTATATATTACGTACCCTCTCCCTCAAGAAAAATGTCGTTCAAAATTCTATCTTCCACACCGCGCCGACAAACTTGGACACCCCTCGGCCTGGGGAGGGGGCAGGGGGAGGGGACGCGTTGACCAATCGCTTACAGGTACAACCACAGTTGTCTGTGATTGGTGCAACATCCCAAGGGGCAGAAAGAACGCTGTCTCCGGGGAGGGGGCTAGTTCGTTTACGTACCGAACCCGGAAGCTATCGTCATATTTCCTGCCGAAGGAATGTGGTTTGCCTGCGCGTACGCCACGACGAAAAAAATATTTCTAAGCGGGGGTTTTCCGTCCAGAAAGATTGTCTATAGACCAGTAAATAAATACCGCCCAATTCGCCGATGACACTGCCTTATACATCTCCGGCACTTCACTACAAACTCATCAATTCCAGCTCCAACAGCATCTAAATCTAATAACAAATTGGGCAAATAACTGGAAAATCAAATTAAATCCCTCAAAATCAGCAGCAAAAATCTTCTCATTGAAAACCTTTGCACATCCATCCCCACTACTCATAAATAATAACGCTATAAATTGGACCCCAATCACGAAAACAATAAAATATCTTGGATTAAATTTAGACACTAAACTCAATTGGAAACAACACGTTGAAATAAAAGCACAACAGGCAAAAACCAAATTAATCCAATTAAGACCTTTACTAAACTCATACAACCATCTCTCACTGTCAAATGCACTAACACTATACAAATCATTCATTCGCCCAACATTACTATACGCATGTCCGATCTGGACCAATGTCGCCAAAACCAATCTCAACAAAATGCAAATATTTCAAAACAAATATTTAAGATTAATAACAAGAGCTCCATGGTTTATTAGCAATAAACAACTACATCATGATCTAAACATAAATGAAATAGCTCACCAAATAGCATACCTATCAAACAACTTTTACACTAATTTACCCTTCATAAAGGCATCAACTCACTACAGACTCGGAAAAGATCCCAGATACAAAACCAGAATAAAGAACAGATTCCCGCTCCATTCTTTCCTCCAGATATTTTCTAATATTGATTAATTCTGCTGAGGTGCTGTTTGTTTCCTCTCCCAATTAAAGTTTGTTATGTACAATTTTAAACTAGATTAGTTGATTAGATTAAGTTGTCTAGATTAAGTTGATTAGATTAAGTTGTTTAGATTAAGTCACCATACAATTGCAAAGTTTCACTTGTAAACTGAACATTGTAATTTCAACTAAACAATAAATAAATTAAAAAAAAGGCCAGTAAATATTTATCATTTTAGCAACAATTATTCTAACTTTTAGTAATCGATTTGTAACTCCTGATAAACTGCTATTTTTAGATATTCATTTCAGGCACAATTTGCGGAGCCTTCCCGGCCGTTCTAACGCATATTTCGAATTTGTTTATAAAATTATAAATTGTTGCAAAATTGTTAATTCGCTGTTTTTGGTTCTGGGACATCGGGAGACTCTCCCCACTTTAGATTTGCAAAATTTGGAAATTGTTTATAAATTTGCAATTGTTGCAAATTTTTATTGTCTAATCTGAATGGCGTTTAAATGTGATGCAAAATTCCGGAATCCGTTTGGTGCTATTATATCTCGTTCTCGAGATATATGTAATTGTTTATAAGAAATTAACATCTTAGTAGACCCCATTTGTTTGCGCTTAATTCATTCGCGCTAACAGAATAGCGTGGGATGGGCATACTGAAAAAACAGTTCTCCAATGCCGCGCTTTTGCATACCTAATACGCTTAAAATGCACTTGCTTGTAAACAAATTCTGTGGCCAATTTAATTATGCTAAATTCGTATTTTTACGGCGAGTATGAGCATAACTTTTATTTGGTTTTTATATTCTCTTTTAAGTCCTACAATTTGCAAGTCGATATATTTATTAAATAGGAAAGAAATTGATTATAAAAAAATATTTTTCAAGGTGCATTACGCCCAAACAATTGTTTCTGTTTTTCTATCAAAGGGGTGTTGAGCAACTGAATAACTGTATTATTAATTTTTTTAAGTCCCCTGTTAACACCGAGAGTCAGAAACTATTTGTTCCTCTTGTTTAACCATTACCATTAAAAAATAGGGAAACATATTGCTTAGCTGTTTGCTATAAACTGCACTGGATTGGATGAATGCAGTGTTAAGGTTTTCAAATACAGAAATATTCAATTTTGTGTTTTGAAAGATCACATGAGTAGAATCACACATGACAATATTTACACAAGTATAGAAATTTCTAAATAAACGTATATAAACTTTAAGTTAATATTTTCAATTCAATTTATCATTCCTTTCTAAAACTGTTAATTTGATGATTTTATTGTATAATATTCAAATCAGAGCTTTATGTGCTAAATCTACGCATTGTTAATACATACTTTTAAACAACATTAATATATTTAATATACATTTAAAAAGTTTTTAGATTGGCAAACGTTTCAATGAAATTTCATGAATTCCTAAATGCTTGAAAATAAATACTTGTAAAATTAAATTATTGTAGCGTGTAAAAATATAACAAACTCACGTATTTGGTAAAACGAGTTGATATTACTAAAACAAAGCAAAACAGATGTAATAACAATTCAAAGAGATTTAGCGTTTGTTTACAGTTCAGTTCTCAATGCTCTAGCATTTCCCAGTGAAAATACATAGAACGAACTTGGTGGTCAAGTGATATGACCTTCCCAACACAGACTACATTTCAGTATCGTCAGAGTTCGAAGGTGGTTTGTTGGCCGCCATTCTACGAATCTATCAAAACCTTGAATTTTGCACGACCATCTGTACAGAGAGAACGTAGCGGTTTATTAAACGGAAACGGGCCATTCGAGGTATCTAATGTGCCCTCTTTGAAAACGTTTAACCATTATAAACTATCCCTAAGAAAAATATCAAATAAACAATGTTAAAGGTCACCAGCTTAACATTGCCTTTACTATTTGAATGTTTTCAACATCCCCAAAACCAACAGAAAACCCATGTTTTTACAGGTTATTATAAAACCAGATTCGTAATGAAATGTAAGCATTTATTCACGTTATTATTTTAAAACACTGAAATATCTACGATGTTATTTGATTCATGTCTTCATCGAAGATCTGAGATTAAAAAACTGATAAGCAGAGAAAATTAAAGTAATTTTGAGTGATTGATGAAGTTGAATGGTCAAATGAAAAACAATGTTTCTTGCTTCATATAATGCTATCTTCTTTAACAGACATGTAATTACATGTGATACCTATATTTAAACATCCAAACTAATGAAAATTTTCAAAATTAAAATCATCAATAAAACGTTGATTCATCAGCAAGGATTATATTATTAAATACTTTCTTGAGATTCATGTGCTCCTGTGTGAATAACGTAGTAAACGTGATTCGTATGATCCAGTTGCTCAGGATAAAACAAAACCTGCTAGACACATACACTAAACTTAATAGTTGTCAAATAAGTATTTACGACATGGGTATCAAAGATATCTTATTACAATACGAAATTGGAGAATTATCAAACAAGACTCTTTACCCGAAATTGTAAACCAATTGAATATTGTAATATAATGTTACCATTTGAATATCATAGAAAGTAAGACGCAATTTGTCAAAATTCATGTGAACTATAATTTTTCTTTAAATTTTACTCCTTATCCTGCGAAAGATGTGTGACAGTACTTGTGTTAACAGTTCTACTGCCATGGGTTTAATTAATTAGTTTTCAGTACGCAAATTATTGTTTTTGGTTTTAAAGAAGCATGGATATACAGAGGATCGGGGAAGGAAACGTCGAAAGTTTGAAAAAAGCTGTTTAAACAATTTTAATCATACTTTGTCTAATAAACTACATAGATATTTTGAATAACTGACCTGCAATAAACACGCAAATGTTGGTTTGAAAATATGATTTATATATATGAAAATATCAGTTACGTCAAGTTTTAATTTAGAGAATCAAAGTGAATGGTCTAAGTTTACTCGCCTAAATAAAGTTTATCTTACTATACATACTATTTAGAAAGTGTTTTATGTTCAAAACAAGTGTTGCCTCAACACCATATATTTTCACGTATTATTCGTAATTGCTATGCAATATTCAATACGGACTATGTGAACCTGCAAAAAAGAAACAACAAAAAAAGACCTACTGCAGCAGAAAATATTTTCTACTCGTCGGGATTCGAACTCGGGTCTTTAAAGTTAACTCACTTGACACGGTTCCCCCTCACCACCAGGTACACGACAAGACTACCTCCTTTCCGATGCGAAAAGAAAGTGAAGCATTTGCAGTTTTCAAAAAAAACAGGGTGTTCAATTTATCTTAATACAAGATCTATTTTTAAAAAGAGATTTCATTAAACAAAAATCTCTAGCGTTCATTTTTTCGGCAATGTTATAAAGATCAGTCGGGGCTAATATTATACTGTAGAAAATTGGGGTTAATGTATTACACTTTAAGAGTTGTTATTTATGTCCAAAATTAACAAGAAAATGACAAATGATAGGAAATATATTCTATTATAATGACCATATAGCAAACACTCAGAATGTAACAATATTTGGGAGGAAAAAAAATCAAAACTAAAATGCCTAATTTTTCCAGTCAAAAACTTTACCACCGTGATATAAATCTTTTGATGTTACTTCGTTATTTTTTATGACACGATATTTTTGAAAATAGGTTATCATTAAGAAAGAATTAATATTCTTTTCTGCCTTAAAATAATGCAATAATATTAATCGTGTCATGATATATACAGCCTCAAATTTGTGGGGCTAATATGATACAACTTAAGAGGCTAATGTAATACGGGTGTCGGGGCTATTTTGATACACTAAAAATTAACACGCAGACAACTGGAAGGGATTTTTTTATGTTTAATATTACATCAAAGGCGCTAAAATTCGGATTTGATGTTGATAAACTATCCAAGTGTTTATCTGAGAAAGAAAGACCAGGCGACAATTCATATAGATTTCCTCGTTCTCCTCCCTACCCAGTACATGGTGATTCACTTATGATTATCAATTGGCGGAAGCTTCTGCTGTTTCAGTGCAGTTACTGATTTTTCACTGGAATCACAAGGAACCGGGCCTACAATAGGAGCTAACACCATCCCTTCAACTCCAGATATCAACTGTTCTCATCCAGTACTTTTGAGATAATACTGTTGGAAAAAAATTTTAAAAAACAGTAGCCCTCCAGAGAATAAGGAAGCGGTTAGACCCAATCGCAGCAATCATTACTAGTGAAAAGTGGATCATTACTAGGAAAGAGTGGAGTGTTTAATTTACATTAATTTAATATCTCTTTTAAAAAAGAGATTTCATGAAACAAAAATCTCTAGCGTTAATATTTGTTTTCGACAATGTTAATAGGTATTTGTTCGCAATTTTCGAAAATTCAGATCGTTCGCCCAAAATTGAACGTACGCCACTTTTAAACATCTTGTGCTTCGAGGAATAGATTTACAGAAAAATTGGAGCTCTTTTTCAGGAAATTATGTAAATATGATGGGGTTTGGTGTAAAGTACCTTCAAAATTAAAAGATTCGTTTCAAATTCGAAGATTCGTAATATTAGCCAGATCGTTCGAGGAATATCCATTTTGGTGAAAATCGTGTTTACTTTAGGCTCTAGAATTACTCACACGAAGACGGATTCACAAAGAGGGTTTTTGGAAAATCACTTTTTCGGGTTCAAAAAACAAGCGTTTTGACAGCCTTGTGTATAGAAAATAAAAGAACAATACCAGCAATCCACTTTTTTCGAACTAGCTACTTACAAAACGTGTTTTCTGTGAAAATTTCGACACTTCCTCCTACAGCATTACGTAACTCTCTTTACACGTGGAGGTAAAAATACTCCAGCGTTACTGGGATTTGAACTCGGATCCCTGTAGTCCGTAGGTTGGCTCGACCGCACTGTGCTATCACAGATATTTCTCAACACGCTGTCCAAGCACACTTATTACGAAAAGAATAGTTACGTGATATTCATTGCACTTAGATTTTTATTAGAGGAATGTTCTACATGTTTAAAAGGTATCAAATTCGCAATAAGAATTCAAACGATTACAACCCACGCAACTACATAGCTCATTTTACTTAGAAATATTTTCAACCAGAAGCCGTGGTCTTTAGAACCCTCTGTGGAAGTCGTTGCCGGTCTTATCTTTCGGCGTCTATGGCCAAGGTTGAATTACGTCACAGATGAAAGTTGCGATAACGCTAGAGCTCAACACGGCGCTTGCAGACGTTCTGAAGCCAGAATCGCAATAGGGGCATACTTATACGTGATTCTTAAAGACATTAACAACTAAAATAAGTAGTGGCGCCTCAAAACACATGCTTTATGTGATATTTATAATGGATACGAATGATTATAACTATACAATTAACCGCAAAATTGTTTCTACCCGCAAAAATTATTCTCCGTGGATGAGATTCGATCTTACGTGCCTAAGCTTCTCCAACAGTGCGCTTACCTGCTATACCACAGAAACTCTTATAACTTTTGTCTCTCACAAAGATGATTTTAAACTGTCATGTATCACAGATTTGACTAAAAAAGAACGTGCGGCGTTTAGATGCTTGTGTTAACTACAGACGGACAAACAGACGTTTTGTCGTAAATAATTTTTTTAGTAACAAGGACCCACAAAACATGGATTCTGTCTACAAACGTATTGACGTAATGCACTATATACAAGAATAAAATTTGTCTACTTTTGTCGTGGCCAGTGATCGGAATTTAGAGGTTTTTGTCGAAAAATCCCCGTCTCCCGGCGCATGATTACAATACTTTTTCTTCTTACCACATAATTACCAGAAAGGAAGAAAAAAATGTTTTTCATTGTTTCTATTCAACGAAAATTTTCAATCAATTCCAAAGATGAAATAATCAGTAAATATTAAAAAGAGATTTATTAACAATATGAAATGAAATACAATAAGAAAGGAATCTTCTGTTCTTTACTTGGTATTCTTAACAAATCTATAGGAAAATCATAATAAATGCATTATTTCAACAACATTCGAATATTATTGTTAGAATCTATGGGGAAACTGTTAATGCCGGGTCCTGGTAACGTAAAAAGGGTTAACTAATGTTGTGAAATGTAGAAAAAAAATCCTTTAACTCGTGTTGCCCGAAACCAATGTTTTGTGGGTCGTTGATACAGAAAAATCGAACGACGACGAAAGGCCTGTACGTTCGTGTGTCTGTTGATGTGTCTGTTCTTGTGTCTGTTCGTCTGTCTGTCTGTAATTTTCAATAAAAATTATATGACCTTATTTATGGAATTCAAGAATTATTTATGGACAACAAATTTCATTTGAATGAAAAATCTGTGTTCAATTTTAGAGTTGTAGGAAAACGCCGAAAAAATTCAAACTTTTCCAATTTTCGAAAATTCAGAGTTTACCGTGGACATAGGACGTATGTCGCCTTTATAAGTGTATTTTACTCTATTCTTAGAAGAAATTTAAAGAAAAAATTTGGGGTCGTTTTTGAGAAACTTTTGAAAATGACCGACGGCTTCATGTAATGTACCCTCAAATTTTAAAGAATGATTTTTAAAATCTCAAAGTTTCAACTAGAATCACATCGACAAGGGATTCTTCAATTTGGAAAAGATCGTACGATCTGTTTAGGCGCTAGTAGTGTTCACAGATGGACGGAGAGACGGACAGACGCAGACAGACTGACGTTTTGCTTTCAATTGGTGTTTTGGCATCCAAGACCCACAAAACAGGAATTATGGTTACATCACGTGTTAGAGATTTTTTCTCTTAATTTAGTAACTGGATTTATCCACTCCTTTGTTTTCAGGGCCCGGCAATACATTTTTTCTGCCGAAAATTCGCCGTTTTTTTTCGCGGAGCATTACATAACTTTCTCTATACTACGTATATTATTCCGTATGTATGTGCGTATACGAGAAAGTAAAAAGTTACGTAATTCTACGGAGGAAATCGGCTAATTTTCGACACAAAAAAACTGTAATTTCCGGGCCCTGGTGTCAAAAAAAGTGGATAAATTCAGTTGATAAATATAGAATAAAATCCCTTTAGCATGTGGTGTAGCCAGAAGCCAGGTTTGGTGGGTAGTAAATACAAAAAACAAACGATTAATTGTAAAACGTATTTTCTTCTGTGAACAATGCTAGCGGCTAAACTGTTCAGGCAATTTTCTCCAAAGTTGATATTCCACAAGCGATCTGGCTGATGTCGAGCCCTCCTGAATTTCAAATCAATATTTTATTTTTGGATGGTACTCTACAAGAAGCCCCTGAAACATTTTCAAAAATTAAAAAATGGCATGAACTTTTCTGGTTAAATTTATTGCCGGATAGCGTAATGGACGCTATAAGACGATGGCGGAGATGATTTTCGTTCATATACTGAATTTTTCCAAAAATGCAAGAAAACAATTTTTTCGCCGTTTTCCTACAACTTAAGTATTGAAGATAGTTTGTTTCCTTAATGAAATGTGTTCATCAAAAACAGATCTTCAAATATTCCTTTCAAATAATCAGTCCTTTAATAAAGATCACGTACAATTGTTTAAAAATATAAGTACTTTAGATAATTTTACAATTTTTGAAATAGCAAATTTGAATTTCCCCCGCTTCGTTTACGAGCTGTCATTCTGAATTTCTTTTGAATTCTGATGATTGTCGGGACGGACAAGGCGCTATTACGACGCTGTATTTTTCATTTAATGTCAAAAACAGTTAAAAATTGTGTGTAATGTACTGTAGGGAGAAATGTATTCTGTGAACGTTTTCTTAAATTTTGGTATCCCCTTGCCCTAACTCATATACAAGACAAATTCTGAGTACACAAAAAACAGCGTTTATTCTTCAAATCGCACGAGCGTTTGCTCTTCGAGTTGCATTGATTTAATTGAAATTATCTCAATGAGGTTTTCTCTCTTAATAATAGTATTTAAATATAACATGAAAGAAAAACAGAAAATACCGGAATTTTGAAGGAACATTTATTACAAAAATTTGATATTTTGTTGTTATAATATTCAACCATGGATATTTGAGATGTGTTTCCGAGAAGTTCATTGTTGGCGACATGAATGGGAAAGATATAACATACGGCGGCTTTGGCCGGTATTACACTATAAAAGTTATATGACATATCTTTGATAAAGAACTTTGTGGCAGTCTTTGAACTTTGATGAGAAAACTTTGACAAAGAAATTTGATGAGCGTATTACATTTCGTCCAAATTTTATGTAGGTTTGCTCGCGATTTACAATCAATTACGCACAAATAGTTGTGCTTTGCTACTTTATGTTTTATTATAACTAATCTATGTTTAATGCTAATGTAGTAAAAGGTAAATAAGAAAACCTTTGAGGGTGAGGCTTTAGAACAACGCCATGGTGAGGTTATGGGTCGCACATTGTGAAGCATTAATTAAAGACCTTCGAAATGAAGAATTATTTGAGGATGGATGAGGAAACATTCAATTTTCTTTGTCGTTCTTCCTTCTTTCGAAATTCAGTCCTCTGATTTGGAAGTTAAAAAAAATTATCTTTCTGAACTGGGCATTTTCCAAACACCATATTTTCCACTTCACGAGAAAATGTGTCCTACAAGCGTTAATTCCTTTGGTTTTACTTTTGTAGTTCGGATGGACAGTATTATATAAACATTCTAATTACTCGCACTCAGCAATTATGACTTTGGTTGAAGCAATACCCCTATATCGGACGCCATGTTACCAAATATGATAAAATTTGGAAGCCGGAGACTACATTTTATCCAAGAAATTTTATAAAAGAAATCTTTTATAAAATATTGGCAATTACACTGTCATATTTCTTTTATAAAATATTTTACTTACTTTTACAAAAATCTTTTACAGTGTAATATCGGCCTTTATTTACTTAACGTTAATGTTAGAATATCTCTACGTTCAATAAAATGTTGTAATCAAGTTTAAAGTCGAGAAGTGTGTATATATATATATATATATATATATATATATATATATATATATATATATATATATATATATATATATATATATATATATACACACGCAGATATGCATTAGGTAATACGTATTTATAATAGTATTCATTCATTTACTTTCCAAATTATTTTACCTTTTTCACTAACTAAAGTAGCAAATTAAAATAGATTTTAAAATAGAGTTCGCAGCGAAAATGAAATGTTTTAGCGGGCTTACTGCTTTCCGGGGCATCTATATCTGTTTAATTTCTTAATTATTTATGAAGAGACTAATTATGATTTGTTTGGTTGTACTTGTAGGTCATCATTTAAAAGAAAATATAATATTTAAGAATGATTTTAGAATATCTTGAGATCGGGCAAAAATGATTTTATGTATTCGAAACACGAATTGGTGGTCCATAAACAAGACTTACAAGAACATTTAATCACAGCAATGCTAACTGAAAAACAAAACAATTTTAACAGGAATTGATAAGCAAATATGTGCCCATTGTTGGCAGCGTCCATTGTTGCTGACCACAGCATCCATTGTTGCGCTCATTGCCGACGCTTCTGAGGTTGATGCTCTCTTCAGCTGCCTGTCCCAGTTGGGACTCTACAGCCAGGTGTTAGTGGTGTGGGATATTTCTTCTCCTAGTTTTGCCTCCACTACCCCGTACTGAGACGGGGATTGGTAAACTAGGAAAAATAACATAGGGGTTAATACATTTTATGTTGGAAAGGTTATTTTATTAGGCCTTTAGGAAGACGGAAATGGGGGTGGAAAAAAAGATTTAATGTTTTTATTGATTTTTACTTTCTCGCACTTACTGTCGTAAGAAGAAAAGGTATTGTAATCGTGCACCAGAATACGGCGAATTTTCGGCAGAAAAACCGTCCCATTCTGGTAACGAAAAAGTGAATAAATTTATTTGCTAAATTTAGGGGGAAATCCTTTAACGCGTTGTGTAGCCAGAATTCATGTTTTGTGGATCGTTGTTACCGAAAAATTGAATGACGGCAAAACGTTTGTCTATCAGTCTTCCGTCTGCGAACAACGCTAGGGGTTAAATTGTTCAACCGATTTTGTCCAAAATTGATAATACCCAATCGATCTTGTTAATATCACGGTCCCATTAATTCGAAACCGATATTTAAATTTGGGGAGGTACTTTACATTAAGCCCCAGAGATATTTTCAAAATTTTCTCAAAAGCAGTGTCATCGGTTTTGATTAATTTTTTCCCCATAATCTCATGAACGTTTAAGAGAATGGTGTAGATCTCATGTTGGCGTCTGTCTGTTCGTCTGTAGTTAACACAAGCATCTAAACGCCGCACGTTCTTTTTTAGTCAAATCTGTGATACATGACAGTTTAAAATCATCTTTGTGAGAGACAAAAGTTATAAGAGTTTCTGTGGTGTAGCAGGTAAGCGCACTGTTGGAGAAGCTTAGGCACGTAAGATCGAATCTCATCCACGGCGAATAATTTTTGCGGGTAGAAACAATTTTGCGGTTAGTTGTATAGTTATAATCATTCGTATCCATTATAAATATCACATAAAGCATGTGTTTTGAGGCGCCACTACTTATTTTAGTGTGTTAATGTCTTTAAGAATCACGTATAAATATGCCCCTATTGCGATTCTGGCTTCAGCACGTCTGCATGCCCGCCCGTGTTGAGGTCTAGCGTTATCGCAACTTTCATCTGTGACGTAATTCAACCTTGGCCATAATCGCCGAAAGATAAGACCGGGAACGACTTCCACAGAGGGTTCTAAAGACCACGGCTTCTGGTTGAAAATATTTCTTAGTAAAATGAGCTATGTAGTTGCGTGGGTTGTAATCGTTTGAAATCTTATTGCGAATTTGATACCTTTGACACATGTAGAACATTCCTCTAATAAAAAATCTAAGTGCAATGAATATCACGTAACTATTCTTTTCGTAATAAGTGTGCTTGGACAGCGTGTTGAGAAATATCTGTGATAGCACAGTGTGGTCGAGCCAGACCTACGGACTACAGGGATCCGAGTTCAAATCCCAGTAACGCTGGAATATTTTTACCTCCACGTGTAAAGAGAGTTACGTAATGCTGTAGGAGGAAGTGTCGAAATTTTCACAGAAAACACGTTTTGTAAGTAGCTAGTTCAAAAAAAGTGGATTGTTGGTATTGTTCTTTTATTTTCTATACACAAGGCTGTCAAAACGCTTGTTTTTGAACCCGAAAAAGTGATTTTCCAAAAAACCTCTTTGTGAATCCGTCTTCGTGTGAGTAATTCTAGAGCCTAAAGTAAACACGATTTTCACCAAAATGGATATTCCTTGAACGATCTGGCTAATATTACGAATCTTCGAATTTGAAACGAATCTTTAATTTTGAAGGTACTTTACACCAAACCCCATCATATTTACATAATTTCCTCAAAAAGAGCTCCAATTTTTCTGTAAATCTATTCCTCGAAGCACAAGATGTTTAAAAGTGGCGTACGTTCAATTTTGGGCGAACGATCTGAATTTTCGAAAATTGCAAACAAATACCTATTAACTTTGTCGAAAACAAATATTAACGCTAGAGATTTTTGTTTCATGAAATCTCTTTTTAAAAATAGATATTAAATTAATGTAAATTAAACACTCCACTCTTTCCTAGTAATGATCCACTTTTCACTAGTAATGATTGCTCCTATTGGGTCTAACCACTTCCTTATTCTTTGGAGGGCTACTGTTTTTTTTAATTTTTTTCCAACAGTATTATCTCAAAAGTACTGGATGAGAACAGTTGATATCTGGAGTTGAAGGGATGGTGTTAGCTCCTATTGTAGGCCTGGTTCCTTGTGATTCCAGTGAAAAAACAGTAACTGCACTGAAACAGCAGAAGCTTCCGCCAATTGATAATCATAAGTGAATCACCATGTACTGGGTAGGGAGGAGAACGAGGAAATCTATATGAATTGTCGCCTGGTCTTTCTTTCTCAGATAAACACTTGGATAGTTTATCAACATCAAATCGGAATTCTAGCGCCTTTGATGTAATATTAAACATAAAAAAATCCCTTCCAGTTGTCTGCGTGTTAATTTTTAGTGTATCAAAATAGCCCCGACACCCGTATTACATTAGCCTCTTAAGTTGTATCATATTAGCCCCACAAATTTGAGGCTGTATATATCATGACACGATTAATATTATTGCATTATTTTAACGCAGAAAAGAATATTAATTCTTTCTTAATGATAACATATTTTCAAAAATATCGTGTCATAAAAATAACGAAGTAACATCAAAAGATTTATATCACGGTGGTAAAGTTTTTGACTGGAAAAATTAGGCATTTTAGTTTTGATTTTTTTCCTCCCAAATATTGTTACATTCTGAGTGTTTGCTATATGGTCATTATAAAAGAATATATTTCCTATCATTTGTCATCTTCTTGTTAATTTTGGACATACATAAATAACATCTCTTAAAGTGTAATACATTAACCCCAATTTTCTACTGTATAATATTAGCCCCGACTGATCTTTATAACATTGTCGAAAAACAATATGAACGCTAGAGATTTTTGTTTAATGAAATCTCTTTTTAAAAATAGATCTTGTATTAAGATAAATTGATCACCCTGTTTTTTTTAAACTGCAAATGCTTCACTTTCTTTTCGTATCGGAAAGGAGGTAATCTTGTCGTGTCTTTTTTTGCAGGTTCACATAGTCCGTATTGAATATTGCATAGCAATTACGAATAATACGTGAAAATATATGCTGTTAAGGCAACACTTGTTTTGAACATAAAACACTTTCTAAATAGTATGTATAGTAAGATAAACTTTATTTAAGTGAGTAAACTTAGACCATTCACTTTGATTCTCTAAATTAAAACTTGACGTAACTGAGAACAGTGTCGTCATAAGAGTTATTATGATACATATATCCTTTATTTTTAAAATCTTAGGCCCCGAAACGCACCTCGAATTAATTATTAATATAATAGCAATAGCTATTTATATATAGTATAATTTCATAATTATTTCCAAAGAACCGGAACGCCGTTCCGTCGCGTACCAACAGAAATCAAGCCTTTTATATACAGGATATTCGGGGAAGAAATGTCGAATCTTCGAAAATAGCTGTTAAGACAATTTTAAGCTTATTTTGTCTAATAAACTACACGGATATTTCAAATGGCTAAGCCGCAATAAACATTCAAAAGTTGGTTTGGATATATGTTTTCTAGGCAACCATTTGCGTTGTAGAAGCATATAAACACTTCATTAATATCTAAATTGTTTATGATTAACAAAATAAATTAATACATTTGATCAGAAAGAAAAATTAACCTAGAAATAAAAAAGCACCCAATTTTCACCGTTCGACTGCTTTTTTATTTCTCGGTTAATTTTTTTCTGAACTAATATATTAATTTATATTGTTAATAATAAACATGTTACATGTTTCTGGTCTGTTTACATGATTCTAGAATGCAAAGTTTTGCGTAGAATTCATATTTTCAAACCAAAATTTGCGTGTTTATTGCAGCTCAGCCATTCAAAATAGCTATGTAGTTTATTAGACAAAGTATGATTAAAATTGTTTAAACAGCTTTTTTCAAACTTTCGACGTTTCCTTCCCCGATACTCTGTATATCCATGCTTCTTTAAAACCAAAAACCATATAATTTGCGTACTGAAAACTAATTAATTAAACCCATGGCAGTATAATTGTTAACATAAGTACTGTCACACATCTTTCGCAGGATAAGGAGTAAAATTAAAGAAAAATTATAGTTCACATGAATTTTGACAAATTGCGTCTTACTTTCTATGATATTCAAATGGTAACATTATATTACAATATTCAATTGGTTAACAATTTCGGCTAAAGAGTCTTGTTTGATAATTCTCCAATTTCGTATTGTAATAAGATATCTTATGATACTCATGTCGTAAATAACTATTTGACAACTATTATGTTTAGTGTATGTGTCTAGCAGGTTTTGCATTATTCTGAGCAACTGGATCATACGAATCACGTTTACTACGTTATTCACACAGGAGCACATGAATCTCAAAAAAGTATTTAATAATATAATCCTTGCTGATGAATCAACGTTTTATTGATGAATTTAATTTTGAACATTTTCATTAGTTTGGATGTTTAAATATAGGTATCACATGTAATTACATGTCTGTTAAACACGATAGCATTATATGAAGCAAGAAACATTGTTTTTCGTTTGATCATTCAACTTCATCAATCACTCAAAATTACTTAAATTTTCTCTGTTTATCAGTTTTTTAATCTCAGATCTTCGATGAAGACATGAATCAAATAACATCGTAGATATTTGAGTGTTTTAAAAATAATAACGTGAATAAATGCTTATATTTATTGAATTGGTTTCATAATAACCTGTAAAAACATGGGTTTTCTGTTGGTTTTGGGGATGTAAAACATTCAAATAGTAAAGGCAATGTTAAGCTGGTGACGTTTAACATTGTTTATTTGATATTTTTCTTAGGGATAGTTTATAATGTTTAAACGTTTTCAAAGAGTGCACATTAGATACCTCGAATGGCCCGTTTCCGTTTAATAAACCGCTACGTTCTCGCTGTACAGATGGTCGTGCAAAATTCAAGGTTTTGATAGATTCGTAGAATGATGGCCAACAAACCACCTTCGAACTCTGACGATACTGAAATGTAGTCTGTGTTGGGAAGGTCATATCACTTGACCACCAAGTTCGTTCTATGTATTTTCACTGGGAAATGCTAGTGCATTGATATTTACTAAACTGTAAACAAGCGCTAAATCTCTTTGAATTGTTATAACATCTGTTTTGCTTTCTTTTAGTAATATCAACTTGTTTTACCAAATACGTGAGTTTGTTGTATTTTCACACTCTACAAGTATTTAATTTTACAAGTATTTATTTTCAAGCATTTAGGAATTCATGAAATTTCATTGAAACGTTCGCCAATCTAAAAACCTTTTAAATGTATATTAAATATATTAATGTTTAAAAATATGTATTAACAATGCGTAGATTTAGCACATAAAGCTCTGATTTGAATATTATACAATGAAATCATCATGCAAAATGTGCAGTTTTAGAAAGGAATGATAAATTGAATTGAAAGTATTAACTTAAAGTTTATATACGTTTCTTTAGAAATTTCTATACTTGTGTAAATATTGTGATGTGTGATTCTACTCATGTGATCTTTCAAAACACAAAATTGAATATTTCTGTATTTGAAATCCTTAACACTACATTAATCCAATCCAGTGCAGTTTATAGCAAACAGCGAAGAATATGTTTCCCTATTTTTTAATGGTAATGGTTAAACAAGAGGAACAAATAGTTTCTGACTCTCGGTGTTAACAGGGGACTTAAAAAAAATATAATACAGTTATTCGGTTGCTCAACATCCCTTTGATAGAAAAACAGAAACAATTGTTTGGGCTTAATGCACCTTGAAAAATATTTTTTTTATAATCAATTTCTTTCCTATTTGATAAACATATCGACTTGCAAATTGTAGGACTTAAAAGAGAATATAAGAACCAAATAAAAGTTATGCTCATACTCGCCGTAAAAATACGAATTTAGCATAATTAAATTGACCACAGAATTTGTTTACAAGCAAGTGCATTTTAAGCATAGGTGGGAGGCCAAAGCGCGGCATTGGAGAACTGTTTTTTCAGTATGCCCATACCACGCTATTCTGCTAGCGCGAATGAATAAGCGCAAACAAATGGGGTCTACTAAGATGTTAATTTCTTATAAACAATTACATATATCTCGAGAACGAGATATAATAGCACCGAACGGATTCCGGAATTTTGCATCACATTTAAACGCCATTCAGATTAGACAATAAAAAATTTGCAACAATTGCAAATTTATAAACAATTTCCAAATTTTGCAAATCTAAAGTGGGGAGAGTCTCCCGATGTCCCAGAACCAAAAACAGCGAATTAACAATTTTGCAACAATTTATAATTTTATAAACAAATTCGAAATATGCGTTAGAAAGGCCGGGAAGGCTCCGCAAATTGTGCCTGAAATGAATATCTCAAAATAGCAGTTTGTCAGGAGTTACAAATCGATTACTAAAAGTTATAATAAATTTTGCTAAAATGATAAATATTTACTGGTCTATAGACAATCATTCTGGACGGAAAACTCCGCTTAGAAATATTTTTTTCGTCGTGGCGTACGCGCAGGCAAACTATCTCCTTCGGCAGGGAAATATGACGATATTTCCGTCTCGTACGTAAACGAACTAGCCCCCTCCCCCTGAGACAGCGTTTTTTCTGCCCCTTGGGATGTTGCACCAATCACAGACAACTGTGGTTCTACATCTAGCGATTGGTCAACGCGTCCCTCCCCCTGCCCTCCCCCAGGCCGAGGGGTGTCCAAGTTTGTCGGCGCGGTGTGGAAGATAGAATTTTGAACGACATTTTTTCTGAGGGAGAGGGTACATACCACATGAAATGCCCTTATTTTATAACCATTGCACCATGGTTATTTTGGCGTCATATCTGCATGGTTTTTTTTTCTACCTGCCTGCTGTGATATAGAGCGTTGTCCAGCACTATTACTGATTCAGGAGGCAGATTATCAAGTATTGTTGTAGAATCTTTCAAAATTATCTGAATTCATCTGACCATGATAATATCCTGTTGTAGATTTGACTTTAAATATTAATAGAGCCTCTTCCATGAATCCATTTTGGGAACCAATACTAGCCACAATAAATCTTTTGGATGTTCTTCCCCAATCAGTGACACCAATAACGTCTTTTCTTTGCCAGCATTTTCCAACAACAAGGTTGCTGTCGATACAGGATTCATCGAGATAACATATATCTCTCCCATTCTCTCTAGACATTTTCATTTGGACAATGAAACGAGTTCGCCAATCAACAATATCTGCCCTCTCCAGAAGCAAAGTTCTCTTATTTTGAACTCTTCCAAAAAAACCCATGCTGTGCAATGTTTTTCGAACAGAGGTTTTCCCCATTTCCAATTAATCTTTTCTTGCAGAACAGGTAAAATTTTTTCTAATGATGGAACAACTTTTTCAACAGAATAAAAATGCTGGATTGTATCTCGTATAAAACTCTTATCAAATTCATCGACAGCAACCTTACCTATTGTTCTTGTTCTAATAAAAAAGAAAACAATAAACTCTTAAATAAGATGGAACATTTCAAATTAGCAAACAATAATGACGTGATTACACCAAAATGCCATTTTATATTTTTTAAGGTAGGATACCATAATCTAATAACTACAGGGGTGAGGAATTTATTATATCCGAAACTTCTCTATATTTACCTTTTACATCTTTTCACAATTTCTCCAAGTCATTAGAATGAATGGTTGATTTATAATATCATAAGTAATTAAAAATTGTATAAAAACAATATTAGTGTTGAGAGAATTAATAAGAAGAAATTCATTTTTGTCATAATGCAACCAAATTTATTGTCCCAACAAAACTAAGCATGGCTAAGCAAAAATTAATCTAAGGTAATTCTGAAGTCAATAAGGCAAAGTTGATTAAAAGTAAATGAATGTTAAAACATTAAATTATATCATAATTAAATGTTTTCTAATAACATTGAGTGTTGAATTAAAATTTTAAAAAATAAGAAACAGTATTTTTTGTTTTTTTAAATTTGATATAATAATAATAATAATATACTAGTAATAATCAATACCAAGTACTCATTCATTGATTAAGAATAAAGGAATATTCAATTTGAGAAAATAATTCATTGCTAAGATTTGTGCTGTAAGTATTCACAACTTTTCCTTTAGGTTAATTGATTTGTGCTCCTAGTACATCTTGAATAGAAATGTTCTATATCAGATTTGTATTTAAAATTGCCCCTTTCATCTGTAATGCATGACTGGATAATTTCGTGACTTGTGAACCGTATTAAGTGTGTTTGTCTGAATCTTATCTTATCAAATCTTGTTTTATTGCATTAATTGCTTCTTATATATTGCGACAATCTAAAGAGTCCAAAGAGAACAAGACAAACATGAAAGTTTTAAAATACTATAAATCAGCCTTTCGTTGAAAGTGTAAAGTTGGTGGAAAACGTATGTAAAGAATATAATTACAGAGAGTATGATAACTGGGTTTACTTGAATGTTACTTTTTTACCGGTCGTTTCTGGGGATTGTGAGGGGTCTTTGGCTCTTTGCATCTTTGTTCTACGTATAGTGGAAATACTAGCAGCAGTATACGCAGAAGCCCGATGTATAGCATGACTGATGCAACAAAACCTTGTTCTCCTTTTCCACTTCACAAGATTTAACAACTTTTTCTATAATTTTGCGTTCGCCACTACGATACGTCCTCCTAACTTTTTCGGGAGTTTTAGGTGCCTCCCTTGAAGGACCTACACCTGCCTCAGCCATTTCTTCAGATATTGATAATAAACCTGAACAGAAGTTCTTTACTATGAAAGCAACTAGCATATGCTTCGCGCCAACAAAGTTTTAAAGCTTGCAATGTTGTCATCAGTGCTCGCTGCGAGCTTTTGCCTTCAGCTGTTTATGGCTCCAGGGAGGGGGAAGCAAGGTCATCGTTCAAGAAAAGGTGCGCGAGTAGTATGTGCATGTTCGTATTCCAGCTTCACTCTTCAACGCGGGAACAATTTCATTTCAACGAAACTCGATATACATTATTACTAGAGAATTTCAATGGGGAAAAGAATACGGTGGGGGTAAGATATCCCTAGAAATGTGGATGGGAAAGATGTGACATTTACAAACAAAATCATAATGCAACCCGCATAGTACGTACCGCGTGTAATACGTACAAAGTGAGCACAGTTGCCGTGACGATAGAGGCGTTTAATAGATGACTGTGATAAATTAACACCGGAGAAATGCGGGATATTCTCGCGATGAAACATAAGTAAATGGCGAATATGTGCATTTCCTACGCAAGAAAATGTACTTTGCCTGGGTATAATACAACCTACCCAAAGGAAGTTTTTACGACCTTTGTCAAGGTAAAATGTATTTGCCGACTGGACTACAGCGCCACAGCGTGTCGAGGCTCGAGTAGCAGTTAAGGACATGGACGGCTGTCGCGGGAGAACTACTTTTAGCGGCGCAATCGGCAGCCCAAGTGTGACGAGGCGAGGGGCGAGCGGTGCGGCGCGGCGCGGCGCGGTGCAGCGCGGTGGGCGGGGTGGAGGCGGGGCGGGGGCGCGGTCTACTAGTGCATGCAGCTAGTGAGCACTGCGCTACTTTGCAGGGAATAATAAGGCTGTTAATTGCATTCGTATCCGCGAGGCGCACTGCGAATCAATACCGGTGGGCGGGCGTGCGGGGCGCAAAATGCACAGGGCGCCGTGGCGACGGCGGCAACGGCGGCCTGGGGACGGAGGGCAGCGCGGGTCTGTGCTCAGGGCGCCACCCTCCGTCAACTCAGCCCTCGGAAAAATGCGTTCCTCAACACCTCACAATTTCTCCTATTTCTAAAAGTTAAGGAATACATTGTAGATCGATGGATCATTTTGAGTATCTGGGTGCGCCAACTGCTGTGCTCATTTAACCTGATGTGCATTTTATATCTCGTTTTCTCCCTTGTGATAGCTACGACACCGGGGCCTCACCTCTGCCGGGACAAGCTGAATGCTAGCGTAGTGCGTGCGTGCGTGCGTGCGTGCGTGCGTGCGTGCGTGTGTGTGTGTGTGTGTGTGTGTGTCTGTGTGTCTGTGTGTAGGGGATGTAAGGGGAGAGAAGGGAATAAGGACGACGAATGGAAGATCGCGCGCCGTGTCCATGTTTGAGTATTACTTTTGAATTCGCTTGGCATTGTTCGAAGAATTTTCGAAAAAATTTATAAGTAAAATTAAAAATTAATCTAAAATTTAATTATCCACCCTGTATTATAAAAAAATTGAACCCGTATGTAAATTTCGCACATTTGAGCTCGATTGCATATGTTGTCGCAGCCAGAGAGCTTTCTTAACTTACAGATCGCCTTCTTGAGCCAAATATGCCCGTGCGAGATCTTCAACCCGTAAAAATATTTGCGTAGAATGGGATATCAAACTGAGAGCATTGGTAACGTATTCATTGCTCCTAACCATTAAAAATATATAAACGACCCACTAAAAATGAGTAATTTGAAAAAATTGCTCATTTTCAAAATTTCAGGGATAATGATGAAAATCAGCTATAGGCCGTATTATGAACCAAACATTGCTCAGTTCAAGATTTGTAAAAAAGAACTTATTTTAATAATATGTTTACGTACTATTTATGTTCACGAATCCGCACTCTGGACAAGTACATACTACAGACATAGTAAGAGGGAGTTCTGCAATGCCGCAGAGAAAAGTATCGATTTTTTTGACAGAAAAACAGTTTTTTGATACCAAAAATGTACATATTTCTTGCTTCTGTATTCAGTAAATTACTTTCTCGAATACGTAATACAATCAAAATTTCAGGTTTTTGTGAACTCTTGATACCAAAAAAGTTATTTTCCCCAGGTGTCTTTCCTCTTTGGTCTACACTTAAGCCTAAACCGTGCACAGAATTTTCACCAATTGTTATCCTCCAATGACGACGCGTCTCCACGAATTTCAAACATATATTTTAATTCTTGAGAGTACTTCATATGAAGCGCCAAGAAAATTTTCAATTTTTTTTAAATGGCTCCAAACTGACTGTTAAAATTGTTTCCTTGAGTAAGCAATGCACGTGTATAAATCTGGTGCAAGTCGAATTTTTCATTGCAACTTCTGTATCTTAAAAATTGGAAAATTTTAAAAATATTTCGAAATCTGTTCCACACAATTTTATTTTTAAATAATGTAATATACAATGTTTTGAAAACATGAGTAATTTTTATGTCATTTTGATTGAAATAGTGGCAAACAAATACTTGAACTAGATTTTCCTAGAAATGGCTCCAGAATTGTTTTCTCCTTCAGAGAAATGATGGCTTAATAATATGGTGTAGGTCCAGTTTTCATTAAAACCTCTGGCAAGTTGATAATGGCAGAAATACAACTTTATTTTTGAGACGTCGTGAACATTTTTGTGATGCCAGCAGCCAGGTTGTCAAATAGATGAGCATTGCTTGTGGAACCTGTGTACCTGGGTTTGAATCGTGTGCCAATATTTCACCAGATCGGAAACACTTTTGCCGTTTCAACTGGTATTAAAATATTACATAACCGTTACAAATAATACGAGAAAATATGATCTGTTGTAAATCAATCCACAGTATAAACGACAACAATAGGAAATTGTTACACGGGCTGTAGGGCAAATGGCATTGATATACAACCCTTCTTGTAAAAATCAAAAATCTTAAAGATCAAAAATCTTGTAATTCTTTTGGTCATAGTTCGGCTTCTGAAAAGAGTTTTTAAATTTGTTCGTGTATGAAGTTCTGAATTGTTGTTCACATTAGGTAGTAATGTTATGCCCACATACGTTGAGTGGTTAGCCTGCACATGTAACGAAAACAAATGAATTGTGCCATTAATATGGCACAATTTATACATATATACCGTATAATAATTTATACGGTATTTGGAGCGAAATTCGTTGACTGCCCCTTAACCACTTATTGCGAAAAAAAGGGCTACTTCTAAAAACTTAATTTATTGCTTTGTAATTGCGAATCAAACTAACGAAGTGCCGAGAGATGCTGTCCTGCTGAGCAGCGGTGCTCGGCGTGTCATGTGGGGTTACATCAGATCAGAGAGGCAACCAAAGCATGAGGGAATTATAGATAAAACGCAGAATCCAGTCACAAATGTTTTCCTAAAACACCAGTCTCAATAGAATTCCTCTAAGTATGGTAACATGGTCACATTAGGTAAAGGATACATTTGAGGCAATTAAATAATTTGTTTTCAAAAACAAAGTTGTGTACTATTTATGGCTAGATGTACTACATACCTACAACTTGTAGTGAAATAGGTTAGAAAACCTGCCAAATTTCTACTTAACAGTCAAATTGCAGAAACCAGCCCATAATTAATTCGCCATTTGTATGTTGAATTAATTGGATAATAAAATTAGCAATACTTCTGTACTTGTACGAATCAAATTCGTTGTTGTGAGGTTTCGGGATCGAATTGATTAATGTACGGATGAGAAATAAGGAGAGGGTCCTTAGAGTAATAGAATGAAATTGAATATCTATGTTACTAATTTCTAATACGCGCAGAAATTGAAAGAAAACTAAGCGGTCTCCGGCCATGGTGGTGTTGCTTGATATCCAGGAACTCCGGAAAATCCAAAACCAATGAAACGGTTTCGATTTTGACTCAAAAGAGGAAATATTTGGTTGTGTTATTCCTTAATTCTCATTCTGCGCCGCAACAATGGAATTCTCATTCAATGCGTCTATTCTTGCAACACAGCTGACGAAGAACAACATAGCGAAATTAAGACAGTTAGGAAGGATCCACCTCCTATTAAATATGTGTTATTAACATGTTCCTTTTTGGAAATCTATTTTGTGGTTTTGTTCAGCGGGATTTTTGCTGCTTCAGGCCATTAATATTCTGTGTTTCTGGGAGGACAGGAAAAGCTTGCAGGTTTTGTATGTAGTTGAATTAGGAATTATGACTGGGCTTGAGGTATTGCGTGGTGGGTGAGTTATAAATTAGGACTTGCCATTTCAGTGAAATAAGTAGCATTCGTCCTTTTTTTTTTTTTTTTTTTTTAATTTTTTCCCCTTTCTTTCCTTGTGAGCAACCTATTAGCTGTTTTTAAATTAAAAAATATATTCGTATCATTACAATTGAAGAGGTCAGTGAGATTGATAAGCCGCAATTTAGAGTTCAAGTTGCCCATACCACGATTGCAAAGACAATCTATATATTTAAAAAAAATAAGGTATTCTGCCATGGCTTCGTTTAGAGCTTCTACTGAACCGATTGTAGTATTTTTTCTTTTAAATGAAAGAATGTGATCCCTAGATGTGTTATCAGATATTGTTTGTGTTGATTCACCAACATTTACGGTGTAAATTAATTAATTAAATATTTCTTTAATAGTTCGCTTAACAATAGTCAATTGTTTTCTTCCAAAGGGTGGCTGTTTAAAAATCGATATATATGAGTCGATAGATGTCCACGCTCCTTCATGGTGGCACTGCTTGATGTTTTGTTTTGATTGTTGAAATTTGTTTACAATTCGTCAAGGGTTTGTTTCAGTGTAATTATTGCATTGTGGCGTTGACAGTTTACATGTATTTGCTTTTGTGGTGTATTTTGTAGAGAACATTCGGACAGTGGGTTTTTCTCGGTTGTACTGAAGTAGTGAAGTGTTCACAGGTTATGTCGAATTCCGAATCGTTGCCCACGCGCCCCAAAAGACGCAAATATATATTAAGTGGACGCAGGGAAAGAGAAAGTCAACGTAGGTGTCGTGTTAGTGGGGTCATTTCGTTTTCTGTTAGTTCGTTGTCTATGAAATGTCAGTTTTGTTCTGCTTTGTACTTCCTATGAGAGAAATTCTGCAAACGCGTTTACTCTGTATTGCTTAAATGGTAAAATAAGTTTACCTTCGAGCAATATGCCAAAAGAAATCTAAGTTGTTTATAGGAGATGATGACACAAAAAAACTTTAGAAATGTGTCTTTTGGTGCCGATATTGCATTGCCACCTGGTCATGGGCCATACGTGTTCAAAATTTTGGGAACTCCACATCACAGAATATCTTCGTTATACCCTGAAGATCCAAACAATGCAACATATTGTGAACATTAGTCTGGGCACAGTATTTTACATTTATCTCAGATCTCACCGTCAAATTTTGACAGGTTCTCACTAGTAAAATTTTAATTTTCTTCTGTTCACCGTTAATTCCCCATGTTTCTCAACCCGCAGAAACCGAGAATTTGATTTCTTTGTTTGTTGTGGAGCTTGTTTCCTATCACTTCTGGCAACTATTTTTATTTTTATTTTCAACAAATATTTCTACCTGTTGTTTTTTTTCCTTTGAGGCGTTTTAAACTTATTTTCTTTACTTACTTCGTATAATATGATTTTATCACTGAAGTTTGTTGAATATCATCAATATTTTATGTTTAGGTTGACAACAGGTGGCGTATGTGTGCAATGGGTATTTTTCTCAGTTTAGCATTTCAACCAAGAATATATATTATTCAGAGTTTTCTTTTCAGATTTTGACCTTTTAATAATTTTTAAACATTTTTAACACGATCATTGAACTGTAGAGTAATTTGGAACATTGTTTACAACTATGGACCCATTCTTTGCAGTTTCTTCATTGTCAATATTTATAAGGTGGAATATTTTTGCCAAAATGTACTATATTGAAGTCCCTCTCCTTTCTGTTGGAGGAAATAGTCCATTTTTTTCATTTCTGTTAAGTGGGCGTTTTATCTATATTTGTCTGGTGGGTGATTTGTTGTTAAAAAATTTCTTGGTTTTCTTGTGATGACTGAACAAGATTGGTAGATTAACTTATTATAAAATTACCAATAACTGATGGTCAATGACTTATCAGGCATTTGATGGAAGGTTCATTACTTATCTGGTTTTGTGGGAACAATTCTGAGTTCTGGTGTTTATGTATTTTTACTTTCTCACTCTTATTTCGTAAGAAGAAAAAATATTGTAATCGTGCGCCGGAAAACAGCGAATTTTCAACAGCAAAACTTGTTGTCGGGTCGAGAAACAAAAAAGTAGATAAATTATGTTCCGATATGCAGTAAATCACTTCCTCTCACACGCGGTGTAGTTAGAATCCATGTCTTGTGGATCTTTGATACTAATAAGTCGATTGACGACAAAATGTCTGTCTGTGGTTGAATCTAGTTCTTAAACTGTTCGGCCGATGTTCTTCAAAATTGATATTCCCCGATTGATCTAAACGAACTCAAGGCTTTGAGAGTTTGAAACGTACAGTATATGATTTTTGAGGGCATGAAACAAACATGAAGATTCAACAATATTTTCAAATTCCTCTCAAAAACGGCTCCATTTTATTAAAATTAATATGTCTTCGAAAAGCGTAAAGGATGCTTAAGAGAATGATGCAAGTATCAGTTTCGTTTAAACCACTGATTTTTCGAAAATTGCAAATGTTCATCTTTTTATTGCAAGTATTGAAGATAGATTTTTCGTGGCTGAAATCTCTTCTTTAACGACTGATCTTGAAATAAGGTCATGTGACATTTTTCGAAAATGTGAGTAGTTTTATTTATTTATTTATAAACAGGCAATCGCCCAATAATACATATTTTCATAAACGTTGTAGAAAATGTAATACTAAAGTATATAAGAACAAGAAAGTACATATATGTATCCTATGCGTTCACGTAACTATTAGAAGTCATTTAACATGAGTTTCTTCAGTAGACTTATATAATTTTTATTGGAGTACATATCTATATTTAATTCATTTACAAGTTTGCTCATTTTTCATAACGGTGCAAAATAAAACTGATTTGTTTTCGCTAAAGGTGTAAAACATTCAATCTGTTCATTGTTTCTCAAATTTAACAATGGAACTTTCCACAAGATTTGTGCATGAAGATCGATACAATCAATTTCATTGTTTATCAAATTATATAGAAACGTGAGATCAGTATAATTTCAATATGATTTCAACTAACTTATATTCACAGTAGCAGCAACCTGGGTATAATTATGACTTATTCTAGGCGAGTGTAATTTTAATTTCCATGCAACAAAATTTAAAAATTTGTGCTGAACTTTTTCTAGTTGATGATATTGTCATAAATGGATAGGATAGCTGGACATCATATGAGAGCCGTACATTAAGATTAGTCTAACCAAAGCTAAGTATAATGTTCGAAAATATTTTGGATTCTAAAAGTCTTGGGTCATCCTCTTGATGAAACCCAGCATACAATTTGTTTTGGATATTAGTTTATCCATATGGTATGTACATTTCGGTTTCAAAATAAACTCCCAGATCTTTCATAAGCGTGACCTGTTCAAGATTCTGTCCTCTTATCGAATGAGTGAAGTTGATATTATTCCTTAACCTAGAAAAAGTTATAACTTTACATTTTTTAATATTAAAATCCAATTTATTATTATCACACCGTAGGGCAAACATATCTATGTTGAATTGTAGAGCGATACAATCATCCATTTTTTTATTTCGGAGTATAACTTTAAATCATCTGCGTACATTAGAAATGAACATTTAGATAGTTTAAGTTTAAGGTCATTAATAAATATTATGAATAATAAAGGAACCAAGTAGGAACCCTGATGTTACCGTTATATTTCTTGAAACTAACTATTTGTATTTGGCCTTTTGTACTCGTGACAAATAATCTTTTAATCCAATTTAAAAATGTACCACAGACACCAATATTATATAATTTCATCAAAAGTAGTTTATGCTGTCGAATGCCTCAGAAACATCCGTGTAAACAGTATCAACTTGGGAATTTGATTCTAATTTTTCAAGTGTGAAGTGCTTAAATGTTAACAAATTGGTTGTTGTTGAACGCTTACGTCTAAAACCATGTCGTTCGTTAATTAGTATACTCTGTAGGGAAGCAGATAGTTAATCTGTAATAATTGTTTCAAATACTTTCGGTATTGTGCTCAGTTTTGAGATAGGTCTATAATTTTTCACATCAGACTGGTTACCAGATTTGTGGATAGGAGTTATAAAACTCCTTTTCCAAATTGCTGGAAACGTGCCTTCAGTCAGCGATTTTGAAAACAGATGTTGTAATATGGGAGTAGGATTTGTTTTACAATTATTTTAAAAATAAAGGTGGTATTCCATCTGGTCCAGAACCCATTTTTGCTTCTAATTTACCTATTAATGAAAAGACATCACGTTGTGTCATATAAATAAGTGGTAAATTTATTAATGTTTTTTACATTATTGTTATCCTCGTATACCGATTCGAAAAATGTTGCAAAACAATCTACTATCTCAGTACCCTTATGAGCACATGATTTGCTCCCCGTGCTGTTTGTAAATTTCCAAAATGATTTAATATTATAATCTAAACGGTCTTCTATATTATATATGAATTATAATCATTTGCTTTTATTTTACATTTTCTACGAATGTCGAAAAATCTTTTATAATATTTATCATCACCAGTTGATTTATAAACAAAATGGGCCTCGGGTTTATCCTTCAAAAGTAATTTCAATTCATGTGAATACCACGAGGGATACGAATGACAAACAATAATCTTTTTTGGCACATATTTTTCAATTATTTCATACATCTTGTTATAAAAACATGAAAGAGACGACTGAAGTGAATTTTGTTCAAAATATGGTAACCAATTGGAAGATAATATTTCATTATTTATATTCACATAATCAGCGTTTTGAAAATTATACTTAATATCATGCAAATTTAGAGTAGTAAATTTTTAACTCAAGGAAAATAATATATCTAAAGGAGGAGGATATATGTCAATTGGAACAAATGAACAATCAGCTTGTTTAATTATGCAATTTTCGTAAACATTAAGTCTAATGTTCTATTATTAGTATTAAACATATTATTATATTGCAATAAATTTAAATAGTTCATAGAATTAGTGAAAAACGAAGCTGTTATAATTTCATCATTTGTGGCATTCGAAAATTCACAAAATAGTTTACAATTTATATTTATCCAATAGACATGTGGCAAAAAAAAGTGACGAGCTATGAGAAATTGTAATGTTGGATACAGTTCAAAAATGTGCTCGAGGGATTCGGTATAACTCATATAATTTACAGAAGGTGAATTTGGAGGGATATATACAGCATTGGCTATTAGATTTAATTTACCAATTTTAACCAATATAAAAAGATGTTCGATATCAGTAGCCGATGGAGTAATCTCCACACTGTTGAATTTCCGATAAACCGCTACAAGTACGCCACCACCTCGTTCAAGCTTACTGGTTGTTGATTTTCTGGCAAATCTATAATGTTATAATTTGGAAGGGCGAATTCACCACTGGAGATTTCTTCGTGTAGCCAAGTCTCTGTAAATATCAATAAATCTGTGTGCTCGAATGATGGTGCATTTTTGTTGAATATTGATATTTTTGTTCGTAGACCACGACAGTTTTGATAATATATAGACACTTTGTGTGACGATTGCCTTGGTGTTATTTTCGTGATAGTTTGCTGTGGTTCTTTTCTTCTTGTTAGTTCCGTAAACGATTGTAGGGATTCCATCAATGTACTATTTTAACCTTTTATTACTATCTCCATTTTTCAGTTGTCTCCAGATTTAAAAGCAATTTTGCAAAATGGACACGTTGTTCTGGTGTTCGATCTGGACCAATTTTAGCTATTCCAATATATTTCTTCTTGTTTCTCAAAATGTGTAGTGCTTTATCATCATTTTCAAGAACAACTTTCAATGGTCTGGGATTATTGTGTTCAGAATTGTTTTCGACGTATCGTCATTGGTGTATTTAATTATGGTGTAATTATGGTGGTGCTATCTGAAACGGCTGAAAACTGAGGCGACGGAAGAAAAGAGCATGGCATTGTTGGCTTGTTAATTAGTGTTCACATGGATATCTATAAATGGTATAATGTTTTGAATCATATCTTCTAATTTATTAAGTAAACGTTAATTACTTAAGAAATGTATATTGCAGAATCAACCCTTCCGTCATTCGCAATGGTATAGGAACCAGTCTCTATAACTCTACTATTCACTAACTTCTACTGCACAAGGGTACTGTGGTAGGCTGTGGAAATTTTTCCACCCAGCACCCAGAAAACTTGACCGTTCATGATAGCCATAATTATTCTACATCGTCCCGGGAATGACCTACACTAAGGTATATCGTTACTAATTTTGAAAATAATTATAATTTAGAGAATATTACAAATGGTTTAGGGTTGTCTCAATTTTTTAGCGAAAGGATTTCAATATCATCCACACACCTCTGGCAACTGGGATTAAATAAATGTGCATTTTTATTTTTAATTTCGTTATTGTACCTAAGATCAGATATAAGTTTTATAACGTTGTATAATCAGAATCCAAAATTGATATTCCCTTATCGTTTTAAATGACTTCAAGGTCTTCTGAGTTGGAATCAAATATTTTGATTTGGGGGAATACTTTGTATGAAGTCTCAAGAAGTCTCAAAGAAATCCGCAATATTTTTGGATTAAACTTCGTCTTCAGATAGGGTAAAGCACACTTAAGAGGGGCAGGCCTCATATTCGTTGAAATTCCTAATTTTTCGAAAATTACATTAGTTTACTTTTTCCTGTGTCCCCCTCAACAATATTGAAGTTAGAGATTTTTTCCTTAATGAAATCTGTTCTTTAAAGACAGATATTGAAATAAGTCCATGTTCAATTTTTTGAATATATGAGTAGTTTTCGTGAAATTTTGTGCGAAATATAGACATTTAAATTTTTACTTTCTCGCTCTTAAAAAGGAACTTCTTAAAAAGAGAAAATTATCTAATGCGCGAAAAAACGGAGTATTTTCGGCCGAAAAACTCTTTTTACACGTCCATGTCAACGAAAAAGAGTCTAAATCCTGTTGCTAAATTTACAAAAAAAATAAAATAAAATAAAATTTAAAAAAAACTCTAATTCGTGGTGTAGGCCGAATCACTGTTTTGTGGGTCCTTGATTCTGATAAATCGATTGATGGCAAAACGCCTGTCTGCCTGTCCATGAACAACGCTAGCGGCTAAACCGTTCAGCTGATTTTCTCCAAAATTGATATTCCTCAATGAATCTGGTTATTGTCGCCATCACTTGAATTTAAAACCAGTATTTTAATTTTGGAGGTACTTTACATGAAAACCCTGGGATATTTTCCAAATTTAAAAAAAACGGCGCCATCTATTTTGGTTAAATTTTGTTATTGTTTAGTCTGGAGGACGTTTAAAAGAATGGTCTCATGTTGGTTGAAAACACTGATTTTGCGAAAATTGAAAAAATTCAAAATTTTTTCCGAGTCTTCCAACAACTACAATTATGAAGATACAATGTTATTCTTAATGAAATGTGTTCATCAAAAACAGATCTTCAAATAAGGTCATGTTGGAGTTTTTGAAAATATAATTATTTTTGAGTAATTGGGCGTTCAACTTAATGGCCGCTCTGAAAATCCTGATCGTAAATTTAGAGTTTTTTTGAGGCAGTGTGATGCTACGTAAGTTAGAATGTGTATTTTATTTCATATTTCATTTTTCTATTATTAATTATTACATTTATGTTATTTCATTTTAAATTGGCCCTTTAATTGTGTTAAAAGTGAAAATGAATAGATGAGTGGTCATTGTTGGTTTTAGTTACCCATTGTTGTAACGCTGCTCAGATAACAAGGCAATAATGACGGCTGCCTTCCGTTCGCGGTAATATAAACTAACACTTTTATATATTTGTAGAATATTACAATACAATAGGGTTTAATAATTACTATTAGATATTTTTCGATCTAATTGTATTTGTTTGCTAACACTTTAAGTATCGTATTATTTATGAACTTTTAATTATTTAATTTTTTCGCATACTGCTTACGCAGAATATTGGAAAGCCAAAATACTCATCCCATATGTTCGTGAATACACAGCATACCTTATGTAATAAATTCAATGCTAGAAATATATTTTCATTTAAAGTTTTGAATAAAAAATATATTGCTTGAAACTATTTTATGTCCATTATTAATGGCGAGAAAGTACGTCCTGTTTTAGCAGCACTGATTTTTAAAAATACTTTTTCGTCACAAATGGCTCCAATTTTTTTCTTAAACTTTTCTTCTCCTATGTATCAAAAACCGATAAAAAAATTAGTGTAATTTCCGGCTGATTCTCTGTATTTTTGAAAAGAGCAAACTTTTAATATTTACAAAATTGAAGAGCTCAGTTCTTTAGAATCAGCTATTTAGAAAAGATCATGTACAATTTTTTGGAAAAAAAGTGCTCCAAGTTTTTTCTTAACATTTTTCGCACGGATGGAACAAGGAAACGAAACTAAAAAATGGCGCAGGTCTCATTTTTGTTGAACTCTCTGAATTTTCGAACATTGCAAACTTAGAAACAATGCGGGAAAGTATGTGTTGTTGTAGCTCAACTAATTTTCGTCGGAAATGGGCAATGAAAGCGTTAAATCCTGTCTGTATTGTCATAGAGCTACCAAAAGTATTTGCACGGGTTTGCTAAATAAAACTTTTTTTTTTTTCGTCTACACCTTGATGCAACGCGTCTCCAAGCCCCTTAAGGGGGCGTTGAGTGCTTTGCACTGGGGAGTAATCCTCCATTAATGTGCTTTTCATTCTGGAGTAATACTCCGTTAATTACTATATTTGTCAAGTCTCGTCACGTCGCAGTCAGTCAGTGCCTTTTATCCCTTCGGCCAGGGGCTCGACGGCGATAGATCCCGGGGTTCCTGGCCGGTCACCCAACCACGAACCCGCGAGTCTCGAATGCGCTTAACCTTCGTGACTTCACGGAGCGTACTAAACGAATTCGGCTGGCGCCGTCGGCTTTAGCCTACTCTACTGTAGTCTACTCTTGATTATACAGAAACATTTGAGCAGTCAGGTTTTTAAATGGGTTTATGGAATGATAATCATGTTTAAATAATTCCCCGATTACACTCATTTGAACATCTGAATGTTGCAAAAATTCAGTACTTTCAAAATGGAAACCCAATTTCCAAATCACACTAAGGATGTCGAACTTGAAAACTATTTTAATGAGATTTCATGAAATTATTTTCAGAAGCGATTATTACTACGATATAAATATGAGGTAAATATGAATATTCAGGTTCATCAAAATCAACAATTATATATATCATCCGAAATCGCCAGTACAAGTACAACAATAGTTTTTGGTAGTCAAACTAACGGCGACAGCTTTGGAACTTTAAATTTTCCGTCTCTGTGCAATTTGGTAAACATCTTTTTAAGAATTGTTCTAAAAAGCATTGCTTTGGTGATAAACTATCGATTCATTTGAACAAAAGATATCACGTTATTTATTTAAAAATTGTACCACCCATTATTGTAACTGGGTAAAATAACTAAATAATAGACGAAATTAAAATACATTTCATCTAAACAAGTATTGAGTGTCTAAATATTTTAAATTATTTTTGAGCTTAGCAGTACTTTTTAGAAAATTCAGGAGATCCATTTCAATCATTCCATATTATGAAATCCGTAACCGTAAACTCTCTTCCAGAAGATAAAATTTTAGAATCCATCACTTCCAAAATTCTTAACTACCAATCACCAGAACGTAGTTATTTTGGAAATCGGTGGTTACGTCCGCCGCATGAAAATGGACCTGTTCGGGACACGAACCAGAGCCTGGCGAGGAGCACCATGTGCCAGGTGGTGCTCGTCCGCGTGATGCCCTGTATGGCTGTCTCCCTTTGCACGAAGCCCTAATTATCGGTCTAAATGAAATTTATGACTCTTTTACCGCCCTTTATATGGCTGCCGCCAAGAGAGGCGGCTCCGATGGAAATTTCATTCCCTCCTGTCGTGCTCCCGCCCAGCGCCAGGTTAATGTCGCATTGCAGACGCCATCATGGGGATATGGGAAATCCGAATTAGAGAACGAAATTATTTAACTTAATTTCAGTAATGCAGTATCCAAGTTAGTATTTGCGGACGTCCGATTCTATTTTAATTAGCACGTTGTTGCGCATCAACGCCGTACGGACACATCTCTTTTAATATCAAAAGAGTTTCCATGATACGAAATATTGTTTCATGTTTAAGATTTTGCTTATTTACAGTCTATTATGTAATAATTTTGAAATATGTAGTGATGATGTATAATTCTAATGATATCAATTACAAAAACGTTTATTCATTCGTAGGTGAATGTTTGAATCGAATTTGCAACACTTTGTTGTTGTTGCTTTTTATACAGACATTTTCTATCAGGTTCTGGAGTTGTATTCGTAGAATTTTATCATTAAAACTGTTTACATCTCTAACATTGTAAATAAATATTTTAAATTTTCCACAAAAATTTGCTGTGTTTCTCTCAGAAACACGGATTCAATCATCACCTATCAATGCAATACCTTGATAAAATGTATGAAAATTGTGCGAGAAAAGTGTTAAAACCATACAGTGTTTGCCCTATATTTAAATGAAAATAAGTAAATTATATTTAACTTTATAAAACGTATTTGAATCAAAATGTGTCTTTGGAAAGTGCAATTAAAAAACCGTAAAATATATAATTACCATGAATATACAATCAATCAATAAATATATTAATTTGATTTAGTGGGCCTACAAATCAATAAGCTTTTATTAAAATACTTTTCAGAATAGTATCGTGATTTCTTCCATCTCCCTCGAAATCCCGAATATGTGGAATATTACCCAACTACTTTTTGTCTTCTATAGAACACTTAAATTTGCTGGTTTCAAGTTGTTATGATAAAGAGAGATAATTAGTCAGCGGGCTTGCAACCGGAGCGAAATGTTTTGAAGGGCCAATATTTTTTCTTTGAAATTGTTATCGCTTGTTAAAAATCCGATTTTATTTTAACAAACTAAAAAGATGAAATTTGCAGAATTGAAATGCTTTTATTTTGAAAATAGGAATCTATTATAAGCTATTCAAATTCCACTGAAAAATTTGTATTCAGATAGGGAATGTAATAGGATATATGGAACCCAATCATCTTACGTGTGGTATAAATTGAGAAACCGAATAATATAACGTATTATGGAAAATCGATGACTGTTTTACTGATTTGTAGTTCATGATTTTTATGCAACAATATTGAATTGCCTTGCTTCTTTATACCCAACAACAAAATCGCCACAATAGTTCTGGATTTTATTAGAAGTGTGTGTGTGTATGTGTGTGTGTGTCTAACTCATTAACTAATTCTGATTGTAAAATAAGTCAAAGACAATCTAAAGAAATAAACAAATTCGAATTACAATGGAGCAATAGTGTAATTCACATTACGTCTGTTTGCACTGTTTGCTTTGAAGCAATATCAAAATTTTGCGTTTTGTAGCTGTTAGCTTCAGCAGTACGAATATTATATTTATACATGTCAATGTATTTGATAGAAATTTTCTCTCCGAATTTTTCATGGCCAATTTATCGGTGGTTTCCTATTTTTCGTTGTTAAAATGTCTGCAGTCACTGCACATCGAATGTTGATTGAATATTACACAATAGTAACCGCATGCCATTCAGTATATTTAATGTCGCACGTATTTCTAAAAAGGTTTGATTGACCGAGTAAATCTCCAGTATTTTAATATAATGTATAAATGCCCGTATTATTATGAATTTTAACACGATACATATTTTCTCTGGATAATATTTCTAGAGACCGGTTCAGTCGCAAACTGTTGGTACCCTGCACCAACAGTTGTTGGTAACCAGCCGCAACCACAGAATTATATGTCGCCGACCGGAGGAAGTGGCTCAGGCCATCAACTGATGTCACTGCGGTGCCTCTGACCGGGAGGTCCCAGGTTTCGAGTCCTGACCGTGACAGGATTTTCGACACCAGCTAAATAGCTAGGTAGAATTCAGTCGCTGTCTGGAGGAGAATTCTTGCAGTGCGGCTGCTCTGATTAGTAGTTTTCTTTGTTTTTTCCGATCAACAAAAACCAGGCGAATGCCGGAGAAGTGCCCTAACAAACTGGCCGTGTCACGATCTTTCCGTAATCTTCCTTTTCCTGTCCTCACCCATTACTTACACAGACTTACTTTTACATGCACTACACCTCGACACGTGGAAGTAAGCCGGGAGCGTAGTGTGTCCTGGGGGGGGGAGTAGCAGGCAGGCAGAAAGACGGACGGATAGACGGACTGATGTTTGGCGTCATTCGATTTTTCGGTATCAAGGACCGACAAAACATGGATTTTGTGTACACCACGTGATAAAGGATTTTCCCTCTAAATTTAGCAACTGGATTTATCAACTTTTTTGTTAACACGGCCCTGTAATAAAAGTTTTTCTGACGAAAATTCGCCGTTTTCTCGTGCAGGATTGTATAACTTTCTACACCATAGCGAGAAAGTAAAAGTCAGAAAGTTTGGTTGAGTAGAAAGACGAAAAGGAAAGTGTAGTGTTTAAAAAAATATAGGTTGTTTTGCATACGGCTATAAAGAGTTCCGAAAACAAGAGACTGATTTATTCTTTCGTGTTTCCGGGCGCGTCAACTGCTTTGGTCACAGTCCCATACGTGTAGTGCATGTTTTTATTAGCATTGAAGTAGCATTGTTCCCTTGCTAGATGGAGATACGGCGCCGACCCACTCGTCGGCTTCTGGGTCCTCATACATTGGCTTCTACTAGTGCAACACCACCCCCGCCGGGATAAACTAAGCATCCACCTAATCTCTCGACATGTGTGGTAGTGTAGTGCATGGAAGCGTGTGTGTAAGGAGTAAGTACAGGGCGAGGAAGGAATGATTTCTCGTGGTCTGTGGCCCATTAGTTAGGTTACGGCTCCGACAATAGCCTCGTGTTGATAGTGGTTTAGGTGATGAAGTGCTTCAACTGATGGCACTGCAGTGCCACTGACGGGGCTGTCGTAGAGTTTGAGTCTCAACGGTTTACAAGGTAGCTAGATAGCCACGTCGAATTCAGCCGCTGTCTGGAGATGAATTCTAGCGGCCGGCTACTCTGTTCGGTAGTTTTCCGTGGTTTCTCCGATGAACACCAGACGAATGCCGGAGCAGTACCCTAACAAACGGGCCACGGACCGTGCGCGATATTTCCTTCCTTTTCCTTGTCCTCTCCTCACCCCTTACACACACACACACACACACACACACATAAATACATGCACTACACGTCTCCAGCTTAGGGCTTGTCCTGGCTGGGGCGATGTCCCGCTGGTAGGAGATACCTGGTTAGGGAAAACTCGCTAGTCGACGTGTAGGTCGGCGCCATATCTCACCATCTCGTGGCGAAAGGTCACATCCCCCTCCCGAGGAAAACATACCTATACTTACGGGACGTTAGCAGTTGACGCGCCCTGAAAACACGAAATAATCCATCTGGTGTTGATCAGGGAAATCACGGAAAACTCCCGATCAGACCAGCCGGCGGCCAGAATTGCCCCCCAGGCAGCAACTGCACTCAAATGTAGTGAGCCACCGTCGGAAGTGGCAGTCGCCGCTCGGAAGGTGGCAGGAGGCGGAGGTGGAGGCGCCTGCCCTCCGATGCAGCTCGCGAGGGGGGCGGCGCGGCTCCTGGTTGCGCAAGGCGCCGCCGCACTCCCTGGCGCTGCCGTCACCGGGGCGAGATTTACGAAAGCCGTCCCGGGGCCGCGCCGCGCCGAGCAGAAGGCCACGTGGCGGCCACCACGCCCGGCAGGCCGCGCGGGCGACGCATCCGGCACTCGTGCTGCCCACCCACGCCAGGACGCAGGCACTCCACACCACCCCATGCCACTTCCCTTGCTGACAGATTGCCCACCTGATCCTGGACATTCAACGCTTTGCGTGTAAATCATTTTTCTCCCGCTCTCTTCCTTATTTTTCTTCTTTTCTCATTTATTTCTTTTTTTCCTTTGTACATCTGTTCTTTCTCTCTTCACCTCTCTGGAATACAATTATTTTCCATTTTCACCAGCGTTCAATTCTTTTTTCTCCCTTCGATTGAATAAACTCATCCAAATTCAGTTAATAATGGACTAGAATTGACAATTATCGTCATCACCTTTGTATACTACGTTACATTTCTTTTTCACACTTCTTTGTCCTTGGTATTCGATAAATTTTATTTCAATGTACCTAGCAAATAACAATACCTAATAGTAGTAGTTTAAAACCCTACAAGGAGTGAAATGTATGCTAAAAGATTTTTCTTGTTTATATCAGTAAACTGATAGAGATAATTTGGGCTCGGCCGCTTGGAATTAGAAAAACTAAAAAAAATAATATATTTATGTGCTTTAAAATGAACCAGCGTTGTTATAGAATGGCACATACTTTCTGTTATTACTTAGTTTTCTTATTTCTTTGGACTGGGCAGATATTCTGGCTTGCAGCATCCTCTTTTCAGCTGTAATTAAACGTCGCTTAAAGTACATTTTAAAAAAATCTCAAATTTTCGGTTTCCCAATGGTAGAACCGAAATATTACTTTATGAACATTAAAGAAAAGTAAAACCTCGTCGTATTTGGAAATTTTCGTTGAAAACTTTGGAGCCGTTTTTACGGAAATAGTATTTATGCGTTAGTGTAAATGCGAAATTTGAAGCTCTTTTTCACAGAAAATTTTTTAGTTTTCTAAAATCATAGTTGAAAGTCATTTGTAGCACTTCAACTCACAAATACAGCAATGTATACAGATCTCTGTAAATTTGAATACTAACGGCGTAAGGGATATTCAAAAAAATACCTTTGCGTGATTTTGAAAAAACAACAACACCAACAGGATACAGCAAAATTACTTTTGAGCCATCTTAAATAGTGTATTTAGCACTATCCGTACAAAAAGTTTAAAGAAAATATTGGAACGATTTTTGAGAAAATTGCGTTTGAGCGTTCCTGAAAATGCGGGATTTTGAGCTCATTTTCACAGAAAACATTTCGGTTTCGGAGAAACTTTATAGAACATTTAAAGCACATGTACGTACAAATTCAATTATGTGAACCAATCGTAGCTAATGTAAATATTAACGGCAAGGGAGACATATCAATAGAATTACATTTGTGTAAATTTTGAAAAAGCAAAAGAATAGCAAAATGGCGTTTATGTCGTTTGATGCAATACATTTAGCACTATCTCTAAATTAGGTTAAAGAAAAAATTTGGAGTATTTTTTAATATTGCACTTATTTTACTCAATATTGTGCAAAAGTACTTTTCCAAACAAGAAAATCACCTAACCTTAGTGAAAGAACTAATTAAGGAGAAAAAAATCATTTGCAGGAGAATTCTATATCTTCAATTTTGTAGTTGTAGTGTAGCTTTGAAGACGCCGGAAAAATTTCAATATTTTGGAATTTTTGTAAATTTAACTACTTTAATACTGCCTTCCCTGTGTGTGCGAGACGCACTATTTCGCGCATGTACCAGCGTAGAAACGTTCACAGCCTGTTTGGTGTAAAGTAGCCGCACTCGCCTGAATTGTGAACAACATACTTCTTTGTTTAAATGTTGATACTAAGAAGTGTCCATATTCATGATTAATTACAACATATCGTTTAAAATTTCATTGTAGAATTCTATTAAAAGTTAAAAAAGGGTTTTCTGTGTTTTACGCAAGGTTATTTAAAGGAAGAGAATAGGGATAGGATTTATATGTTTCGTAATATCAAAAAAAATTGTTCTGTTTTAAAACTCAAACCCACCTCGTCTGTCAGTCACCCCCGTAACAAACATGGTTAAGGAATAATTGGACGGGGCATTAGGAGATTGAGCCAGAGGCCTCTGGTATCTGAGAGGGTCATTAAGAACAACAACATTCTAAAACTCTCCAAAAACCAGAATTTGAAGGTTTTCAAAGTAAACATCCTTATCATCAACGTAGACAACAGTTAAACCGAGATACATTATCAGTACAAAAATTGTAAATATAAAGGCATTATAATAATGTCATAAAACGAAGGCGTTCACGTTTTGAGTTAATGAAATAGTGCAGTTCATGTGTCAAGAGACATGTAATTCATCATAATCTTTTGGTGCACTAAACGTCATTTGCAGTTTGAACATTTCGTATTTTCCATATTAACATTTTATTATTCATTAAATTTGTGGAATTGTCTGTATATCGCTCGCCATTTTACTTTAATAACCAAGGTAAGGAGACTCTTCGCCTGCTTCTCAAAATGAAAGATCGTTTTGTTGATCTTCCTGGCTGAGTAAGATCGCGACCACTGAATCGCCTTCGATCAGGCGGCCGGGTCGCGATGACCACATCACTTCCCACGCTCAAATGGAGTCTTAACTCCCTGCGAGAAAGGGAAAACATGAAACGTACGACAGGGGACAAGCAGTAAACTTCGAATCAAACATATGTCGGGTTGAATAATAAACAAAACTCCCAAGTTGTTCGGTGGATGCGAATAGATGGAAGAGAACATACATATTTCGTAACTAGCGTCCAATTCCTAAAAGAGAAAGACGTCACGTCAGACGTAAATCCGGGACACCTAATCAAATTTTCTAGAGATGACTAACTGAGATGCAAGGATTTTGCCATGATATTAGAAAGTAAGTAGGTACTTTCTTCACAATAATTGTGTTGGCTGCAAGTGAGCCATGAATAGTCTCACATATATTCTTGAAAACAACGAAAAGGAAGAAACTTATTCAGTGTAAAAGCTTTCATGAAAACCTGAATACTGTGCAGGTAATAGAGATAATTAGCTTCTTGAGATGTAAGAGAAAAAATAGCTATGAATTTCTTAGTTGATATGCTTTAATATGCTAAAATGGGTTGTCATTCATGCTGTTCGTGATCAATAATGGTGAGTTTCGTAGCATTTTTTTACCAGGCGGGAGAAATTCATTTTCTTTCAGAGATCATTAAACATGGGGAATGTTAAGCTGAATTTCTTGTATTATTCACAGTGCTGGTTGAGAAAAACTCTAAACATAAAGAATTCTGAAAATTATTTTTTTTTAAATAAGTCATCTGAACCACCTCGTGGTATTAGGAAAATGGATACGATCATAAATAAATCATCTGAATTAACAACGAGTAAGATAAAGAACCACATGAATATTTTCGACACATGAACGCCGTACGTAGCTACAATTAAGACATCTTTTGTACAAGTTCAGAGTGCAATGTATTGAAGAGCATGTAAAACCAGCAACTGCACTCGACGACAAACTCCGTAATGCAAATAAAACCTGGCGGAGCTCTAGTTGTCGAGTGTGGGAAGGTAAACAGCACGCTGCGCAGACATTCCATCTAATTCGAAAGCTGCGATTCATCATTCGGCAAATAATGGGTGTCCATTCGGGAATGAATGAGAAACACACATTAACTGCACTGAATGGTCAAATTCATATTGAGAATGTGATATCGACAACAATAAGATGGTTATGAAAGATTATGTTTGAGTGTGTGTGTGTGTGTGTGTGTGTGTATAGTGCCAATAAATTAGCTTATTGTGGGAGTAGTTCCTTATTTTATCTTATTTCTGATTTCGTGAGTAAATCCAGCACCATGAAAATCATAACGACCGGACGAGGTGCGTTAATGACAATTGGCTTACATGCACGTTGACTTTTGATCGCACGTCAGTGAGACTGCCGTGAATCGTGTGCGCGAATAACGGGGCAAGCGACACTGAGCAAATTGTGTAGGTGAGGAAGTGAAATACAAAACAAAACTTTCGATCATGTTGCATTCATTTAAACGGACTAATTCTGGACGAACTAGACTAACAAATCTCCCGTTGTTTCACTCAACTTTTCCCTCCCAGGAATATTCCATTAATAACTGAGAATTTCTTCTTTTACAAATAACACACAAAACGAACTAAAAAGCTTATTTTTGCCGAAAAACACATTTGTTCATAAAAATTACAAGTTTTGTGATCAGAGATATAAAACATGTCGACCGCGTGGAAAGAAAAATGAGGCTCTTGTCTTCACGTTGTGCCAAAGCAGGCAAAGCACGTCTCACACAAGTAAATCGAGGATTTTGCGCAACCTAAGCCCTTTTCGATGTAACAGTCTACGACACGGTAGAGGAGATCTAAATTTTGAGGTATAACTAAAACGCCCATTTTGCATAGCTTGGCGATTATCTCATTGTTCATCCACATTTTTTAATGTTGTTGTTAGATATAAACTTTAAAATAAAAATTTATAAGATATAAAGATACTACAAAGATATAAACTTTATATTTGGCGATGTATGAAAATGTATGGAAAATTTTACACGATGCCGAAACCTTTGAAAATAAGATATTTGAAGATTTAATGTACCGAAATAATAATGACCGATAATTATTTTCAAATTTCATCGCTGGCTTTCAAACACTGAACTCTCATCGTATAAAAAAATTATTACAGAAAAAAATACGCCTTATGTACACAATTTGAAGAAGCTGATGTTTATGAGGGGGTTTACTGTGGATTAAGGTCATGATGAGAAAATCAAGTTCAATTAGAGCATTAATGTACATTGAAAATAAAACAAAAGTTCCTAAAAGCATTTCACATTTTGAACTCTTAAACTTCGTGCTTTTGGGTTAATCGGAATTTATTTTTTAAGTACAAGTGTCCTTCTCTTTCAGAATAGTTTCATTCAGACATTTTATTGGAACTTCGTCATATAGGTGGACTTGCCACTAGATCAATGAAACGCTCTTAAAATGCTTTAAAAATGCACTTAAACCAAAGAAAATTACATTAAAAAAATCTTATCAAAACCAGTTCGAATGAACAACTCAAGCTATTGGATACGTTACTGATGTAATCGAGGCTTCTTCCGTTCGTTCGAGTGAACTCCGCTTGAAAACTTTTGGTTTGAATTGTTCTTTACCAGGAAATCTCTGTCTTTAGAATTATCCCGAAATCGGTCGGACCGGCAATGGCGCTAGACGTCACAAGAATTACCTCACAACGGCAGCCGAAACAATTTCTGAGCGAACAAATAGAATAGGCTACCGAGTAATTCTTTGAAGAACATTTGTTGCATCTCGTACAAATTATTTAAAGCCTGTACCATTAAAAATGACGTTAAAAGTCCATTAAATCAGCAAAAAATGCATTAAAAGTGACGCAAAAAGATAAAAAATTACTTATTAGTCGAATTCGACAAAAAATGCAAAATAATTACCTATAAAAAGGGGTGATTTCCTTTTGTCATAACATAAATTGAATTTCTATACTATAGGGATTGTTCTAAAGTGAAAAAGGAAAAACTGGGATTTATTAAAATCCGCCCCCTATGATTTTCTTTGCTTTGAAGTGATAACTGTATTCTGACGTTTCAATGCAATATCATGAGAAAATTTATTGTACACATCCCTTTTTTATGTCGTTTATTAATCATTTCATATCCCTTTTAATTCTTTAATAACCATATCTTTACATTAGGAGGTTAAAAAATATTAGTATGTAATTTAGCAGTAGGAATCTTTTGAATAAAGGTTTACTAATGAAATTAAATTGTAATTTACGTGACCTATATTCTTCATAAAAACAATAAAATCTCGTGTTAATGATCGAAATATCACAAAATAATTTCGCAACACTTCCGAAAAATCACAGTTGAGTTTTTCAGATGCGAATTTCTAAGACAGACATTCATAATATAAAGGGATTCTTGACGGAGGAATTTCTCATCTGCAGTGGTAAGTTTATCACTTAGTTCTTGTCGTCAACAAATACAGGCAGGAAGGCAGGCAGATACGAAAATTCTATGACACACAATCTAAGTCCCCTACATTAAGATACAGGTAAAAATATGAAAATTTAACAACCAGTAAAAATAAAATACCATAGCAAGTGTTGCACATTTTCGCACCACACACATTTTCAGCTTGTAGTTTACAATTCATTTCTGTTTTTTTATTCAAGAGGAAAAATTCTAGTTATGAAGAAATATTTCTTTTTAAATTCCTATACAACAAAAATGAATTTCATATTCTAGAATAAAGTGAATTCATAACAGTGTCCTTTTCTCGTTTTTTTTTTCTGCCTGTAGATCATGTATTCAGATTTAGGCAAATAATGCCGCGAAAACAGATTTTAGACAGCTTTTCAACTTTGATTATTTCATCAAAAAAATTATTGTATGAAATCGAATACACATTTCCTTGTAAATTATTTAATAGAAGTGTACTAAAGAATAATGATTAATTAGAACAATGTTTTTAAGTTAAATATTTATTTCATGCTTGTTAAGATGCGAAATTTTGAAATTTGCTTAAAGACAATTTTGGCGTTGACACTTTTTTTGAGGGTGTTATTTAAAATCGCATCAACATCTAGGTCATTAGCGATCACTATTGGAGTTAACCTGTGAAGATGAAACGATATGGTGATAAGGGGTGAAAGAACGAACACAAATATAACCACGCCCGAGGCAGGACTCGAACCTGCGAACATTCGGTCCAAGATCGCTATGATACTACTGCCTTAGTGGTCTCGTCCATCGGATCGGCACGTTGACCCTTTGTTCACAGTGGAATAAAAATATAAGAATAGAGAAGAAATGTAAGGAAATGAATTTGTTTTAAGTCGTACTTTGTTGGTGCACAGTGCCTCCTGTAATAGTGCGCTTTATTCAAAGTCCCATTATCCTCAGTAACAGGTGTGACTCGTGTGTCCTTGTCTTTGCGCGACGTCAGGGTCTTGAGACCCGCCATACGCCCTTGAAATACGAGTTCTATGAGTGGCGAAATCTTAGACTGCGTTTTTCTAGGTTCTGTTCCGTTACTTAGTCACGTGTGCCAAAGGCAATTTGTGCAATTTCTTTTGTGCTTGAAACATCCGGAGAGCTGAAATCCATGTTGAGACATGTGGACAAAATGTGAAAGTAACTAACGTAATTCTGCAACAAATAAAGACATTTGACTTCGACAACATCTGATTAATAATCAACATATTTACACGATACATTTTCAAGATATGCACGGATATGAACAATAAAACGGTTTCGAACATCATAAAAAGCTTAATTCCGATAGACCGTCAGCAATGAGTATCGACGGCGATCAATTGTCTCAGAGGCGATAATTAGAGCAGGGGACAGCTCCGGAGCCAGCAATCGTGAGACGGCAGTTTGTAGGGCAGGGCGCAGAATGTCATAGAGTAGATCAGATAGACAACATTCTCGCCGGTGCGGCGCCGACCTTGTCTATGCGGTGCCCGGCAGGGGCGCGGCCCGCTCCACGCGGAATGGCGGACGCCTGGTGCCAGCGCGCCTCAGCTGCACTTGGGCAGGCGGTGCGCGCGGCGCGAAGCAATGCTACGAGGGCGCGCGAACCTGCGTAAGGAGGTTATCGCGTAGGTTGATGATTTTTACTTTCTCCTTTACGTACGTAGTAATATACGTAGTATAGAGAAACGTATGCTGCGAAAATTCGATTTCGAGATTTAAACGGAAATTCACGTTTTGGGGTCCAGTTACCCAAAAAAAAGTTTTTCCTCAAAACACCCGACCGACCGTCTGTCCATCTTCCTGTCTGTCTGTCCGTCTGTCCGTTTGTCTGTCCGTCTGTCTGTCCGGTGTATGTGAACAACACTAGTGCCTACACCATGCGTTGGATTTCTTCCAAAATAAATAAATAAATTCCTGTCCATCTCGCCAGAGTCGAAGCTCTGCGATTGTGAAAAACCTTCATTAAATGTTAGGGGTTCTTTACATGAAACTGCCCTGACATATTCAAAATTTTGTCAAAAACGACTCCAAATTTTTTCTTTAAATTCCTGTAAGAATAGAGTAAAATCCTCTCATGTAGGTGGCATAAGTCCCATTTTCAAGGTTAACTCTCAATTTTGGAAAATTGCTTAAGATTGAATTCTTTTTCGGCGTCTTCCTACAACTACAACATTAAAGATAGAAATTTTTCTTTCAAAATAAATTTGTTGTACATAATTAGGTCATGAACTTTTTTTTTTTAAATGCACATTACGCGCAATATTCAGTGCGCAATATATATGCACTATTGAACTAGAAATGCTACAGATTGGCACTGATGTTCTCATAGTAAAGTTTTCTAATCTCCTTGGTGTGGACTGGCTTTACAGTCTTGCCCTATCCTCATTCCAGCAGCCATCTATCGTCGCCCAAAGAACACTTTTTTTTAAACATTTTCTCAACTTTTCGCTTTCTTAATAGTGGAACCGAAATATTACTTCAAGAATTTAAATAACAGTAAAACCTCATCCTAAATCAAAAAATATTAAAACGTTTTGCCGTTTTTAAGAAAATGGCGATTAAGCATTACTGTAAATGCGTTATCTGAAGCACTTTTCACAGGATTTTCTTGAGTTCTCGAAGACCATCGGAAGTTATTTGAAGCACATTCACTCACAAATGCAATAATGTATTCAAATTGATGGAAATGTGCAAATTAATGGCATGAGACATATTTAAAAAACACATTTGTGTAATTTTTGGAAAACAAAACAAAATTATACACCAAAATAAACTCAACGTTATAATAAACAGTACAATAATCACTATCTATAAGAACATTTTGAAGAACAATTTGAAGTCATTTTTGAGAAAATGGCGTTTGAGCGTTTCTGAAAATGTGGAATGTTGAACTCATTTTCACAGAAAACAGTTGAGTTTTCGATAAATTTATTTGACTTAATTTAAAGCACATGTACTCATAAATACGTATTACCGACGTGAGAGACAAGTAACATTTTTTGTAATTTTTGAAAAAACAAAAGAATAGAGCAATATCGTATCATCGTATACGGTACCAAACATTTAAAGAAAAAATATGGAGCCTATATGAGAGAATTCTGTTTTTGTAATTTTTAAAATTGCTAATATTTCACGCACTATTGCACGAAAACTACTAAAATTTACAAAAAAATCTACATAACCTTAATGACAGAATTATTTATGGACAACAAATTTCATTTGAAGGGAATGTCTCTATTTCCAACATTGTAGTAGTAAGAAGCCGTCGAAAAAAATGCATACTTTTATAATTTCCGAAAATTCATAGTTAATACTGAAAATCGGTCCTATGCCACCTTTATAAGTGTACTTAACTATATTCTTACAAGAAATTAAAAAGAATTAGGAGCCGTTTTTGAGAAGATTTTTAAAATGTCCGGGGGGCGTCATATCCGTTTTTTAAACTCGCAGAGCTTCGGCTCATGACAGGTGTTTCCTCAATTTTGAAAAAATCATACGCATGGTTTAGGCGCTAGGTTTCTTCTCATACAACAGACAGACTGACGGACGGACGTTTTGATTTCTATTGTTGTTTTGTTTTTTTTGGCATCAAGGACTTACAAATCATGGATTCTGCTACACAACGTGTTAGAGGATTTTATTTCTTAATTTAGCAACTAGATTTACCTACTTTTTCGTTATCAGGGCTCAGCAACGAATTTGTTTTCGGTCAAAAATTCCCCTTTTTTCGCGCAGTAGTACATAACTTTCTCTAAACTCCGTATATTACTCCGTATATAAGAGATGTACACGAGAAAGTAAAAATAACAAAAACAAGATTTTCTCTAAAACTATTCCAGTTTTTCTTTAAACGTTTTTGTAGGGATAGTGCTAAATGTAAGATGACATAAACCTATAAGATGACATAAACCTATTGTGCTCTATTGGTTTGTTTTTTCAAAAATTACATAAATGTAATTTTTCTGGCATTTCTCTCACGTCGTTGTATTTACATTAAGAGTGATTTGTCCATATAATTGCATTTACAAGTTCACGTGCTTTAAATGATTTCTTATAATATTTCTCGAAAACTCAAAAGTTTTCTGTGAAAATGAGCTTAAAATTACGCACTTTAAGAAACGCTCTTTTTTCAGAAACAGATCCAATTTTTTTTCAAACGTTTGGCACGGATAGTGATAATATCATTGTTGAAAATAACATAAAATTCATTTTGGAATATTCTTATGTTTCGTTCAAATATTACACAAATATATATTTTTTAAATATCTCTCACGCTTCCAGCGATTTGTAAACACTGTTCCATTTGTGAGTGAAAGTGCTTCAAATGACTTCTAATGAGGTTGTTCGAAAACTCTAAATATTTCTGGAAAAAAGAGCTTCAAATTTCCGTATTCATTTAGTCTCGTAATTGCGATAAATGCATTTTTCTTATAAAAAATTCTAATTTTTCCATAAAAATTGCCATTTAGGATGAGATTTTACTCTTCGTGAATATTCTTGAAGTAATATTTCTGTTCTACTATTAGTAAACCGATAAATTGAATTGAAAAAAACTACTTTGGGCGTCGATAGATGGCAGCTGAAAAGAGTATGTGGCTAGTTCGAATAGCCCAGACCAAAGAAAATAAAAAACTAATAGGAGAAAGTCTGTGCCACTCTGTAAAATCACTAGTTACTTTCTCGCATACGTACTACGTATATACTCCGTATATTCGTAGTATAAAGAATGTTATGTAATACTGCGGAAAATCGATTTCAAGATTTCAACGGAAATACACGCTTCGAGGTCCCCTGATACCGAGAGATTGTTTTTTTTTTTTATACGTCCGTACGTCAGTCCGCCTGTCAGTACGTTTGTGAGCACCACTAGCGCCTTAACCCGTACTAGGATTTTTTCCAAACTCGAGATTCCCTAGTCGATCTGGCTCGACTGAAGGCGCTGCGATATTGAAATTTTTGAATGAAAAAATGTGCAAGTATTCAAATATTTATTTTGAACCGCGTTCCAACAAAAATGTTGCTATTTAATTTAGGAAACCCCCTGAAATATATTTCATTTTCGGTTTTTCTTAATTAGGAAACGTAGAGCAATTTTGTAGGTAAATACAGAGTCAGTATTATAAAATCACATAAATTGCTGATTAGTTCGATAATCGAAAATCACAAATTAGGAATACCTTTTATTTGGTCCTTGTTGTAGATGTTGACATAACATATTCCTTAGAAAGAGCTTCAAAAGCATGCTTTAGTTGAAAAAATATCTTTGAACAAATTGTTAGTATACCTTACAAATAATGGGGAAGAAGCATCACCATCTCCCAGGATATAATTCGCACTAAACTCGCTCAACAGCCTAAGCCAAAGGTCCTTAGTCAATACTCACTCTCTCTTCAAATTCTAAATGAATATAAACTAAAATGCCTCCATCTCCACGGAGTCCCCGTGCGCGCGCAGCGCGTGGCGAGTGGTGGTGGGGCCAGGGGAAAGGGAGGGGTATACATGGGGATGGGGTGAGACGGGATCGGAGCAAGCAGATGTAGAACCGGCGACCGGCGACCGGCGACCGGCGACGGGCGTCGGCGACGGCGACGGGCGACGGGCGACGGGCGACGGGCGACGGGCGACGGGCGACGGGCGACGGGCGACGGGCGACGGGCGACTCGGGAAGAGTTCGGTCGAGGCAAGACGGGGCAGGTCGTGGAGAATCGGGGAGATGAGATCAGGTAGAGGCGGATCGGAAGAGGCGTATCCTGGAGAGGAGGATCAGGGACAGGCGGGTCGGTGAGAGACGGATCGGAGAGAAGTGGATCGGGAAGAGGAGGATCGGAAAGAGGAGGATCGGGGAGGAGCGAATCGGGGAAGAGGCGGATCCTGGAGAGGAGGAGCGGGAAGAGGCGGATCGGAGAGAGGAGGACCGGGTAGAGGTGGAGCGGGAAGAGGCGGATCAGGGCGAGACCGGGTGGGGCGTAGTAGAACGGAATGTGGCGGGGCGGAGCCAGATGGGACGGAATGAGGTTGTTCGGTGAGTGTCTGATCGGGCATAGGGAGTCATATTTCTTCCGTATTCTTTTGTTCGTAGTGTTCTGATGTGGTTTAAAAATGCTGAATTTTTAGAATTAAAGTTTAGTTGGTAGTGTTTGTTACCTCTGTAATCATAATATGTTAATACTGACTTTATTACAAACCTTAGACGGGGAAGTGATATCGTGTAATATTTTTAAAATCAGATTGGTACTATTAGTACTGGAGAAGTGTAGCAGATTATGAAATAGGATAGCCGTGCCCTCAGGTAACTTCAATAAAATAAAAAATGCGCATGATTGATTTGTCCGTCGATCATTAAGGCAGCGACGCGGAAGGGCTTCGTGACGGGAGGTATGGGAATGGTGAGTGCTGGTGCGTTCTCAGGGAAGAAAGCTCTCAGCGCTGCGACGCGCCGCTTGGGAAGTAGCATGTGCGGGGCGCGACGCCCTCGGGCAGGGAGGAGGCGGGGCAGGTGCACGTGGAAAGGACGAACAACGATGGGAGGTGGGAAAGGTAGGCTTAATCAATGAAAAAGCAGCGGGGAGGACGATAATTTTGGCGTGGTCAGGAAAGGTGAAAATGAAGTTTGAAGTGTGGCAATGTGACGCTGGCGGAGAGCAGGGGCGGAGTCGGGCGCGGTGTCGTGCGCGGTGTCGGGCGCGGAGTCGGGCGCGGAGTCGGGCGCGGAGTCGGGCGCGGAGTCGGGCGCGGAGTCGGGCGCGGAGTCGGGCGCGGAGTCGGGCGCGGAGTCGGGGGCGGAGTCGGGCGCGGAGTCGGGCGCGGAGTCGGGCGCGGAGTCGGGCGCGGAGTCGGGCGCGGAGTCGGGCGCGGAGTCGGGCGCGGAGTCGGGCGCGGAGTCGGGCGCGGAGTCGGGCGCGGAGTCGGGCGCGGAGTCGGGCGCGGAGTCGGGCGCGGAGTCCGGCGCGGAGTCGGGCGCGGAGTCGGGCGCGGAGTCGGGCGCGGAGTCGGGCGCGGAGTCGGGCGCGGAGTCGGGCGCGGAGTCGGGCGCGGAGTCGGGCGCGGAGTCGGGCGCGGAGTCGGGCGCGGAGTCGGGCGCGGAGTCGGGCGCGGAGTCGGGCGCGGCGTCGGGCGCGGAGTCGGGCGCGGAGTCGGGCGCGGAGTCGGGCGCGGAGTCGGGCGCGGAGTCGGGCGCGGAGTCGGGCGCGGAGTCGGGCGCGGGGTCGGGCGCGGAGTCGGGCGCGGAGTCGGGCGCGGAGTCGGGCGCGGAGTCGGGCGCGGAGTCGGGCGCGGAGTCGGGCGCGGAGTCGGGGGCGGAGTCGGGCGCGGAGTCGGGCGCGGAGTCGGGCGCGGAGTCGGGCGCGGAGTCGGGCGCGGAGTCGGGCGCGGAGTCGGGCGCGGAGTCGGGCGCGGAGTCGGGCGCGGAGTCGGGCGCGGAGTCGGGCGCGGAGTCGGGCGCGGAGTCGCGAGTCGGGCGTTGAGTCGGGCGCGGAGTCGGGCGCGGAGTCGGGCGCGGAGTCGGGCGCGGAGTCGGGCGCGGAGTCGGGCGCGGAGTCGGGCGCGGAGTCGGGCGCGGAGTCGGGCGCGGAGTCGGGCGCGGAGTCGGGCGCGGAGTCGGGCGCGGAGTCGGGCGCGGAGTCGGGCGCGGAGTCGGGCGCGGAGGCGGGCGCGGAGTCGGGCGCGGTGTCGTGCGCGGTGTCGGGCGCGGAGTCGGGCGCGGAGTCGGGCGCGGAGTCGGGCGCGGAGTCGGGCGCGGAGTCGGGCGCGGAGTCGGGCGCGGAGTCGGGCGCGGAGTGGGGCGCGGAGTCGGGCGCGGAGTCGGGCGCGGAGTCGGGCGCGGAGTCGGGCGCGGAGTCGGGCGCGGAGTCGGGCGCGGAGTCCGGCGCGGAGTCGGGCGCGGAGTCGGGCGCGGAGTCGGGCGCGGAGTCGGGCGCGGAGTCGGGCGCGGAGTCGGGCGCGGAGTCGGGCGCGGAGTCGGGCGCGGAGTCGGCGACGCAGGTCGGGTGTCCCTGCGAGCGTCCTCACACACAAGAGCCGCGCGGCAATAAAATGTTTTAATTAAAATAGTCTACAAGCCGAATTTTGCACGCCCTCCAGGAATTCAGTGAGTGAACGCAACGATGGGGTAGCTGAGCCGTAAACATGTGCGCGGACGCTCGCCTCGGGGACCCAGATGCGGGGGCGGCGGCGATGGCAGGATGGGCAGGCGAAGGCACGGAGAGGCCAAGGCGAGGACAAAGTCAGGGGTTACGGCTATGGCGGGGCGGGGGCCGGGAGGGCGGCGACGCTGTAAGAATGGGCAGAGCGGAGGCGGTTGGGGGGGGGGAGCGATGTGGAGCTAAGAAGTTAAGTAGGAGAAGGTTATGTAATGCTGGGGGATATCGATTTCGAGATTACAACGGAAATACACGTTTTTTTGTCTCCTGATACCGAAAAAGGTTTTTTTAAAACCATTTTTGCCATTTTCTTTAACGTCCGTCCGTCTCTCCGTCCGTTAGTCTGTCTGTAAACATTACTAGCCCCTGAACAATGAGTAGGAGTTTTCCAAATTGAAGAAACCCTTGTTCATCTGGTTCGAATCGAAGCTTTGGGGTTTGATAAACATTTTTTCAAACTTGTGGGTACTCTATGTGAAGCTACCCGGATATTTTCAAAATTTTCTCAAAAACGTCTCCAATTTTGGTCTTAAAATGTCTTTAAAAAGAAAGCGAAATACACTTTACACACAATTTTCGAAAATTTTGAAACTTTGACTTTTCTTCGGCGTCTCCCTAAATCACAAAAATGAAGATATGTCCTTCAAATAAAAATTGTTTTTCTTATTTAGTTCTTTCATTACGGTCATGTTCATTTTTTGACATTTGTAGTAGTTTTCGAGCAATATTGCGTGCCACGTGTGCAATTTAAAAAAATACCAAAACAAGTTTTTCTGTAAAACAGCGCCATTTTTTCTTTAAACTGTTGGTAGAGGTAGTGTTAATGAACACTGCAAGATGATATAAGCGCCATAAATTACAAAAACGTACTTTTTTTACTTGTCTTTCACATAGAAAATATTTACAGCACTGGCAATTTTTCCACATTGTTGTATTTATGAGTACATGTGCTTTAAATAATGCCATGTAAAGTTAGTCGAAAACTCAACAGTTTTCTGTTGAAACTAGCTCAAAATTCCGTATTTTCAGAAACGCTCAAATGCCATTTTTTCAAAATTGGCTCCAAATTTTTCTTTACTTTTTTGCAACGGGTAGTGCTAATTGCACGTTAAAATGGCATAAAGTTCATTTTGGTGTTTTCGTTTGTTTTTTCAATTATTACACAAGTGTATTTTTATCTCTCTCTCACGCTGTTAATATGCACGTTATAAGCAATTAGTCAACACTATTACATTGGCGTGTTAATTTATTGCAAATGACGTCAAATGAAGTTTTTCGAAAACTCAAAAATATTCTGTGAAAAAGAGCTGCAAATTTCGCATTTGCACTTAAGCCATTTTCTTAAAAACGGCTCCAAATTTTTCACCATATTTCCATGTAGGACGAGGTTTTACTGTTCTTTAATATTTTATTAGCATTCTGTAGCATCACTAGTTACTTTCGCAAATACGTAATATGGAGTAATATACACAGTATAGAGAAAGTTATGTAATGCTACGGAAAATAGATTTCGAGATTTCAACAGAAATACATGTTTTGGAATACCCTGATATCGAAAAAGTGTTGTTTTTTTTAAGTGCGTCTGTCCGTTTGTCCGTCCATCTGTAAACACTACTAGCTCACAAACCATACGTAGGGTTCTTAGTGGTGGAGGGTGGTGGTGGTTGGATTGATTGACTGATTTTTTCGAGTTTCCGGGCACGTTAACTGCTTTGGTCATTAGTCCCGTTAGTGTAGTGCATATTTTTTCCTCGGGAGATGGCGATGATCTTCTCCCGCTGGATGGCGAGATCCGGCGCCGACCTACCGTCGGCTAGTGGGGTTTTCCCCCTAACTAGGACTCTTCCACCAGCGGGGCACCACCCCAGCTGGAACAAGCTCTACGCACGCAACCGGTCTCCCGGAATATGTGGTAGTGTAGTGCATATTAGTGTGTGTGTGTGTAAGGGAAGAGGATTGGACAAGGAAGAGGAAGGACAGATAGCGCGCGGTCCGTGGCCCGTTTGTTAGGGTACTGCTCCGGCATTCGCCTGGTGTTGATCGGAGAAACCACGGGAAACTACCGATCAGAGCAGCCGGCCGCTAGAATTCTCCTCCAGAGTGGTGGAGGTGCTACAGAATGGCACAGACTTTCTCGTAGTAAAGGTTTCTAATTGGGGTCTGGCTTTAACGCCTTGCTCCATTCTCTGGCCAGCTGCCATCTATCGTCGCACAAAGTAATTTTTTTTTACATTTTCACAACTGTTTGTTTTCATGATAGTACAACCGAAATATTAGTTGATTTGAAGCACGTCATTTGAAGTCATTTGAAGCACATCCACTCACAAATGTAATTCCAGTCGATAGGAATGTGCATATTGACGGCGTGAGAGATATTTAAAAAAGTAACTACATTTATGTAATTTTTGAAAAAACAAAAGAATACAACAAAATGAACTTTACGTCAGATTCAGCAGTACAATTACCACTAACCATTGGAAAGTTTGAAGACAATTTTTGTAGACATTTTTGAGGAAATGGCGTTTGAGCGTTTCTGAAAATGCAGAAATTTGACAACATTTTTATAGAAAACTGTTGAGTTTTTGAGAAACTTTATTTGACATTATGTAAAGCACATGTACTCATAAATCTAATAATGTGAAAAAATTGCGTTTAATGTAAATATTACCGCCATAAGAGACAAGTGAAAATATTTTTGTAATTTTTGAAAAAAAGCAACAACAAAAGAATAGAGGTTTATGGCGTTTATGTCATTGTTTGGCACTAACACTACGAAACTTTGAAAGAAAAAATTAGGAGCCGTTATTAAGAAAATCTTGTTTTTGTTATTTTTTAAAATTGCATTTATATCAATTGTTAAAAAATGTACGTGATCTTAATGAAAGAACTATTTATGAGTAACAAATTTCATATGAATGAAAAACATATATCTTTTTTAATTGTTGTAGTAAGACGCCAAAAAATTAAAACTTTTGCAATTTGGAAAATGCAGATTTAACGGTGAAAATCGGACCCATGCCACCTTTGTAAGTGTATTTTACTCCATTCTGGCAAGAAATTTAAAGAAAAAATTGAAGCCGTTTTTGAGAAAATTTTGAAAATGTCTGGGGGGCTTCAAAATTTGAAAGTTTTTCAAATTTTCAAAGCTTCAACTAGAGCCAGATCGACATAGGATTCTTCAATTTCGAAAAGATTTAGGCGCTAGCAGTGTTCACAGACACAGACGGATGGACAGACGACAGACCGAAATACGAAAAAAAAAAAAAAGAAAAAAAAAGAAAAGAAAAAAAACAAGTTTTTCGGTATCAGGCGACCCCCAGCCCGTGTATTTCTCTTGAAATCTCGAAATAGATTTCCCGCTGCATTACATAATTTTCTGTATACTACGTTTATTACTCCGTATTGTTGTATACGAGAAAATAAAAACCCCTTCCCATCTGGTTTTAGTTGACGCTGTGAAATCATTTAAACTTTACATGAAGCCCCCGTACATTTTCCAAATTTCTCACAATCAGCTCCATTTTTTTCATTAAATTTGTTGTTAGAATAGAGTGATCATAGGTTTAGTATTTACGGTTAACTCTGAATTTTTGAAAATTACAAAACTTTGAATTTTTCCGCATTCTTTTTACAACTAGAAAATTAAAGACAGATTTTTCCTTCAAATGAAATTTGTTGTCCATAATTGGTTCTTTCATTGAAGTCAGGTACATTTATGGGAAAATTTATTACTTTTCTGACAATATTGCGCGCAATATATGCTAAATTAAAAAGAGTAACAAAAAGGCTAGATTTTCTCGAAAATGGCTCCACATTGTTTCATTAAACGTTTGGTAAAGATAGTGCTAAATGTACTCTATAAGATGACATAATCGCCGTATTGCTCTATTCTTTTGTTTTTTCAGAAATTACAAAAATGTAGTTTTTTTACTTGTTTTTCACGGCGTTGATATTTACATTAGCGGCGATTTGTTCACATTATTGTATTTATGAGTACATATGTTCTAAATAATGCCATATAAAGTTTCTCGAAAATAGTTTTGAGTGAAAATGAGCTCAATATTTCACATTTTCAAAAATGCTCAAACGTCATTGTCTTAAAAATGTCTCCAAACTTTTTCTTCAAACTTTTCCAACGGGTACAACTAATTGCACTGTTTAAATGACATAATTGTATTTTTTAAACATCTCTCGCGCGGTTAATATACACATTTCCAGCGATTTGTAAACACTATTGCATATGTGACTTAATGTGCCTCAAATGATGTTAACCGAAGTTTTTCGAAAACAAAAATATTCTGTGAAAAAAATTCGCATTTACAGTAACTCTTATACGCCATTTTATTAAAAACTGATTCAAATTTTTCAATGATAAATGACAAGGTTTTACTTTTTTGTTCCTGTAATATTCTTAAATTGATATTTCGATTCTACCATTAGCAAACCTTAAATTTGAGAAAATATGTTAAAAAAATAAACTTTGGGCAGCGATAGATGCCAGCTGGCAGAAGAATGGGGCAAGATCGTAAAGTCAGTCCATACTAAGGGAATTAGAAAACTTGACTACGAGAAAGTCTGTGCCAATCTGTAGCACCAATAGTTTTACTCGTTCTCCTTCGTCGCTTTAATGTGTATTACCACTTTACCCTGCCCTAAGTGAACCATCTCTGAGGAAGATGTAAAGTAAATGTAAAACGTCGAATGTAAGTAAATGGTCGAAATGTCGGAATTAGAGCTTTCGACGAGGCCATACCCGAACAGCCAAGTACCCTTTCAAGCCTCTGCGAAAGCTTACGATTGCACTTACCTCTATAATAGTATGTTTTTATCCTTCTCTTTTTAATACTCGCAATACTAAGCAATAGCTTACATTTTTTTCTCCTGTTACCGTTTCCATCTACCCATTTTCTTTATAGTTGTAAACTTCAATCTTCCAAATTTATTCATATAATAGTTTTTGATCCGACGTTACCGCGATATTTGATCATCGCGATAATCTATTAGAAACTGTCGGAAAAAACTTGCGGGTTCCATACTCGTTTTAATTTTCAATGTCGCATCTTTTCTATCTCACTCTCAGAAGTGTCGTGAGTATCTTAACCTACAGTTCTTCTTCACATTGTATGGGTTCTAATTTTTGTTGAAATTGAACAGGTTTTAGAAATGTATGCTTCAACATACACGCACATATTACATCAATTTGTATATTATTGTTGTCTATCTTTGGTGTGCAGTGTTTGAGAGGGGAGTCCTAGTACGCAGAGCTGTAGTACCAGTTCCTTACATTACGACATTGCCATTATTAATAAGATGTTTTCAACTTCTTCTTTAATTATTAAAGAAGAAAAGAAGTGAATAAACGCAATGCTACATCCCACCACTTGACCGTTCAAGGCGCTTGACGACCTGCTTAGAAACCTTATTTTTCAAATGTTGTGCTTGAAGTGGCTACTCCGGAAGCACAGGGCCCACAACTGAGGAAGTCTCTTACTACTATGTATGACGTAACATAACGTTGACGTATTACGTCTCAAATGATGACTCTTGGCCTGCCATGTCCCTGTCCCTGCGAGAGACGAGGTGGGCGGCGCGTCGGCGAGTGGCGAAGAGGAACCGTCTGAGGCCCGTTGGGGCAGCTTGGCCTCGCCGTCGCTCCCACCACCTCCGCCCCCCGCCCCCCGCCCCCCGCGCCCCCGCGCCCTGCAGCTGCAGCGCATACTTTATAGCCGTAGCCTTGATGCACGCCGAATGCAACATGCACTTTGCACATGCAACCAAAAGCGGTTTTCAGGCGCGCATTTTTCAGCGCCCTCTCGCTCGCTCGCTCGCTTGCTCGCCGCCGCCTCGCTCCCGCGCATTCCTGCGTGCCCCCCATTGCCTGCGTCGTCGTCGTGGCCGCCTTCGCCGTGCCCCGTGCGCTGCCACGCCGCATTCCCGCCCCAGGCCTCCGCCCAGGACCATCCCGCGCCGCCCACGAATCGCCGCCCAGCTCCTGTCTTACAGCGCTGTTATCCGCCCCCGCGCGTATGAGGAGTATTTTTAACGATTCCGGGCGCCTCCACTATACGTAGATCACGAATATAACAAGAGAAGAGCGTGTTATATGGTGGCGGTGTTCCTCCCTGTTAGGTCTGCCGTCGATCTACCCCTATGCCGTCCACTTGCTGGTTTCCCCCTCAAGGTATCTCTAGCGTAGCACTGCTCCAGTCGGACAAGCTTTAAGCTTCTCATTTAGAGGGTAGGATAGTATATGTTAGTGTAATTCTGTGTATTTAAAGAAAGGAGGGGACAAGGAAGAGGAAGGAAAGATCGCGCGTGGCCCGTGGCTCCTTTGTTACGGAACTGCACCGGAATTCGCGGTATTTGTGAAAAAAAAAAAAACTATCGATCGGAACAACCGGCCGCTTAAATTCTCCTCGGGACAGAATTTGATCCAGCTATGGAGCGAGTGTCGAAAATCTGCCACCGTCAGACACGAACTCTTGCACCTTCGCGGACAGCTACGCTGTAGAGGAAGCTGGTTTGTCACGGAGCTATCGCAGCCAATTATTCTCCCCTCTTTCCTGTTTTCTTCTCGCTATGTTTGCCGCTTCCTTTCTTGAAATCGCATCTCTTTTCCCTCCATGCCTCCAAATGACTCTTTCCGAGTCTTTACACCACCCCTTTGTTTTCTTTCATGCTCCTACTACTCAGGTCGTCTATTTTTTTCTTAGTCTTTCTAGATCCTCCTTTTCATTCTATAATTTTCTTCGCAACCTCTTCACCATAGCCCGCACTTGTCTACCTAATTTCTTCTACCTTTTATCATAGGATCACTTCTTCTCACATTTATGATCACTGTATCTCCTCAACCTCTTCTATTTCTTACTTTACCACGTACCGCTCCTCTCTCTCTTTCGACTTTCAGAATACTCACTCCTCCTCTTTCAGTTTTTTTTCCTTTCAGATTTCTCCCTTTCACTATCTGGTTAATTCCCTCAATCTGTCGCACCGGTCAACTTCGCTCCCTCCTGTTTCCTTCTGTTTTACATCAATACCTTTTCTCCTCGGTCTTGTTTACCTTGACCCCTCTCGCGCCGTCCTTGCTTCAAGCCCACTATTTCCGCCGTCTCCTTCGCCCGGCGCTAGTTCCTCGCGGGGCCTAGACTCCACTCGGGCGGAGCTGCGCAGCCTGTCACCCGAAGGACGTCATTACCCACCGGGGCGCGCTCCTCGCCCGCGTTTATAATGTTAATGATCCGCCCCTAGTGAAGAGAGCGCGTAAATATAGCCCCGCCTCAACTACTTCTTGGACTCCACTGTGGGGCTCGCCACTATTTAAACCGTGAAAAGAACCCCTTTCCGGAATGTCCTGAATTTTTGATCCCGAGATTTTTTCGCCTGCTTCAAGTGGGGATTTCCGGCAACCACGAGATGAACTTCGTATCCATACCGTATTCATCCAGTCTTTTCTTTTACATTTTGCTGAAATTCGTTGGGGTCTTACACACTGCTTCTGCACTTTTCTAAACATTTGCGTGTGTATTTTCTATGAATTTTGTAACACTGCAGATTTTCTTTTCGAAAATCATAATTAACATGAATTGAGAATTAAATAGGTACGTAAACAGATAGGTGTTTCTTTCGTGTTATCATTAAACATGAATCCTTTTAAAAAGATTCAGTACTTTTTAGAGATTTAGCTGAAACAACACACTATTTTTGGAATTATTTGGAAATATCTGTATTTTATATATTTAGTGTGTACTAATTAAATTAGTATTTGCTTCCATATGTTTCAGGTGAGTCATCTTCACCGCTAAATCGCCCGTCAGCCGTGCTTCTACAGTTATTCTCTAAGAGCTCTTCAAGCAACGTAATGTAAGTTAATGATTAAATATTTTGATAAATTGAAAAACTCAAAATTTTGAGTAAGATTTGTTTTGAATGAATGAATAATGTCTCTTAGGATTTCCTAGAGCAAAAAAAGCATAACAATTAATGAATGACTAAAGTTACGATCATCAAATGTTGTCGGTACTAGTTTACTGTCTAAAGGATGATAATGATGATAATAATGAAGACAAGTATAAATTATATCAGGGAAAACATCTTAAAGAAGAAGTAACAAATTTATTTCTAAACCATCTTTTATGATTGAACCAAAAAAAGTTTTATGCTATATAAAACTAGAGCAAAGTTATTACAAAGTTAGCACTTTGTAATATACGATCTATTACAAACAAATTATCTTCGCTGCATATAAACTGTTCTATGACGTCACAGTGTTAAGTATTCTTAAAATATGGCATTGCCGCATTTAAATTTCGAATGTATTCTTTTGAGAATATGTGGGATATCAAATAATTCGTAAAAAGAAGAAATATAGAAATGAAAAACGACTCAAGAGAATCAGAAGTACACAATGCATTGCCAATTACATTTAAATCACTTTTTTCCTATGGATTTTACCTAGCAGACAATCGGTTACCCTTTACGTCCCGACGGGACGCGTATTCGACTATACGCTAAATAGAAACACACTCCTCTGATCGGGAGTCAGCAGACCGCTGGGCGTAATACCTGTAGCACATACTTGAGAGACAAGGCACAACCCCGCCCAAGGCGGGACTCAAACTCGCGACCCTTCAGACCGAAGCGCTGAGTCGGTACACACCCTTAGTCTCCTCGGCCATCAAGGTCAGCACATTTATAACTTAAAGGGGGAAATGTACCTAGGAGTCTTCTTGCTAATTACAAAGAAGACTGCTACAGTAGACAGTAAAACGTAACCGAATTTAAAGATGTATCCAGTGCGCATTTGAAATATTTGTAGAAAGATGGTAATTAATGAGATATTTTCGTTTGATGTGCTGTGCTAAGAACTTTCAGAGACGGACTTCAAGTCCCTCCTAAGAATGTCATCTTGCTGCAGAGCTAGCTTCGTCTTAAGAGGTGCGTAACTACTCCGTCTCGTCTTCTCTGAGACTTGAATCCCTGACCTACTTTGTAAATTAAAAAAGGTATTCTTCCCTTAGCGTCGAGGTTACACCATGTCTGGGAAACGTTCTGGAAACTGAAGGAAACTAAAATTATAGAGAATTCCAACTAATGGATATGAATAGCTAAACAATGTTTGCAAATGTCATTAGGGAGCATTAAATTTCCTTCAAATATTTGAGGAGAGTTTGTTTAGTCGTTTCATGTCATAATTCCACTAATTTTTTTAGATTTTTGCCAGGATATGTTTTGAATTTTTATTTGTCAACTTAGAAATCTTCAGTCAGACTACATGCCGTACTGGAATATTTACTACAGTACTCATTAGTTCAGATTCTGATCAGTATATAAGGTTATACGTAAGTCTGTATTTTTTCTTTGTACTGAAATTATTGAAATTATCTTCAATGTTTTGTTTTTACTTATGAAAAATTCCGCGTTTTAATTTGAATTTCGTTGACTATATTTTTCTCTCTTCCTAAAATAAATTATTGACATATTTTAAGAATTCACGCTTATTCCTTTGTGGACACTATTGCACAAAATAATTTTGAATAAAAATTAATTAAGGCAGCGTAGATAGACGATATCGTTAAGGCTGAAGAGTCGTTCGAAGGGTCGCGGGTTCGAATCCCGCCTCAGGCATGGATGTTTGTGTGGTCTTCACGTGTTTCCTCTACACTCACCAATCACAATAAAAAAAATTAGTGGTCTCTATATGACCTTGAAGTTAAGAAGCGACCTTAAAAAATAACTATAAACAGATTCATTATCTTACGGAGTAACCTGACTCTACTTAGAAACTAGTTACGGTGATTGATTTCGGAAAATTAAAAATATCCAGGTGCACACACCTTTCTTTGGTGATTATATAAAATATTACATTTATCTTATGAACTTCGTCATGACAATTCGTCTCAACAATCCTATTTATAAAGTAAATATTAATTACACTAATGGATTCAATACGCACTTCAATGATTTGCTATTTGCAACTGGAAGCTCTTTACAGTTCTACTTTTACAAAGTAATAGTGTTTGAAGCCCGAAAAACGGGCGTACTTGAAGAGAAATAGAAAAATGACATGAAATTTACAAATTTGACAATTGAAATGTTTGGAATGCGACAAGCAGATGTAGAAATAATTTTTATATAATGGCAACGACGGACTCTGGCAACGACGAACCTAACCCCATCGCAGTGCTTCGCGAAAACATTAATCAATACTTGGCCGCCATACCATTTCGCCATGACGGCTTCTCACCCTCTCCAATCGTTAGGAGGGTTGTGGTGGTTGCGATCAATGTCCCCTCGCTGCCATCTCAGCGTCGGCCGCTAATGATCATGGCAGTTCATTTCGAATATTAAATTCGCCAGTGGCACCGCTGCGTGCGCCTGAATTAGTTAGCGCAGAAATGGCCCGGCACTCAGGCCTTGGGGTACACCAGTGTGGCTTAGCCGCCTCCGCCACCGTACGTTGAAATGTACAAAGAAGCTACCTGGGCAAAAGAAAAGAATTCAAGTTTGATGTAGAGGATATCCGAGTGAGCTCCTTGCTTTGAAAACATAGAAACATCTTTATATTGTCTACAAATCAAACAAGGTGTTTTGATTCTGCTTATGTACACATCACAATGTAAATAAACGAATAAAATAGGTCACGAAATGATCTGTAGTAAACGTATTTAATAGATATTAAGGAAGTTGAAATTGTGCTTCTTTTTTATACTTTATATTAATATTGGTAATCACATTTTGTAAACCCATTTCGTCCTTTAATGTGGAAACAATGTAATATCATTTAATTATTTAATTAGCTTTCGTTGCATTAAGTGTATATATATATATATATATATATATATATATATATATATATATATATGTTTAATATTTTAAGGACTAAACGAATTTAAAAGAATTGTGCAGTTGGAATATATTGTTCTCTCCATTGTGCACCGGCCCCACAGCTGATATCGTAGTCCTACGTACGACACCGGAGCTTAATGACCTCTGCATCCATTTTGGATGTGCGGCTAGAACGAAGAAATGATTTGCACGCTGCCCTTCTCTTCCTGTGTCACATTCTCCCGAACATAAATTACCCTGAAAGGCGTTATTTATGCGAAGATTTCGCTCAAAGGTAGAAATTACTTCTCTATGCGTGTTCTCGTTGGACAGGTTTGTGTAGTCACAAAAAATGTTGTTTTATGTTCCTTTGCACTTTCCTCCCAATTACTTATTGAACGATTGATCTTTGTGAATTTCAAATCTCCAAACGTTAAGGCTCGTGAAATAAATAAGACGTTTTTGAAGTAATTTGAGATCAAATTATTACTGTACTGCAAAAGTTAAGCTACTCGTAAATAATTTACTTACAGAACTATAGATATGATGAAATGTAGGTATGTTTTACATGTTTTGAGAAAACACACTTATGCCCTAAATGAAAATTTGAAAAAGAAACTACGCAAGAGATTAAATTGGCATGCGAAATGGTACAAAACATACCTCTAATGTACGTCTTTGAGTTATTCCAAAGAATACATACCTTAATTGCTATTCTTCTTGTTAGAAGATAACACGTCACATTGAAAATAATCATTGGAAATACGGACGGAAAACATAAACATAGAAGAACAAAGTATTCATAATCACAATTTCTTACTAACAAATCGGTGAGTTCGATTCCTCAAACTTACTCGAAATTAGAAATGAAGGAAAAACTTTTGAAATGTTTCGAATTGTCCTACTAAGAGCTCTACAGCTGCCCCTGAATCTTCAGGAAGCCTCGGGAGGGAGTGAATGGACTATAACAGGTTGTTCCAACTGGCAAGCGGGCACCCGCGAGCCACCGCTAGGCACTGGCGGGCACACACTGCTGCCAACACTGGCTGCCGACGCCTGGCGAAGTATAAGCCCTCGGGGCGCGACTTGGCCTCGGGCTTTGGCGACAATTCGTCTCTTAGAGCCGAAGCAGGGCACATACTCAGAAAAACAAACCTTTTACAGGAAACGCAAAATTCGACCCAATCCAACAACAATATTTTATGAAATTAATTTTTCTTAACAAGTCAAGCAATATATGGTGTCAGTCTTTGGACTGTTGCGGTGCATGTCTTGTCCTGGAGTTGGGTTCTTTATTTGTTTTCTATTCTTTTCATTGCAGAGAAAATCAGCTCACAATATGTTGACCCAAACATAACATAGTTGCATTTTATAAACTTCGGGAATATTTCTACATGTAAATTCTGATATCATCGTGACAAATTAAGGGTATCTGTCCTTTAGAAGTACGGAGTTGTGCAAATCAATTATCTCTAACTGCATCGGCGGTGGCATGGTACCCGGTGAGACAGAAAAAGGGTTTGTGGCTTCCTCTGCCATCCATCGCACTACTCATGTTGCTTCCACGAAAAGCAATGCGATAGTGATAAGAGCGGAGCCCCTTCACAACCTCCTCCTGGGATAGCCACGAATGCACGCGGGCTATAACAATAATAATAATAATAATAATAATAATAATAATAATAATAATAATAATAATAATAATAATAATAATAATAATAATAATAATAATAATAATAATTCCAGTTAATTACTTTATATTTACATTTAAATTTTTATTTACATTAAAATTACAATTTTGGCGTCAATAGTGATAACTCCCAATTCAACAAAGAGGCTGAGATGACGGGGATGTTCCAGGCAGTAAGGTAGTTTTGGATGCAGTTGTGCGTGGCAACTAGTGGTGCCGAGCGGAAGACACGGATCAGCGCTGCATGCTGGAGGAGCTCGCCCCTCGTTGGAAGAGCAGCCTGGCTTGCACATGTATGCTCGCCCGGGCTCACTGCATTCACCCTCTATAGTTTTCAGATCTTCCGTATGATATATCGTACGCTAATTAATGTATTTTTAAAATAGAACTAAAACGTATTTTAGCTATATCCACTCAATCAATGATTTTACGTGTCGACACACAGGCCGTCGTGCCTGCTCTCCCCCTGACCACGCAGATTTAGCTGCGCTCCTTTCGCCAGAGAAAGAAGGTATCACTCGGGGGTCGAAACAAGCGATTTCAATTTATATGAAAGGTTTCTTTTAGGCTTGTTGATCTTTTACATCAATAATATCTACATGGGATAGCCGGTTTTACTTCCCCTTTCGTGGAAGACTACGAAGCATATTTTCGCCCTTAAAAATCCATGGTTTCGATCGGGTTTGATCGTGCGAACATGGGTGTAATATCCCGAAACGCTAACCGTTTTACCTTCGAAACGGCCACATTAGGCTACCGACATTTAGAATGGACCATATTAGCAACTTCTGAAGTTTCTGAATGATAAATATCTTAATAGCTGAGAGCATTTAAGCGCTGTATTATCCTGGCCAGGGCGTATTCAAGACTTGCGGCTCGTCGCTTCGAATATTCTCTTAAAAGCGTGCATAGCTTAGTGTGGTTAAGTCGGAGAAAGAGGTCAATATAAAGCAAGATTAGTTCGCACCGAAACTCATAGGGCTTATGCAGTCCATGTCTAACAGTTTTATTAATATTATTTATGGAGACAATCGCCCCTGTACCAAAGGTTTGTCTCTTTGTACGTGCCCAATGAGCTCATTATAAATCGGGCGCCATGCAGCAGAGGTAGCGAGAAGCGAGAGGAAGGGCCGGTGGGGATGACCCAGACAGTAAGGTAGGTTGCGCTGCAGTTGCGCACGCGGGCGCCAGGGGCGCGGAGGGGCGAGGGGCCGGCGCGGCGTGCAGCGGCCATCTGCGCTAGTTGGTGGAGCGGATGGGCGGAAGGGCAGGCGAGCAGGCTCGCTTGCATATGTATGTTTGCCCGGTCGCAGTGTATTAAGTCGTCAGACGGGCTGGGGGCGGGGGGGGGGGCGAAGGCAGCGGGACGAGGGCCCGCGCGCAACGCGCTATCCCTGTCACGGCGCCCTCCGTAACGAGGAATATCAACTGGGGCGGCTATGTAAATGTTAATGCTGGGAAAATGACATGTGCCTGGTTGGACTGGGTTCGCAGCCCGCCGGCAGCAGTGCCCCCTAGCGCGACCGCTGCTGCCGAAGACTTCCAAACAACCGCCCCCCCCTTTCTTGAAATGATTGCCCACGTTTAGGCGTCTGGCATAACGATTTTCAGATGTGAGAGAAGACTTTAGCGCTTTGTGAAAAGATTTTGTTGAATGAAGCAAACTATACTTTTCTTTGCTGAGAAACAGTTTTTCAAACGAGAGTGAGGAAATTCAATAGATGTTCATGTGGCATTTCTTGAAAAAGTAGTGTGGCAGTTCCGAATGCTTTCACTCTACCGACGAGAAAAAAACTAACGAACAAATTCCTTTTTCCGAATGGAAAAGTGGAGAGCTTTGCCCGAATGTTTCTCCCAGACCTCTGCACTAGCAGGTGAATTGTCGGATTATTAACGTATGACAGGGTGATATGTAAGTAACAGTTGCAGTAATAAACGAATCTTTAATGTTTTTTCATAATACAAAATGTTATTATATCGACATAACACAATCAGAAGTGCGAAAAGTCACTCTTAACGGCCGGCGCCCGTTCAGGATTTAACATTTTTCAGAGCATTAAGAAAAATCGAAACAAATGAGTTGTAGCTAAAGATGGCATTCATTTATTCCAAGAAGTGCCATTGTTTCTAGTTTATAGAGTTTTTGTTACAAGAAGTTGATATTACGAAAGGAATTGAACGACACGGTTAATTAAGCAAACGCATATCACCTCTGTTTACGAACTTCAACAGTGTCTATTATTGCTTATCGGCTTAACGTTACTAAATTCACATCATGAACAAAATAAAACACCCAACAATATTTGTTTAATTTTAGATATTTTTTCATACCATAATCTTTTAAACTTCTTTACCTAAAATTTTACTTCCACTTTTATCTGTTGGTTAATTCCTTTACCAAGTGTATCTGCCCTAATATTTTATTTCCTTCTCTACCATTATCCAAAATATTATTTAAGAATTTACGTTTCTTTACCACTTTCGATATCTTGTTAATTCGGAATTAAAACATTTAACTCAAGTACGGACATTTCACCAAAAATTAATATGTATATATATATATATATATATATATATATATATATATATATATATATATATATATATATATATCAGGCCCCTTCGAAATCTATTGATTTAATTAATTGATAGTGGTTTTAGATAGTTCAGGCTAGCTAACTACGAGCGTCGCAAAATGTTCGTCGTTCATGTCCGTCACTTCGACGTCCGTTGGTTGCCACACCACGCAAGCACGATCACCGCCGCGATCGCAAAGGACATCAAACGCAGCGCAACGGACGCCCCGCGGTCTTGTGCTAGCAGAGATGCCGCGGAGTTAGTATTGTGTGTTACATTACAATGAAACGTATAGAAGGAAATAGAAGATAGCATAAGTAGAAGATCGGTTCATGCCAACAATTGCGAGAACTATTTGAAGGGAACATTTTACACCCTCTTTCAGATTTTATGCAATAACTGCGAGACCTTTTTTTTATTATTTCAGTATGTTCAAGCCATTGTTCACAGATGTACACTCGAAATTTCATGATAATATTAAACGGCAAGATACTAATGTGTTACATGGCTCTACTACGAGAAGGAATTCTTGCATATGCACTTGATAAATTCAATGAACGTTCCTTTTGAATTTATTAATTTTATGAATAGAAAATCGTATACCGCTCGTTCAACGCGGTTCAACGTACATACAACGTACGTCGCTAGTATTCCGTGTGTTTTGCACGTTAAGAAAACCTAAGAAGCTAGAATGTCCGTCAAGAGCAATGTACATATTATAGGACAAACGTCTGTTGGTTCGTATGCGATGGACGCCACTGCAACAGACATATTTGAACGTCCGTCATTTGACGCTCGTGTGGCGTTAGCTTTAAAATGCTACCTCAGGGAAGCAATAGGAAGAGAAGAGAAGAAAATAGTAAGGTAAGATCGCGTGCAGTTCTCTGGCCCGATGTGTTGCTCCCGAAAACGCCTGAAAGTGACCAGGAAAACTACGGAAACAACTTATCAGAGTAGTCAGGCTACGAACTCGCTTTCGGGAGGCACTACGTTTTCACAGGTGTTGAACACACGAAGCACCGGCACCTACGAACTCGAAACTATTAGTTTTTCAAAATTTTTAAAATACGAAACTTATGGTGCGCACAACAGCACATACTTTCTCGCAGTTTGTGAAACCTTGGCCATTTTCAAAATTGGGAGAGCTTAACAAAAATTAGATCTGCGCCATTTTAAGCGTTCTTTTGTCTATCCTTGCGAAGAATTTAAAGAAAATTTCTAGCTAATTTTGATGAAAAAAACAACATCTTTGTAAAGTGCATTAACTTTAAGTTGAAATTGCGCGAATTTTTTCAGAAAATAGTGATCGATCATTTTAAAAATCTGAGTTTTTAGAACAGATTTTATTTAAGGCAAAATCTCTATCTTCATTTTTGTATTTTTATGTTAATGTTTTTTTGAAAAATCATTTATGGAATTTTATGGGATTTTATGGAAAATGAGATTCTTGTCGTTTTTTAAAGTATTCAAAATTTTTCTAGGACAAAGTTTAATCAATTTTTTGATTCAACAAATATTTACATTTTTCACAGATGAAATAATCAGTAAATACTTTACGAAGAGATATCCCTATATAAGAATTAACGAAATGTGTGAATAAAGAAGGGAATAATTGCATGAGTATATTCAAGAAAACGAAACGAACGAGTTTTCTTATCACATTGGCCGCCGTAAAGTTCAAAAATCATTTTCTCCTCAGGTCACACGTTTATTTTATTCCTAACAGCTACATAAGAGATATAATATGATATATTTGGAAAATGTAACTAATTTTCACAGGTATAACGGCAATTTTTAAACGTGAATCAACGTTTCACGACGCAGCCCGCGAAGGGAATAACTTCATCTGGAGTCGCGTGATGCATACGTGATTCACAGTTGAATTCTCTGTAAAATGCTAGTAACGATGCTGGTTTTGAATTTGAAAGTGTGTGTACCGGTTGTTGGTGTCTGTTTATACACGGCAATCTAATTGTTGACCGTAGACGTCCAGGCTTATGAGTCTAGTCGTTGGGTACTCGTGCAAGAGGAGCATGGGAACGTTCTTTCCTCGTTTAGTTATTGGCAATAGTTTTTTTTAGTTTTTCAGTAGTTATTTAATAATGAACACTTTAGAAGAGGAAAGACGTCATATTCAAGATTTATTCAACGAATTCTTTCCGACGAGGAACCTTTCAAATATTCTTCCGAAAGCTACACAGCCAGTGATAATGAATCTTCATCATCAAACAATGTAACACCTATGAGGAAGAAAAGATCACTTGGGTTTGATAATCCTTTGCCAAGTACATTACGTGATCCTGGTGTACAATATGAACATTCTGATGTGCATCAAACAATTGAAGATGTGATAAGAAATCTACGGTTGACCAGCGATTCTTCTTCTGATACATCGCAAGTCTATCCGACTGATTTACAGCAGAGTGTAATAACAGGAGATAATATAAACTTTTTTTCGTCTCAGTTGTATAAGTCTGGGATAAAAAGCAACATTTTTGAAAATATGCGCCACTAAAAGTGTTCATTTCTTTTATTTATTTGACGATGATGATTTATTGAATCTAGTTGTACAAGAAATCAAGAGATACGCTGCACAATAATTTCATTAGACAGTTTTACCCAAGGCAAAAATTAGAAACTGGAAAGAAACTGATGTAAATGTAATGATAATATTTTGGGAGTTACATATCTGCATCGGATTAGTTCATATGCCTAAGTTAGTGTGCTTCTGGTCTAAGAACATTCTATTTTCAAACGAAATTGCGAAAGTTATGTCAAGAAATCGATTTGAAATGCTACTTAGTAATTTGCATTTTACTGATAATGAGACCCCAGAAGATTCTTCCAGATTATATAAAATAAAACCTCTCATCAACATTGTAAGGAGAAACTTTCAGAGTTATTGTACCGTCTTTTGATGTGTGTGTAGACGAAACATTAATTCCCCTACGAGGTCGTGTCTTTCATCCAGTATATAATAGCAAACGCCATACATTCGGGGTACAACTATTCAAGTTATGTACTGAAGGTGAATACACTTATGATTTCAAGATATATTGCAGCAGAGAAAACAGAAGAGACGACGTAACTGCCCCAACATCATTTGTGATGGAAGTTTCTGAAAATTTACTTGGTGTGAGACGCACAATATACGTTGATAATTATTATACAAGTGTAGAATTGGCCCACAAGCTATTGGATCGGCAAACTCATCCTGTTGGTACGTTGACAAAAAACAGGAAAGGAAATCCAAAGGAAATTATAGAGAAGAAAGTGAAGAAAGGAGAACTAGTTGGGCAGGAGAGCAACACTGGTATAGTTATTATCAAATACTGTGATAAGGGCGAACTGCTAATGTTGACCACAAAGCATACCGACAAAATGATTGCAGTGACCGGACGAAATGGAGCAGAAAAAATGAAGCCAGAAGCAGATGTTAGCCATAACAAATGCAAAGGCTTTATTGATTTGTAGGATCAAGTCAAGACATGCTTCTTGCCCGAGAGAAAGTATCAAATGGTATCGGAAACTGCATGCAGGATATAGAATGATCCTGTAAATTAATAATATATTTCCAAGTTAATTTCTATTTGTGACAGGTTAGCAAATAGAATTTTCTTACTTGTAACAGCAACAGTTGTTTTTTTGTTTGAATATGATCCTCCAATGTAAGAGGTCTGTCCATATGAATCCCTAGATATTTAACGCTCTCGGTTTGCGGTATTTGGTTTCTTTTCATCATAACAGATGGACGAGTTTCTTGCCTAAGCCTAAAATTGATATTTGGAGATTTTTCTTTACATTTATTTTAATTCTTCACTTCTTATGCCATTCTTCAAGTGCAATAAGGTGATCTTGTAGTTTGTGTAATGACTCTCAGCTCTCATAAGCCAACATAACTGTATAATATGCCAAAGTACCAATAATTCTGTTTTCAGTCTCTGGTATTTCTGCTCTGTGTAAGAAATATAGCATTGGTCCAACTACACTTTCTTGGGGCCCTGATTTTATAGTATGACGTCGTGGAAATCTCACTAAAAAAGTAAAGACAATAGCTCAAATGTTTACAGAGGTATGTTTACAATATCATTTACAAACAACAATAAATTAACGTATCTATATACAGCTCTGGTAGACGATCCCTGGACTGCATGAGCGATCCCTAACTACCTGCAAATTAATTGCTGGACCCGTGGCCCTCACCACTAATCACAGTCCTACGCACACAGCGTGCCACCACGTGATCCTGTCACAAATGGAAACGATTTTCCAGTACGGCTCCCCTACACACGGGGCGCCACCAGCATCGCTCGTCCACGCACCGCTCTGGGCGCAAGTTTTGTGCATCCGCACGAGGTCTCCCACTCTTCTCTAAGTCCCATCCCTACGACTCTCTCAGACCAGAGCACGTGACTCGCGACGTCGCACTCGCGTTCGTGCTGCACCCAACACCACGCTCCCGGGCCTTTCCACCCCCACCCGCGCTTGCGACACTCTAACGGCAACTGCCTAAGCTTTCATCCTACGGCTTCGACTCCTCCGCGGTGCCAGACTTCCGTTTGCAACACGTTACACTAGGAAGGAAGCCTGAGATTTAATTTTGGTATTTAATTTGGAAATATCAATCTCAAAGTTAGAATTTTAAGATATGAAAATATGATTGGGGTGGTAGCGCTTAAATTTACACAGGAGGCCCTTGTGCTGTATCTTATTGAAGGCCTGAGATATAACGAGAAAGGCAGCAGAAAATATTCATTTCGAAAGTTGCGTTATCCCGTTTATCTGTTCTACACTAGAGTTTTCTTGACAAATCCAAATTGGTGGTCCGGTACGATGTTGTTGTTGCATGATAAGTAGGAAATCTAGTTGGTAGAAGTTTCTCAAAAATTCTTAGACAGGGCTGGAAGAAGGTTAATAGTTTCATTAGGCGACGTTTCATAGGAAGATTGTCCAGGTTTTAGAAATATCATAATTTGGGCTACTTTCCACTGAAAGGGATAATGTCTCATGAGAATAATATAGTTTAATACCCGTGAGAGATAGTTCTTTTATTAACTGACCAGTGATGAGGACACAGCTCGGAGCTTTTTTTTTACAGGGAAGGTCGTCCTTTACCAGTTTGAGTATTTCTTTAGGAGTGAAGAATTTTATAGGAAGTGTCATTCGTGCCGGAGAATCTAAGTATTCTTGAATTTCCTTATCATCTGCATTATTTGTAGGTGACATTCTTTTAAATACTTCTGCAAAGAAATATCCGAAAATTTCTAGTTTTTGTGTAGTATTTCTTGCCCGTTTCATGTTTGTTTCTAATGGGTGGTTCAGGTTTGTACGACGTTTTTTAGTTTTTTCGTGGCTTTCAATAGAGAATAATCTGAGGCTTCTGTCAGTAAGTGGCTAGAGACGTAATCTTGAAATTTACTCTTGTAGTTTCTTAGAAGTTTAATTGTTTGGTAGCTCTGTTGTAGTTTTTTTGTCTATTGGATATTTTGAATTTTGCCATTTTCTTCTTAACCCTCTTTTCTCAGAAATTTTATTGAAAATTTGAAAACTTTATAGTTTTTAAGTAAGTTTTCGTGTGGTGTACGTGCCACGCAGCATTCTCAATGCTGTGTATAAAATACTCAGTAGCTTCACCAATGTCATCTGCGGATTTTAAAGATAAACGAATTCTATTATTGCGGGGTATCCAGCGTTGGCATTCACACCAGTCAGCTTTTTGTTAGAAAGAATCACAAGCACAGAAGTAATTCAGAACTAACCGTGAGATATATGATCAGACGACAGTTCAAGCAATTCTTATATATTGTAGTAACCAGATGAAATACATTTCACAAGTAAAAAAGTCAAGTAATTCAGGTATTTTATTTGGGTTCATTGGCCAGTACGTTGATTCCGTTGTGGAAATGGTTTGTAGATGAATTGCTGCCACTGTTTCTGAAGTTCTCGTTCTCTTGTGGTAATTAGTCTTGAGTCCCATTGAATGAGTTCTGCGTTGAAACCCTCCGTGACATGAAGCTCGAGCTTAAATTGTTAAAGAAGGATTCCACCCGCATTGTTTTATTTGTGTAAGAGGAACTTACTGTTAGAGGATCACTCCAGTCACTAATAGCTATGGTAGTGGATTGCATATCAACATCTTGAAGGTTATTTTCTTCGTAATGTTTTAAACATTTTTAAAACGATAACAGAACCACCGTGTGCATGGATATCAGAATGTTTAATATCATAAATTATGTAACTTTTCATTTTAAAGTAGTTTGGGTCTGTAAAATGCGTTTATCGATTTTGTTTTGCGAAAGAAATATTTCAAGTTCTTGATGATGTCGGACCAAGCCGTTGGCATTCGAAGTCTCTATACGATAAAATTTACCCATTTGAAAGCCTGGATACTAATGAAGAGAGGCGATTAAGAAGAGTTTATTTCTTGACTCTGCTGAAGTAAGATGTTTTCGAATCTTTCGAAAGAATACCGAATGATACTCAGAAAGGATTGCTCATCATTCTGTTGGTTTGCATCTTGATGAATTTGCGTACGTCGCGTGACAAATGTATTTGTCTTTCTACTATTTGTTTGTAAGTAAATATGTTAATGATATTGAGGTTGTGGTGATTAATAAATCGATCTGTTTAATAATAAATTTAACCTGCTTGTACATATCACCTAGATCTTTTACTAACCTGCTAAAATAGCATTTGCAGCACTGAATGTACTACGAGAACAGTCCTCCTAGTTTTCTTGCTAATGCTTCAACTTGTCCACGATATTAATTAACGTGTTGAAATTACTTATCACTCTAGGGAAAGTATTATTTTCCAGCTTCTTCAAAGCAATATCATGACTGAGCACGCTGACTTGACCGAAAATGACCTTGAAATTTGACCGAATCACTACTGATAACGAAAATACTGACATAGGTAACACTTTCTTTCTTCTTTTTGAATATCAATGATGATGCAAATAACTCTCGTCAGTCTTCGCAAAACATCTTGTAATATACACAGAAAGCGTAAACATTTGATGGAGAAATCTAATCCTTCTAAGTGTGACGTCACAAAGATGGCCACCAGCACCAAGGGCGAAAATATAGGTGGCAGTGGTAGTAGTGATAAGCACCGAACCGGCAAAAATTTAATAAAATGTCCAGAAATATCTTATCCTGTAGATTACGATGTGGGAAACATTTCTTTGAAGTTTTGGACTCAAAATTTTAGTTTTTAAGGCGTGTCAACGCTTCGTTTGGGAGTTATTTAACTACATAGATTTTGACTATGCTATCGAGCGTTGCGGGTTGCATTTGATATGAATATTTAGATACGTTAATTCAACAAATCCTTCATATTTTAGAGTCAAAATGCAATTCGTCACGTCTCTGTGAAATTGCATTTTTTTCAGAGACATAATATACAGAGATTGGGTTTGTGATACCCGCAAGAGGTATGTATACTACTGAAATAATTTAGGAGACGACTGCATACTACTTCACAATAGTATAAGCATGGCCTCCTGAATCAAAATATTGTAGCCGTTTTTGAGAATCTATTGAAAATATTGTTGAGTGAAAAGTACCCCTAAAATTAAAAATAAAAAAAACGTTTCAAATCCGCAAAGCCTCTATTTCGTTTAGATAGATCGGGGAATATCAATTCTGGAGAAAATCATCTGAACGATACAGGCGCTAGCTTTGACCACAGGCTGGGAGACGGACACACATTTTACCGTCAAACGATTTTTCGGTATAAAGGACCCACAATTCATGGATACTGACTACATGGAGTGTTAGAAGAAGTAATTTACTTAATGTAACAATTACATTTATTCGCTTTTTCGTTACCAGGACCAGACAATAAGAGTTTTTCTGACGCAAAATCGCCGATTTCTGACACGAGATTACAATACTTTCTCTTCTTACGAAGAAAGACGAGAAAGTAGAAATTATCTTCCCTTCATTTTCATCGATGTTCGACTGCATTAATAAATTAACAACCTGAGTAGAAATGCTAACGGCTAAAACGTGCTCATAGCCTGCCAGCGTATCTAAGCATCACCGCCCTTATGCGCCCAGCCGCCGCCCCGCCCCGCCCCGCTCCGCCCCGCCCCGTCCCGTCCCGTCCCCACCCCGCCCTCCCCGCCCCTTCCACCCTCGCCCGCCCCGCCCCTGTCCGCCCCGCCCCCGCCCCCGCCCCCGCCCCCGCCCCGCGCCATGCCGTCTGCCTTGGCGGCTGCCCAGTTGTCGAAGCCCCTTTCTCTCCGCTTGAGGGCGCCTGCGCTCGCGCTCGCTCGCGTAATCTCGGTGACGATGGACGGCGGTGTCGCCGCTCAGAAGTCGTTTATTTGTAAGAGTAATCGCCGCCTGCTTGTCGTTGCCGACGAGAAACGGTTGGCATTTTGCGGAACCCTCGCTGGGGAGATATGTGGAAGACGGATGGCGAGGCGAGGCAGTTCGTTTCTGCTGGGATTGCGGGGCGGCGGGTCGGAACTGCGGAAGGACTATGAGTGCAGCCCTGCGATTGGAAGCTATTGACTCCTTTGATTTGCATTCTTCGAAATCTCACTGATTGCGAATGGATGCAAATGTTTTGCTTTCGTTAAATGTTGCTTATTCTAATTTGATTTCACACGTATCCTCAAATAATGCAGAGGACAATCTTGTAAATATTTCTGAGAGGTTTAATTAAAACTAAAACAATTTGGCCATCAATTAAGTAAGTGCAATGAGTTAAAAAAATATTATGATTCTACATTGAGAGATATTTTCTAGAGAATACAAACAACAAACGATGGGATCTGAGCTTATTGTCATTGACATGTAAATATCATTATAATGAACAGTACCATCACGTTCTTAATCTTGCAGTACTCCCGTCCTATTTCGAATTGCAAATGATCGCGCGCACTACGTGTTGCTCAAGTTAAAATTACAATTTAGAGCCATTTACAAGTTTTGTAAAAACTTTCCGAACAAGTACTCTGTTATTTCAAATTATTTATTTAAATGTGATGTGAACGTCATTAAACTTCCACGTGTGCATTTAAATCTACCGTTTTTTCTCCCGGATGAAAGTTCGCATAAGTGATGCCGCCTACTAACATACGTAATACATGATTTCTCCATTGATATTCAGCAGTGAAAACTATAGGATATAACTGTAGTATATGACTTTGACAATAGTATTTCGTCATTCGAATTGCCAGCAATCACGGGGTAGACTGCCGAATTCACGGCAATCTATACTTTCATCACTCATATTCACAGCCCTCGCTTGGGCTGCAATATTGCACGCCAACCATGCTTTAACTGTCTTTAACTCTTTAACTGTCAACAATGTGCTTGCTATGAAAAGTTCGGAAGCAAACTGGATACTAAGAGTAACAAGTAAATGATATGCCAGCAAAAATAAAACTGCGGGGCCATACATGAAATCCGCGTGAGTATTTCAGGTTTCTAATGAAGTAAGCTGTTTCTCGTGATCATTGGTTCATCAGAAGTTATAATGTAAAGTTTGTGTTTACACGTCACTCAGTAGCTTCCTTATTAAGAGTTCTTATGGTCAATAATATCATTTAAATGTTTGACAATGACAAGGTACCTGTAATCGAAAAACTATCACAGAACACTAGCACAGAACGCTCGTAAATAACACATTAGTGCGGAACAATACAGAACTAGTGCAGAACTACGAACTGAAGCATCAACATGGCACTTGCGAAACTGAATTATCTAAAAAAAACTTAACAGTCTACGGCACGTTTGAGCAGCCTGCCTTAATCCATTCTATTGCTTCCTTACATTCGCGGTGATTCATTCCCGTTTTGCAACTATTATTTTCTACTTCATGGGCACGGGAAGCATTGTGAATATAAATGCCATGTGTTCCTGCATTGAATATTGAATGGCGGGATAGCGATGTGGAAAGGGAAGGTGATTTTCTTTTCACTGCAATTTAATATTGCATACTCGTGACCAAGAAACATGATGCAACATGCTGATTTTTCACCTAGGAGAGCTAAGAATTTTTTTTGCTATTATAGCTGTCTCTTAATTTTCTTCACATACTGTAACAGTGTGGGAACTTATTAGTTATTTTCAAAAGCTTAAGACAATTTTATTTTTCACAAAATGCTCCAAATCCAATATACAGTGGTCGTAAAATATTTTATTGCAAATGAAAAAGAACTAAATTTCCTTCAGATTTTGTTTGATGGAGGATTTTGTATTTTATATTGCGAAAGTTGAAGTTCTATTACGTCACGATCAGCCAGTCAATGAAGCAGCTCAATTACAATTTAAGTACGAGCCAAGTAATCCTAGTTTTAGTAGTAATGGATTTGAATTTATTTTTTTGTTATAACATTCGAAAGTTTTTAGTTATTAGTGAATGTTTACGAAGGAAATTCGTAAAATTATTACATTTATATCAAGTGCATAAATAATGTACTAGAATTTAGAAAGAAAACAAGGAAAATTAAATTATTCGTGAATAGGTATAAAATAACTGTTTTCAAACAGGAGAACAACGTGTTTGAAAATACAAAACATAAAGTCGCCTACAAATACAATCTTTGTATACTATTTGTTCTCTTGTACGCAAATGATCATATTATACGTGAAAATAAACGGTACTTGGAAAATTCGGATGACATGAGTTATGCTAAATGACTGATATTCATCTCATATCAGTATTCTACTTCGTTCCACGTGTGTATTGACATTATAATTAGACTCAAATTTCTGAAAAACGGGGTACTGAAAACGGTTGTAACTTAACTGAATACAAAGATATTTCAAACCTGAAAAATGTCAAGCATTCATAAAAAAGGACTCCATGTATCTACATTTATATGCAGATACATACATACAGCATCTGCTATTAGGTGTGATTTAAACCAAATTACTTATTTTAAAACTGAGGTAGAAGCTAAAATATTCAATAATAATTCTTGTAACATTGACGTTAGACATGAATGAAAGTTCCGTTTTATTTTATGCTTTATTAGTAAAATTTAAACATTTACAGGATTGTTCACGTAGTACTACATAATACGTTTAATTAACTAACATATCCTTGGGATAGTTATTTCGTCATTAACTGTACTTGTGCACAAGCTTGTCTACTTTTTGCGGTAAAATGAACCAAATTGAAATTAAAGTTCTTATAACGCTGAAATAACTAATTCAACATATTAAAATTGATCGTGAAGTGACTTCTCGAGAAACGGGATAAAATATTGGATTAATAAAATAATTACATTAGCATGAGTGAGACAATTTTTCGGTTGTATTTGGAAATAATCTCAATAATAATAATAATAATAATAATAATAATAATAATAAATAATAATAATAATAATAATAATAATAATAATAATAATAATAATAATAATAACAATGACAGCATAATTGCACACATCACAATCTTTCTGTAGGCTGGATAGATTGCAAAAAAACCTTTGATTCGGTACCTCACTCATGGCTTCTAAGTGTCCTAGACTTGCATAAGATTGATCAAAGATGATCTGTGCGGTTTATCTGTGAGGTTTCTCTTTCAAGAATACTATTTCTGATTTTATGAACAAAATATTGCATAAACAACATTTTTGTAAGTTTTTGTCAGTTATAGTGTTGATATTATATTCAATCTATTTTGACATAAATTGTATTACATTATATACAATTGCTATAGATTTTTAAAGTAAACATTTGAATAAAATTTTTATTTGGAACATGTTTTATTTCTTTAATTAATTTTTAATAAAAAGGGTAAAATGTCCAATTTCGAAAATGTTATTGTTAACTCTAAAAAAGAAGGTCTCAAAAGTATTTTAGCTTGGGGCATCGAAAATGGTAAATCCGCAGCTGCATATAGACAAAAGTAACATGTTCATGAAATGAATTTGCGTTATAGGTACTACCTAATTGTAAAAAGTTTAACAACCGAATTAAAGGGATTAGTTCATTCAAAAAAATATTTTATATTATTTTGTGTATTGTATATTAAGTATATTTATGAACATTCGTGCCGAACACAAAGACACTCAGCTCCGATCGTTCTGGTTGACTAGACCAGCGCACATAGATATTCCAGAGTGCTAGTTCCGGCATTGCCATTATGGAGAACGAACGAACGGCACCGATACTAGTTTTTTATCCGGTTGCGCCCTCAGCTGAGAAAAGGCATCGCTTGCTAATGATGCTGGAGGCGTCCCCGGATCTCCCAAGCATACCTATTAAAGATCTTAACGCAGTATTTATTGAACTTTCAGTGGGGCGTAATCGAACGAAGTGTACGAACTCAGTATAATTAAATATGCACAATGACTAAAACTGAATGAACATTGTATCACACAGGCCTTCGCAAACCTGCGCAAAATTGCTTAAATGTAACTGCGTAAGCAAGGAAAAATATGTTTTAAATATTTTTTTATTATTAAAGTAATTAAATTTCAGTATTAAATTATTTTACTTTTTTTCAAGAAAGCTGATGGCGCTTCTCACCAGCGAAACACATCGAAACCATCAGAAAACTGCGCACAGTGCACGGTCTACCGATACAGCCGCTGATGATGATGCGCATGTCGCTCGATGTCGCCACGTAGAATAATCCAATCTTCCTTCTTATCGAAGTCCACGATGATCAGCGACCAAGTCGAAACTTCCTCCAACCACTTCACAAACACTGCCTATACTCTTCGTCTTGCGCCTCAGGTGGGCACCTATTTCAAACTGATTACTTTTTCCAAGTCGGAATAATATCCTTCTAATATTATTTTCTATCACCTAACCTGGCAATTCACAATTTGCCTAAATAAAATGTCCGTCATTTTTGGTATGTCACAATAGAAATAATGTAAAGTGATACCACTGTGTAGTTATTGGGAATATGTATTTCACGTACTTCTTTAACAATTTGAAAGCTATTTTTTACAGTGTACATATAGTTTTTATCAAGCAGACATTTTAGTGTAGTTTTTATAAATTTGGATAAGTTGTACAAAAGGGATGCGCTGAAGATGAGAGGTACCGATAGTTTGGATCCTTGATGGGGTCCGACGTGTGGACTTGACAGGCAGGCAAGGGGCGCGCTTGCTCTCCGAGACTGCGAAAGCAAGCAGCGAGGACGGCCGGTAATGCCACGCGCTTTGTCCCGCTCTAGAGAACATACCGATTGTGAATATTGAACTAAACAGATCAACAAGTTTGGCCTAATGAAAATTCGACCATATCCGTTCTACATTCGAAAATGAACACATTTGTAGGGTCTCGATTTTTCATGATAGTGTACGAAATATCTCTACATCAATGTGGATGCAGTATCGATATCCTTGTTTATGGGAATGAGATCTGGCAGCGAAATTTCATGAACTGAACCGTAGCTTCCATTTTCCAGAGCTACACTAAATCTCTTCCAAGCCGTAAGCTGTTCGCAGCGGTGCGTTTCCACATGGAGGATGTAGGTCGAAAAGCGCGCCCCGCGCCGCGCGTGCGGCCGCTCGCCCGCGCCATCGGTCTTCATCCATCATCGTTGCCAGCGCGCACGGACACGTCGAAAAGTGCGTGACGCGCTGACACACGCAGAATTAGGCTCTACACCTTTTGCCACTTGCGTCCGCTCCCCCCGCGCCGCCGGGGCTGTTGTTAAATGCCCCGCTTCCAATTTCCCTGCCAGGTTTCGAATACGTCCAGCATGACTTCATTAGCTGCGAACAGGCTGCCTGCTTCGCGGTGAATGATTGTAAGAGCTTTTTTTACGCGGAATTAAGCCGTCGGGTAGAATCTATCTGATGGCCCTGCGTGGTAAGTTCAATGTAGGTATTCATGATGGAGTGAACAGAGAGGAAATGCGTTGTCAATAATGATGTGCGATTTAACAACGCTCTTGTAGCTTGAATATTTTCATTCCAAATACTCGTACCTTAATGTGAAGTACAAACATTTCCAAGTATTAATTATTCCTTATTTCATTTTCACATAGACATAACCAAATAAGTTATATTTCACCAGGCTCATTCTAAATTTGACAAAGTACATTAACTACATTAAAAAGCCACACACTTTATTCATGAAGCTGTTATTCTTACTTTTCACATGTCCGTGGTCTACAATGTGAAATTAGAGAAAGAGGAATATGGTTTCAACCTGAAGAAGAGGGTTAGAGATCGCAATATTTTTAAAAAGTATTTATTTAAAAATATTTACATGTAAACGTATTCATATTATTATTATTATTAGCGTCAATATTCCATATACAATATACAAAACACGCGTGCAAAATTATTGATTTCTCCTACAAACGTCCACCAAGTATTGTGGAAACCCGTGAAAGATAAAAGCAGTGTGTGTTCAACAATAACGTGAGAGATACTGTGGAGATTCCTCCTACATCTTGCACGAGTATATTTTTGCAAGGAAAAAATAATTGGGCATTCGCAGTCTCAAAAGGTAATGGATCACGGTTACTTTCCAAAATGAACAAGAGTATGCAATCTGCACTGCATCTGGGTGTGGCGGAGCGGGTGCCGCAACACATCGAGTGGGGTATGGTGAAAGAGGGGCCGGGGAGACGAGACGAGATGAGATGAGGCGCGACGGGTTGAGACGGGCCTAGTCGGGTCGGATCGGGTCGGGTCGGGTCGGGTCGGGGGTCGGGTCGGGTCGGATCGGATCGGGTCAGGTCGAGACAAGTCGGGTCGAGTCAGGTCGAGAAGGGTCGGGTTGGGTCGATACTGAACGGGCTGAGATGGAATAGGACGGGTCGAGACGAGAGAGGGGGGGGAAGATGGCAGCAGGACGATGAGCGGATGATGGAGATGCAAATCAAAGTATATCCATATTTTACTAAATAAATAGAACTGTCCTTTTCTGTCAAACAAGTCATTATGATAAATAATTCTTCGGGCAACGCAGGTTACGTAAACTAGTTTTATTACAATGACTTCAGCCTAATTGACCGTGACGGTAATGTAGGAGCCGGAAATACAACTATTTAGGGGGTTAAGAATTGGTTATGAAAAATTGGGGAAGTCTCAGATAAGTTTGGCATTTTAATATAAACATTTAAAATTGAATTAAATATTTTAGAATATTTGCAATAAATGTGCTAGTATGCTTGGAGGTACCTTAAAGTTTTTGTATAGATATCATTTTTTCACATTTGTGATTTTCTAGATTGAAATCTGAATATTTCATGTCAAATTTTGTTACGACTTATACCATCTCACTCGATTTTCCCTGGAAGAACGTGAGATTTACTACACGTGAATATTCACCACATTTGTAGTGGTGGAAGGAACACATGGAACCATCGTAAAAGAAAATAAGATGAAATACACAATTAATACACATTAATAATGAAAAACACAACACTATTAATATTTTTATATCATATATAATGCATTCTGATTCGCTGTACTATGAGAATAGAGGTTCTCCACCCTGAGGGAGGTTTAATTCAACTACCATCCTCAAGCAAAAGGAAGCGATGCTTTAAACGCGGCTGGAGTGCTGACACTCGATACGAACAGTAACTATTAATTCAGGTGCAAACTATCCATATTTCAACCACCTCCTTCTCGGTCACGGAAACGGCCGACGGCGGTGGCGGCGAGCGCGTGCTGGGCGTTCTCAGCCCCCACCCCCACCCCCACCCGCCCTCTCGACACCTCCCTTGCCTTCCACCCCCGGCCACAAGCCCACCTCTCCCGACTCCTCTCGTGCCGCAAATTGAATCGCGACTCTTAATTACGCCGATAGGCATCGGCACTCAGCGACAGGCGACTGGCTGACGAGGCCGCATTTTCTATGTGATGCAAGGCGGCTGCGATGGCTCGTGGGAAGCATGGCCGTTGCCTCTGGAGCTGACCGGGCTCACGTTAGGGGTAGCGTCCCGAAAGTAGCGTTTTTACAGCGAGGTCGAGTTTACCCACTGCACAGTTTGTAATTTTGGCCTTCTAGCTTGCAAAAAGTCCAATTTCCAGTTTCCTTCAAAGAGTTATCTGAGGTATTTGTTTGATTTTAAAAGGTCCATAGTACACAAAATGGGAATTGATTTTCTTCTGAATTGCTTGAGGTGGCGGTAGAACAAGTTCAAACATGTACTTCCTTGCGGAGTCACAGGACTCCTCTGCCAGTTGCATTTCCCTACATCTCGTGTTGGAGACTAATGCGCACCAACTGGCACTTATATCACGGTAGTCATTCACAAATTGTGCTTTCGGATGTTTTTTTTCTTTTTCGTTTTAGTAGTGTTGCAAGATAAGTACAAAGTGCTCTTGATTACTCGTGGGGGGATTGGGAAAAGACAATTTTCATATTATTTTCACATCATTTTACAAATTTATCTAATCTTTTTATATAGAATTTACCATAATTGACACTTTCTACAGACACTAAACCTTGTTTTTTTGGCAATCAAAATCATATAATATCAGCTACGCATACCTGCACATTCAAGAGGGTGTTTTTTTGTCGCAGAGGACCGCTCAATTTCTTGGAGGATGTTATTTGATGTTTGGTGCGAAAGCTTCACGGAGACAAGAATGACGCCGTACTTTCGTATGTTTTTCACGAATTAGGTGTAATGAACTTCATTTTGAGAACCTTATTTGAACTGATGAACTTCCTTTGAAATGTTTAACTTTGATGTGATAAACGTCTTTTCATGGATACACTTAATTTGAACCGATTCACCGCATTTCAACCGATAAACTTAAATTCGTCTGATATACTTCATTTGGTCGGATAATCTTCATCTGGACTGACGAAGTTCATTTTGAGTGACGACGTTCGTTTTGAGTGTCGGAGTTCGTTTGGAGTGACGAAGTTCGTTTGGAGTGACGAAGTTCGTTTGGAGTGACGAAGTTCGTTTGGAGTGACGAAGTTCGTTTGGAGTGACGAAGTTCGTGTGGAGTGACGAAGTTCGTTTGGAGTGACGAAGTTCGTTTGGAGTGACGAAGTTCGTGTGGAGTGACGAAGTTCGTGTGGAGTGACGAAGTTCGTGTGGAGTGACGAAGTTCGTGTGGAGTGACGAAGTTCGTGTGGAGTGACGAAGTTCGTGTGGAGTGACGAAGTTCGTGTGGAGTGACGAAGTTCGTGTGGAGTGACGAAGTTCGTGTGGAGTGACGAAGTTCGTGTGGAGTGACGAAGTTCGTGTGGAGTGACGAAGTTCGTGTTCGGAGTGACGAGTGACGAAGTTCGTTTGGAGTGACGAAGTTCGTTTGGAGTGACGAAGTTCGTTTGGAGTGACGAAGTTCGTTTGGAGTGACGAAGTTCGTGTGGAGTGACGAAGTTCGTGTGGAGTGACGAAGTTCGTGTGGAGTGACGAAGTTCGTTGGAGTGACGAAGTTCGTTGGAGTGACGAAGTTCGTGTGGAGTGACGAAGTTCGTGTGGAGTGACGAAGCTCGTGTGGAGTGACGAAGTTCGTGTGGAGTGACGAAGTTCGTGTGGAGTGACGAAGTTCGTGTGGAGTGACGAAGTTCGTGTGGAGCGACGAAGTTCGTGTGGAGTGACGAAGTTCCTTTAGCCTTTCACTAAACAGGACTGTTGAATTAAACACTCAGATAGGCATTACTTGTACAATTGAGGAACGACCTCTCCCCTTGCCGCCGCAATAGCCTGTGATCCAAAGAAGGCTTTCTCGTCGGCCGCTCGATTGCCTTGCATTGGCGAGGGTATTCGCGGCCTAATTGAGCCTTCGCGTCTTCTGTTCGCTTTCGCGGAGGCACTTTGTGCGACGCCCTGCCGCACGAGCGGCTCGCCTGCGTGCCTTTTATTTGAAACACCTTCAAAATGTCCGCTGCGCCAATCAACTGATTCTGATCGTCTAATAATGTTATAATCTGGAATGATGTTATAAATAGGGACAACTCCTGTTGTGAATACCGAGGCAATAACAATTTTGGTTCTCTATATAATAGATACACTAGTCCGATATCGAGAATATATCGGAAAATAAACTAGTTTCGCCTCGATGTTTTATTTATTTGCAGAACTGTCTGTACATTTTAATGTCAGATTTTTAATCCTGCTTTGTTATTCTTTTTATAAATTGTACCATTCTTAAATTCAAAAAATAAGTTTGAATTGTTTGCTTCTTAATGTTTCTAGACTCAGGGCGGGTCTCATTTTCCAGGATAGTGAGCATTCATATTTTAAATTTTCTATCAGATAAACGTAGAATGTATTAATTTAACATTTTATTTTTGAATTGTGGTTACTTAGATAAAAAAATTGCACTAGGTACAAGAAAACGTACTCAATTTTTTTCAGTAATCAAATAGTCAAAACTTCGTTCACGAAACAATTCTTTTATTCATTCCATCCATTGAATTATTGTTGACAACAGGTCTAGTGCATGCATGAGCATGTATTGGATGAATGTCAGTAGTCGTAGATTCTGTTATCAGAACGATTGCAATAAAGGTGAGGAAATAGGACTTGGGGTAGGAGAGAGGAAAGGTGGCGGGGAATGGATGACGAGTTGAAGAAATGAAATAATTTTTATTACTCTGATTAATATATGATTTAACTATAGCTCAAATAATTATTATTTTTGATTCTGCGTAAATGTTATTGTATATATTTGAAGTTTGATCGCTCTTTCACATTGATTTCATACTGTTTAATTTATCATCCTTGGATAATATCATACCAATCGATAATGGTCACATTGTCAAAATCCTTCTCAAGATCTAATTGCATCTTATTATAATTCTCTTCGATGATTCTATTTAATTCTCCTAGAGAATTGATTTTGTAATTACAAAGGTTCAGTAAAATGTCAAAAACTGCAAACTCGAAATATCAATATAACCATTTAGCTAGAAAATAATAATTTATATCACTGATAGCTATGTACAGATTTTCACTTCATACTTTTTGCATATATTTTTAGAGTCGTGATTACTCGATACTTCATTCCATAGTGATCACACACAAAATAGCTTGGTTCAGTCTTGATCCTCTTGAATAACTTTTGACCTGTGGAACTCATTTTTCATTTGTTTCCTCTTTTTCCTCGGTTTCTGGAAGACTCACAGCACTAGCGATGTCCTAGCTAGATGGGATTTTAGTAGTTTTCATCTTACTGTCCGCGTCGATTAATCCTCAACGATCGATAAAATTGATGGATGCAATATATGATCTGAAACAATTTCCTCAGAGTGGTTCCCTCAGTCTCTTTCATTCCCGTAAATACCACAAACATAACAAACAAGACCCTCGGATAACTCTTAGTGATATTAGAATTTCCGGTCTTGAGGCAAAGTATTTTTCCTGCAAGATGTTTTTACCATTTTCGTTACAGCCATTGACTTTCGTTCAATATAACCGACCTCACCAGCCAGTCATCAGAAGCAAAGTATACTTGATGTCCGAAAATGACCTACCGAATCTACAACAGCACTTCCAGTCTTGATAATATGTTTTAAGTTTCGGTGACTTAATGGCAACGATGAAATTGGAATATTAAAAAAACCCCTTTTACGTAAATCCATGCTTTTGAGGTAAAACAGTAAGGAATTATTGATTGCTAATATTTCGAGAAACATGCTAATGTGTTTCTTTCACTGCACACATACTTATTTGTAAATATCTTTTCAGGATCGTGAAATGAAAAAAAAACAGCAACTTATTAATAAAAGGGAATAGCGATCTCAAACGACACATTGATCATACAAATCCATCCGCTTCCTTAAATCAGTCTTGAATCAGGAAATCTTCATCAGAGTAAATAAAATGCGTATTTTTTCGTAATATAAATTCACTGAGTATGATGTTCTTTGTGAGAAAATGTTTCTGAGAAAGAAGAAATACGGAAATCTTTAGTGTAACTTTAGTATCTAGTACTCCATACTGTTTTCAAGAATTACCAAGATTTTGAAGCTCCTTATTCCTATAAGCATTCTATTTGAGCTCTGCATGTTCACATTTTCAGTAATTCTGAAATTCGAATGTTTTAAATTAATATATTTCGATATAACTTCTTAAAAAGTAAATAACTAATACACTTAAAAAACTGACAATAACCAGGAAATTTTCTGGTATCTTTAACTTTGGTGCGAGTGATGATTGTAACATTCATGAAGTTAGAATTAACTTAATGTCAAATATGTATAATGTATACATTTTGCTCTTGTAAATGATAACATTCATGTGAACGCGTTTATGTGTAAAAAGAGTCAAATTATGTAAGCGGGATGAAAGTCGATATTTCCACCGGCCCAGTACAAGAGCTTCATGTCTTATTTAGTACGTGGCTTAGAGACTGGGAGCACGTGCAATCAAATGCTGTGAGAGAGATCGGCGGAGAAAGCCTGGCCTAGTCCTGAACCTGCTCAATCGAGCTGTGATTTGTTCAGCAAACAAAATGAATGAGTGTTTTGCGAGAAATAGTGAATTATTAATTAATTGTTTTTGTTTCTACAGGATGCACTAGTATTTACGAATGGTGTACTAACGACGATATTTCCTTTTTATAAAACAAACTCAGAAAAATATGATTAAAAAGGTTTTATACATTTAAATGTTGTGTCGGTAAGAAAGATGATACAATACGTAAAATAAGTACGATGAAATAATTGAAATGTTTTTCATTTCATCTTTGTTTTCTAATTTCAGTCTGTTTCATTTGCATCTTAACTTTCACCAATTCTCCTATTTTATTGATGTATTATGCTATCGTTAAATTTCCGCACCTAGTACAGTGTTGGGAAGTGCCCTTAAACCTTGGCCTAGAGAGCGCTCGTTGTCATAATGTTCTTCCTCCTGCGTTTGATTGGTGTTTTGCCCCGTTTATTGTCCTCGTAAGGTGCTCCGTTGTTTCTTCGTGATGTAGAGCATTGTTCAGAGGCAGTGGTCAGAACGCGTGCTCAGATTCGCGCGATCGTAAAGGAAACTCAGCCATGTTGCCGCTATGTTCTACAGTAGTACACTTGACAGAGCAGACGGCCAAGTATTTCTTTATGTATTAGCGAGTTTGCAATCAAAGCTAAAATATCTGTCGCGACTCAGCTTCAGACATTTTGCAGTTTATTGTCCCTACGGGAAGATTATTCCAAAGAGAAATGTTTCAGAATGTCTTCTCAAAAAGGAATGGTTGAATTCATCTTCCAAAGGCAAGTGCCCCCTGTTATTCCTATAATCGATAACCACCTTTTTCTGCAAAAGCTCACTCAGTTTCAAAATGTTACATGGTCTGATTATTTCTGTCTACTAAATACTGAACAAATCCAGTATTTGTAAGGAAATAAATAATAAGTTACAAATATGTTTTAAGTTTCTCATATACGTACGTAGTACATACGGATCCCGAGGTCGATCTGGCTCGACTCGAATCTCTGCGATTTTGAAAAACATCCTTTAAATTTTGGGGAACTTTATATGAAACTCCTGGTACATTTTCAATTTTTTTTCAAAAATGGCTGAATTATTTTCTTTAATTTTTTTGAAATGATAGAATAAAATACACTTATAATGTTTGCATAGATCCTTTTCTCACTGTCAACTCAGAATTTTCGACAATTGCAAAGATTTGAAATTTCTTCTGCATCTTCCTACAACTACAAAATTTAAGATAGAGACTTTTCCTATAAATGAAGTTTGTTCTCCACAATTAGTTCAGGCAATAGAAATAAAACTGACTTTCTACAAATAAACAAATTCTGGATCATTCAGCTTTTGGAAGGGATAGCTTCAAATGCGCTGTATACGATGACATAAACGCTATTTTACCGATTTCTTTTATTTTGTCAAACATTATTATTATTATTATTATTATTATTATTATTATTATTATTATTATTATTAGCCTGATTTTATCCCATTAAGGGCAAAAGCCTCCTGCATGCAGGGTGGGTGGTTGGCTTCTTGGTTGTTGCCTTTCTGGATGTCTTCAAACCTAGGGGTTGTTTGCAGTAGTGACATGGGCTTTCCTCCATTCCATGTGCTTCGAAGTGGGTCTGTCGCGAGATGCACGTGTCCAGGTGTTGCCTACTTCTTTCCTGAATTCGTCTGCCCATCTCAGTCTTTATCTGCCTTGATTCCTCCATCCCGTTCTTGGATACTACATTGTTGCTGCGTATGGCTGCTGCGTATCTGTCTTGGCTAAGTCCGGCTACGTGCCCTTCCCAGCGCCATTTTTGAAGTTCTGCTTGTAGGACGACATCTCTTATTTTTGCTATAGCTCTTATGGCACAGCTTTTTACTTTGTCTCTAAGTGTGATACTGCCGTTGGCATCTCCTTAGTAACATTGTTTGGGTCTCAGTTAGCGTCCATGTTTGTGATCCGTATATTAAAGCGGGGAGTACACAAGTGTCCATGATCTTAGTTTTTAATGAGTCTTATCTTTTTGTTAAGTAAAATAAAACAGAAATTACGAAATTTCTTCTATGCTTCCCTTGTTCTGTGTTTTATTTCTCGTTGCATTTTTTTAAACAGTATTTATTGTCCAAGGTTTTTGTATTCATCTGTGTATTCTACTTTTCTTCCTTCTAATGTAATTGGTTCCTGTAGTTCATTTGTCATAATTTTAGTTTCTGAAATATTGATTTGAAGTCCTACCGATGTGCGGTTTTCGCTGTTCTAGAAGCATCCCATTCAGTGTTTTAGGTGAGGTGGCGAAGAGTACGAAGGCGTCAGCAAAACGGAGATTTGTTATTCTTCTGCCATCTAGGTTGATTCCTGCTGGTTTATTCAAAACGGAGATTTGTTATTCTTCTGCCATCTAGGTTGATTCCTGCTGGTTTATTCCAGTGTACTTCGCGGAAAACTGTATCAATGAAGGCTAACTCTATCTATGAAGGCTAAGGCTGTATCTATGAAGAGCTTTAAATTGTATTCTTGAACTTTCTCAATTATTTGGTTGATGGTTTGCAGACGGTCTGATGTGGTATATCCTGCTCTGAAACCCGCTTGTTCAGGGGGTTGTTCTTCGTCCAGTCTGGTAGTGATTCTTCTAGTCAAACATTTGGAGAACAATTTATACATATTAGACATCAAACTTATCGGTCTGTAGTTGTCTAGTGTGTCTCTGGTTCCTTTTTTGTATATAAGCGGATGGATATCCATTGCTTCGGAATTTCTTCGGTTTCTAGAATGTCATTAAATGATCTTGTTATTTCTTTAACCACTGCTTGAGGGCATGCTTTCAGGAATTCGTTTAACACCTCACATTCGCCTGGAGATTTTCCAGGTTTTATTTCTGACAGTGAAGGTCTTAAATTACTTATACTTAATGGAGGTATTTCTTCTAGTTCCTTATCGTGGTGATTTGTGAATTCGATTTGTGGTTGACATGTTTTTGTTTCGTACAGTTGTTTGTAATACAAAATTTGCTGTCAAACGTTGTTTGTTGTCAAACATTTCTCAAATGTAATTTTTTCGCATTTCTCTCATGGCGATATAATTTACATTTCCGGCAATTTGTATACGTTATTGCATTTATGAGTACATGTGCTTCAAATGATTTCTTATAGTTTCTTCTGAACACAAACCTTTTGCATGAAAATGAACTGAAAATTCCATATATTCAGAAACGCTCAAACGCCATTTTATCGTAAACATTTTCAAATTGTTTCTTTAAATTTTTTGAACAGGTGATGCTTAAGTGGATTAAATAACTTGAGATAAGCGCACATTGATATATTCTTTTCTTTTTTCAAAAACGTCGCAAACTGATTTTAAAATGATATCTTTCATGTCTTTAATATTTGCATAACCACCGATATTTATACAATATTACATTTTTGAGTAGAAGTGCTTAAAATGATTGCCAATGAAGTTTCTCGAAAACTCAAACGGTTTCTGTGAAAAAGAGCGTAAAATTTGGCATTTACAGAAACACTTAAACGACATTTTCTCAAAAACGTCTCCACATTTTTCAATAAAAATTGCCACATAGGGCAACGTTTTACTCTTCTATTGTAGTGTTACAGTCAAGCATAAATTCTACCATTATAAAACGGAAAAATTGAGAAAATGTGAAAAAATTTCCTTCAGGTCTCATTTTCGTTGAACTCTGAATTTTCGACAATTGCAATTTTAGAAATAATGCAAGAAAGTATGTGTTGTTATAGCACCACTAGATTTATTTTTTCGCAATTTAGTAGTTTTGTAATCATGCGCTGAAAAAGGAGAATTTTCGATATTTAACTCTTATTGCCGGGCCCTGGTAAAGAAAAAGGGATAAATTCAGTTGCAATATAGTGTGTATTGCTTCCTCTAACAGGTGGTGCAGCCAGAATGCATGTTTTGTGGGTCATTGATACCGAAAAATATAAAGACGGCAAAAAGTCTGTCTGTCCGTCAGTGGTCAACGCTAGCGTCTATACATTCAGCCGATTTTCTCCAAAATTGATAATCCCAGATCGATGTAAAGCTCAAGGCTTTGGGAGTTTTGGAACGGATATTTTGATTTTTGATGGTACTTTACACGAAGCCTCAAAAACATGTTCAAAAGTTTCTAAACAAATGCTCCAACTTTTTTAATTCGTCCTCGGTTGTTGTTTTTTGTTTGTTTGTTTTTATTGAATATTTGCATACGTTAGTCTGTGAGGCTTTTGGCAGAAGGTTAAGAAAAGATACAATTTATTTTCGATTGTAAGAGTTGAAGGAGAAACAAAATGTAGCTAATGCATCATTCGAAAAATAATTCAAAATAATTTCCTATAGGTGAGCTTTACTGTTGATGAGAAATGCTAAGAAGGATGGAAGAAATGTTTCGGAAGTGAACGTTTTATTCTGTTTTACTGAGGGTTATGTTTACCTTGCTGAAAATGGAGTGCAGATGGTATATGATTTATGTGAGAATAAAATTTTGTGGAGAGTTGTAGAAAATAATGTTTGATGGGTAGAATGCCCAATTCATTATGAATTTGTTCATTGAAAATAAATTCTTCCTCGGTCAGCGTAAAGGATGCTTAAGTGAATGGTGTAGGTCTCATGTTTGTTGATATCCCTGATTTTTGGAAAATTGCAGAAGCGAAAATGTTTGGGCCGTCTTGCTTTGACCACAATATTGACGATAAAGATTTTTGCCCTAATGCAATCTTCTCTCTAAAGACAGATCTTGAAAAAAGGTCACGTTCAATTTTTCGAAAATATAAGTAGTTTTGATACAACGTTTGGCGAAATACAGACAATGCAGGCTTTATAGATTTACCTGTAAAGTTTCTCCTAGTCTGAATAAAGAGTATTCTGCTAAATCCATTTCGGCGATAATTCTCCGTTTTTTCTTCCTGGGACTTTTCGAGCTTTAGGGGATGTCGATTTTCCGCTACGTCCCTCATGGGGACACATAATAACCTGTACACTAGACACACTTGCGGGCTCCTCGGCCAGGAGACTCTCTGTAGGCAGGAGTATTACAAGGCCTTCGGCGACAACACAAACATGAAAGACAAGGGACAAACAACCTTGCCCAGGGCGGCACCAGATCCAGCGACCCTTCAGACCGAGGAGCTGGGTCGGTACACGCTCTAGACACGTCGGCCATCCAGGTCGGCTTACGCGAATTCTCCGTATTTTAGAAAATTGCATAGAAACTTTTAGAAAATCGCCTCTGGCCCGAGGGGTTGGAAGTTACCTGAGGGGCAAAAACATCTAGTAACGCCCGTAGTGCATACGAAACTTCATGGTTTACTAGTTCGTTGCTGAATTAAACGAGAATTCGAAACATTTTATAATTTTTCTTACGCCTTAAGTGATGCATTGTAATAGTCATTTGTCAATATTACGTCAGAAAAACAAAACAGAGTGTGTATCTAGTTACTATTGCATAATCGTTATTTGACTGATTTGTTCGTACAATATGAAAGAATATTGTGAAGTTTCTGCGGAAATTCTCGCAAAAGCTAACAAAACTAGGGACAGTGGTTTCCAGTAAAATCTCGAAAAATATATGAAAATATTTATGGTGTATTTGAGTGTTATACAATAGTGTGAATAACAGTGTAAATTGCGTTAATGAAACGGTACTTTTTAGGTTATTTGCTTCTATTCCCAAAAGTTATTCAGAATATGTCATAACGATATCGTAGGCTTCCGCAGCCAGAGTCATGATCTGGACTGTCCGGTGTGGCTGGGGTGCCAACGTTTCGTCCGACTTCCCAGGCACCCCAGCCTTCGACGCGGCGTCACCCTGACAGCCCAGATCAATATGTCATAACACCAAAAAACATAACATTTCGAGGATGTTAGCCGATGCGCCTTATGCATCATATTTCTACGAGTAGTAACTGCTGCTCAAGAAGCACATACTATGTCTCTAAAAAAATGTGATATGTAACAGTGAAATATGAGTGACTGGTGGCAATTGTATATTCACGAGAACATTCCAAAATCACAATTTTCGTTTCAATGAAACAAAATAAATGTATAACTAGTTATTTTAATTATTTGAGCATTATGCTATTTATTTATTGTATTTGATTGCATCGTAACTTTAATAAATATAATTCATAAAAGTGTATGTTGTAAAATGTAAAATGTTCTGTTGGTATTAGAGCGGGCCATAAAGTATTCAAAAGGCCCAAGGGCATAAAGAATTAGTAAGGCTTGCAAGAGTATTAACGCTATCATTACGTGTTTTGTTTGGGGTTCGTAAAGTCAGAGCAGTGATCTAGTAAACCATATAATAATTTTTGCTGGTTGAAAACACTTTGGCATATTTATTTAGTAATATAAAATAGCGAGATTGTTAAATAATGCGATGAAGTATGTGCAGTTGTCACACAACTTGTTATTACACTTATCATTTTTTTAAACATATTTCAGTATATCTCGTTTCTAGCTGGAAAAACGCCTCTATTTTATATATACGCCTATACGCCTCTATTTATAGATATAACAAATTACACACAGAACGTAGAATTACACTGAAGTTTAAAGATTTGACTAATGTCGCACAAACCGTGTATTATTTTGCTGATTGATAACAGACGTCATTCGACTAAAGTCTCCAAAACGTTTGAGAACGATATTATGTATTTCGCATAGTCTAGTTATCATGAAGTCATAATTTTCAACACTTGAAAGGTCTGATCATGTGTTTCTTATGCCTACGAGTTATACATAGAGAAAAAATGATTTGACCCCTTAAAAAGAACTGATAATATTTAGATTGCTTTTAATTGATATTTCATTGCAATTAGTTGATGTTTCGTATTCATTTTTTAAAATGAAAATAAATTAAATATAAAATCTATGTTTATTTTACTTTTTTAAATATATTTTTTACTTTATTTAATATCTATATGTTAGTGACATATTCATGTCCATATTCGTAGAAAATGAAGTATTTCCCCAACGCCTTACCAAATTCAGCCGCTGGACGAGAATTCTTGCGACCGACAGTTCTGATAGGTAGTTTTCTGCAATTTCTGCGATAAACACCAGGCGAATGCCGGAGCAGTACCCTAACAAACGGACCGCGCGCGATCTTTTCTTCCTCTTCCTCGTTCCATCCTCGCCCCTTACACTTAGTACATGCACTACACTACCACACATGTCGGCAACTTAGAGCGTGTTCCGATTGCCGCTTAGTGCCCCGAAGATGGAAAATACCTGGTTGGGGGAAACCCCAACGATAGACGTGTAGGTCGGCTCCCGATCAGACCATCCAGCGGGGGAAGAACACCGCCCCCTCCCGTGATAAAACATGCTCTACACGTACAGCAGTAATGACCATAGCAGTTGAGGCGCCCGCAAAATAATCAATCAGCGCAATGCCTTGCGTCTCGTATGTAGCCAGCATACGCGCACCCTCTGGTGGCGAAGGCCGACTGCCGCGGCACAGACGGCGGGTGGCGGGGCGGCGGGGCTTCCAAATCCGCAGCGCCCTCGAGTCGATCCTCGGGCGGGTGGGCGGGGCGGGGCGGGGGCGGGGGCGCGCCCTAATCTGCGCGCGGCCGCAAAGCCAGGCGCCGCCCGGCGGATCCCCCAGAGCGGGCGGCGGATCCCCCGTAAGCGATTGCGCGCGCGCCGAGCCCAGGCTCTGCGCGCGGATCCTCCCCGCCCCGCCCCGCCCCTCCCCGCCACGACTCCTGGCTAATTGATTCCAGTGCGACGCTGCCTCCGCCCAGGCCCCGCCCCGCCCCGCCCCGCCCCGCCCCGCCCCGCCCCCGACGCTCGGGGCCGTCTGGTCAACAGTTCACACCATGCACCTGCCTGTGATTTCCCCGGGTGTCCGTGCATGTCGTGAGCTGGGTTAGCTGGCGTTAGAGTATTCGCAGTGACAAGGCCCAACATTGATATACACGCTTTAATAAGGATGCTATTTCTATAGTCTCTAGTTTCCTTCTATTTGACCCAGATTTTCTCGTGACACACTCTCGGTATTCGCATTCTCTTCTGTCCCATTATCGACCATTACAGAATTACCCACATATAGCTTCACATTTCACATTTCAAAGAGGATAATTATTGAATTTGAGAAGGTATTCTCATTTGTTATTTGCTCATCTTTCAGGGTTATTGGGCGTGTCCGAATTTGCTTTTACATGGTATTGAATGTATATATTTATTTACGAACCGAACTTTGTTGTAAAGATACGACTCAACAATCAGAATTTCAATGACTATTGGTTGTAATTAGGTGAATTTCTTCCGTAATTTTCATAGGGCAATTTCAGTCTCTTATTAATACAGAGAATGTGATAGGCACTTATAAGAATCACGACGACATTGTTTCAATGACGACATTTTTCATTAATTTAAAACGCTCGAATGCAAAACGAATGGAGAAAAGAAACTACTTCGTTATAAAACCTTTTACGCAGTTTTACGCGAGTAAAACATGGATGACTGAAGGTAATTGAAAAGCGAGAGAAGCGAAGTCACGAAGATTATTGACGTATGTTATAATGCTTGGTTTTGAAAGGGCAATTTGTATTAACATAACGAACGAATCAATGGAATCACATCTTTTCTGTCCCTTAGTATTGTAGATATTTAAAACTAGTTGGAATACAACAGCACATACTTTCTCGTATTATTCATAACTACTTCGCAATAGTATACTACTACAGGAACCTGCAAAAGGGTTTTCAAGCAGCAACATTTTTTTCGCACCATGGCTCGAACTCAGGTCCTCCTAGTTATCTCGCAGTGCCCCTTATCTCTACGCCTTGGAAACAGTCTAACGCTCCAACTCAGGTAGTTGCCCAAAAAATTACTGGTCTCAATCCAATATTCCCAACACACAATTTTCGAAAATTCAGAGAGCAACAAAAATAAGACACCTATCATTCTTTTAAATATCCCTTATTTTATAATTTCAACCAGAAATTACGTTTCTACAAAATTACAGTTTTACGTGCATCGCCTTTTTTTAGAACTAATATTTTAGAAATGATTTTCTGTAAGGCAGAAATCTTTATCTTCAATTTTGTAGTTTTCGAATGTTAACTTTTTGCAATTTTTGAAAATATGCGAGGAGGAAATTTTAAAAAAAATTGATGTCGTTTTAGAGAATAAAAATGTCGTATATTTTGCACAAAATTAAGCACAAACAACCCATTTCTTGTACACTTGTGCATGACGTTACTTCAATATCTACTTTTTAATAACTGCTTTTATTAAGGAAAAAATTTATCTTCATATTGTAAATGTGGAAACACGTTAAAAATTGAAACTTAGCGATAATACGGAAAGCTGGAAACGTGTCGGAACCAGAGTTACGAAAAATGGCGTACTTGCCTGTGTGGCTCGAATGAGGATGGCAACGAACAGATAGCGGTGGCGAGAATCACAGGGCCCGGAACCACAAACACGTCTCGCAATAGCATTGACGAAGAAGACACAATTAGAAGCTGCGGAGTTTGCGAAAGCGGTGAGGCGAAGGTAGCAGAGCGCCAGAGCGACCGACGCGACTAAGTGATGTGAACAACAAAGGAATCGACCAAGGGGGCAACCAAGTGTTTGGGTGGCGGGGTCGGAGTGACGAGATGTTTGGGTGACGGGGTGGCTGCCTGGGTGGAAGGTGGAGGCGACCCTCGCTCGGGCGCGGGCGCCTGCAGGTGGGCTCGCTGTCGGCCACAGCGGGTCAATAGAGGCGCCTCTAATTGAAATATACGGTGTCCAGCGGGGGCGGGGGCGTCGGCCCTCCCGCTCCCGCCGCGCCGCGCCGCGCCGCGCGGCGGCGCCCGACCTGTTGCACGACCACGTCGCGTCGCGTCGCTCCGGCCAACGCTGCTTCCCCAACAGGGTGGGCCTTGGCAAAGCCATTCAGACACTGACTCTGATGGATAAGAATATTTGATTATTCTCCTCATCTTTCTTGTAAAAAAACCTTTCAAGAGTCATGAAAAATAGAGCTGCTGCTGTTACTGAAATATTCGACTCAAATAACTTCTCTACATTATTTTCCTGATCTGAATTTATAATAGTTAAAAATTGAATGAGATTGTCGGCTTAAATAAGTGTTACGTAAAATTTTATTTTAGATAAAAGTAACAATTGTCGCTATTAACAGTTTTGAAGAAGTATTTAATAGAACCGATCGTATTTGTTGGGAATTTACTTGAAAAAGTTCCTTAAATCTGAACTTCACCTCTTTTTACATTGGGGAGGGGGATGTTGACCCTGTGTGGGCGCGTGCTAGGCGCAAAAAGCGTGGACGACGTGGACCTAATGACCTTTCGCGGCCGAATGCGGCTCGGGGGCCGCCCGTTGGACAACCTTGCTCCAGCGGTTTCGCTTTAGGCAATGCAAATGCTCACGTGGGTATTGTACGTCCACGTTTTCTTGGACACTGAAAGACCTACCCCCGCTTCTTGACATTACTTGAATTCAGAATAAAGTATAAGCAAGAAGCGTTGTTGACGTAATCTGATATCCAGAAATGCTCGCTTCCGTGTCGTTTCCGAGTATTTTGTATTGATGAACGAGCCACAGATTTTATATAATAGTCCCGTCGACCAGTTAATCAAACCCCCCACTCCTCCCGCAACTTGAGCTATGAGGGCTCAATAAAACGTGCGCGGATAATATGAGACACAATAAGTGCATCTTTCGCCATCAGAAGCACCACACGAACGATTTCAGTAATAAAATGATTCCAACTCTTCAAATACAATCTCAACATAAGTAGTACACTACGGTGACAGCTATACCATCACTATTACTCTCTAAACATTCTACTAATGGATGCGCTGGTCCACCTCGACAAAACAAGCACATTGTTTAATAACTACAATCTTGTCATGGAAACCAATTTCAACGTCACCCACTTGCAAATTCTTAAAATTTAACATTTTTTGTAAAATTCACAAACATTTCACATGTTATACGTCAAAATATCTAGGGGACTTGCCAAATAACGCGATGTGCAATAAATATATTCTATGTGTAATTAAAAAACATCTGCATTTTTCATTTTTCAAAACAAAGAAATACAGTACATGTATAATGTGAGGTACTTAAAAAATTGTGTAAATTTTGAAAAATCCAACGAATACAGAAAAAATATAGTTAATGATATCTCATACACACTATTCCTACAACAAGCGTGAACAAATATTATAAAGTTTTTGAGAAAAGCCGGTTTTTAATATTTTTAATGTTGTTCATATTTCAATCCATATTGTTGAAAAACCATTACAATTTTCGAAAATTGGTAAATGATATTAATGAAACTGGAGAACACACTTCACCTGTACGAAACATCTCTATCCTCAATTTTGTTGTTGTTGGAAGACGCCGAAACAATTTCAATATTTTGCAATTTTTGTAAATTCCGAGTTAACAGTGAAAATTCAACCTAACCTTTGTAATTGTATGTCACTCTATTCTTATAAGAAAATTAAAGAAAACTTTTGGATCCCCTTCAATATGTCTCAGGGGTTTTATGTAAAGTACCCCCAACATTTCAAGAGCGTTTTTCAAAATCACAGAGATTTGAATGGAGCCAGATCAATTGGAGAATATTCATTTTGGAAAAAAACTGTACGAATAGATTAATCGTTAGTGTTATTCACAGACAGGGAGACTGTCGGACAGACGGTCGGACAGACGGGCGGACAGACGGTCGGACAGACGGTCAGACAGACGGTCAGACAGACGGTCAGACAGACGGTCAGACAGACGGTCAGGCAGACGGTCAGGCAGACGGTCAGACAGACGGTCAGACAGACGGTCAGACAGACGGTCAGACAGACGGTCAGACAGACGCTCAGACAGACGGTCAGACAGACGGTCAGACAGACGGTCAGACAGACGGTCAGACAGACGGTCAGACAGACGGTCAGACAGACGGTCAGACAGACGGACGGACAGACGGACGGACAGACAGACGGACAGACAGACGGACAGACAGACGGACGGACAGACGGACAGACGGACAGACGGACAGTTGAACGGACGATTGGAACGGGCGGTCAGTGGGACGATTGATGGGCGTTCAGACAGACGGTCAGACAGACGGTCAGACAGACGGTCAGACAGACGGGCGGACGGACGGTGAACAGACGGTCGGACGAGACGCACGGACGGAAGAACAGACGAATGGAGGAACAGACGGACGGACGAACAGACGGACGGACGAACAGACGGACGGACGAACAGACGGACGGACGAACAGACGGACGGACGAACAAACAGACGGACGGACGGACAAACAGACGGACGGACGGACGAACAGACGGACGGACGGACGAACAGACGGACGGACGGACGAACAGACGGACGGACGGACGAACAGACGGACGGACGGACGGACGAACAGACGGACGGACGGACGGACGAACAGACGGACGGACGGACGAATAGATGGACGGACGGACGAACAGACGGTCACACATACACATACACAAAGACAGGCGGACGGACGGCCAGACGGCCAGGTGGACGGACGAACGGACAGGCGGACTGACGGACAGACAAGCGGATGGACGGACTCACAGACAGATGGACAGACAGACGGACGGGCGTTAAAAAAACACCTTTTTACGGCATCAGGGGACCCCATTTCCTTTGAAATCTCGAAATTGATTTTCCGCAACATTACATAAGCTCTATATACTAGGTGTATTGCTCCTTATCTACGAACGTATACGAGAAAGTAAACCAGTAATCTTACATAATGCGACAGACTATCTTGTATTAGTTTTCTAATTTATTTCGCCTGGTCCAGCTTTTCGGTTTTGGCCCATCCTCTTACTAGCTGTCGCTGCCTGAAGTTCAATTTTTGATATTCTCGCAATTTTGGAGTTTCTTAATGTAATATCGAAATATTTCGTTATATTACAGAACAGTAAAACGTCGTCCTTTATGGAAATATTCGTCTATAAATTTGGAGCCTTTTTAAGAAAATGTCGTTTAAGCGACACTATATATGGAAATATGAAGCTCCTTTTCACAGAAAACGTTTGAGTTTTCAAGAAACTTTATTGGAAGTCATTTGAAGCACCTTCACTCACAAATTAAACAATATATACAAATTACTGGAAATGTGTATGTTAACATCCCTATACTGTATTTGAGTAACTTCGACGTATGATGTGTCATTCGACGCGTCTCGGTTTCCTGATGGGAAAATGATAATTTGTATTCGGATCTGGCCATAAGATTGAAAGAAATTTCAAAAAAATGTTTTGCATATTTTGGTCCTGCGATCTTAGTGAGTAAACCGGGAATTAAACCAACGCCACCTAAATAGATTTATGTAGGTGGCGTTGGTTAAATTCTAGTACCCAAAGGTATTTTTTGCTCAATATGCCACAATTTTCTTTCATAACGTTGGCAACACTGATGTTTACATCTTTAAGTGAACAAGTGAAGTTAATTTCAATAAGTGAATGGAGCGACATATTTCATTGTAAGTTTTAGCCATCAGGACTATTACTATATTAAAAAAAAATACATTTTCAAAAACCTACGAATAGAATTGCCTTGGAACTTATTAAATTAGTAGAAATTCAAGTGAATACAGAAAAAACAACACTGTGAGTAATGTTAGAGAATGAATGGACGTTCTTACTTTCGACTTCTCACTTTGATGTTCCTAAGTGCACAAACAACGATTTTCAAATGAATGTGACCACAATCTTATTCTTATTAAACTTAACTAACACCTTACTCACATAAACATACAAAACAGACGCCTTTTAATGTTTATATAAATTCGCATAAAAAACGATTAATAGAACAATTGCACAAGTGGAAGTGAACGCAAATTATACTAAGTTTGTGCAGTTTTAATATCTCGAAAAATTTAGGGGCGAAAAGTATGGAAGTGTTAAGGAAATGCGGGGAAGAATCAAATGTAGTTGTAAAAGATTTTGCGACAGAATTTTCGGAACTAATTGAGAATCACCTTGTATTACGATTAGAGAATACCTCAAAGAAAGCTTGCAGGTGATCTTTGCGCGTTATTGTGCGTATTTGCAAACATCGTAAAAAATGTAGCTGTACTAAACTCTGTTCGCATCATCAATGCCTTCCAAGTATTTTTTACGGCGATTGTAATTTTGAAATTGCATTATTACCAGTTCATATACTGTATGGAGATAACATACAAACAAGGCCATTAGAAGTTAGGAATTTTTGAAGGGGAGTTTACCATTATCTGCTACTACGATTCATTGGTAATTTAAATGCCAGATACTGTAAGAACATATTTGAACAAAGCTACACATGAAAGAAATGAAGATTGAAAGGAATTTTCAACACATGAAAATACTTTTAAAAGAGTTTAAAGCATCAGCGAAGCCACATTCAAGTAGTAGTGAGAGATATTTGAAAGAAAATATATTTGCGTCATTAAAAAAATACAGCAAACTGGCTTTTATGTCAACATGTACAGTGCATTTAGCACAATCAGATCAGAAAGTTGGATGAAAAATATTGGAACAGTGATTGAGAAAATGACGTTTGAGTGTTTCTTAAAAATCCTGAATTTTGAACCCATTTTCAACGAAAACTTAAGTTCAAGCTAAGGTCACTTAGAAATGGTGCAGATTTAATTCTGTTGAACCTTTTCTTTTCTAAAATTACAAAAGTTAAAAATAATGCACCAGAAAGGTGCTGTTGTAGCACTACAATTTCTATTCTGCTGTTAGAAGACCGAAAAAAAGGGTAAATAAGAAACAAAAGGCTTTTGACGCTCATGGGTAGCAGTTAGGAAAGAGGATGAGTGCAAAACCGAAAAGGAAGACCGAAACCGGAAGACATTTTTTCGAAACGTTCCGTCTGTGTATGTCCTTGGTAAACAACACTATCTCCAAAATAATGTTTAGGACATTTTTTTTCAAACTGAATAAACCCCTGCCTATCTGGCTTCACTGGAAGCTCAGAAATTTTGAAAAAGATCATTAATTTTGGGGGGTACTTTTCAAGAACCCCTGGAACATTTTCAAAATTCTCTACAAAACGGCTCCAAATTTTTCTTTAAATTTCTTATAAGAAGATAGCCATTTTTTAAAGTATATTTACTAAGTTCTATTTTCACTGCCAACTTTAAATTTTTGAAAATTGCAAAAGTTTGAAATTTTTCGGCGTCTTTTTGCAACTGCAAAATTGACAATAGTCATTTTTTCTTCAATGACAATTTGATCTCCTTAATTCGTTTTCTCATTAACTCCAGATTACAAAGATGTCGTCTCTCAGACGACGCAACTAGTGCCGAAATCTTCCCCTATCTCCTTCCCCTCACTCCCCATATCTGAAACTCTGTGTTCTTTCATTGTGCTACTAGCCAGGAAATACACGATAACTTGTGCGCGTGCCTATTTCCGGTGTACGCCATTTTAACATGAATCGTCCAATAGACAATGCTTTTGTAATTACGTCAGTGATATTGTTAGTTAACAAAGATCCTCCGTGTTGCTCAGCATTCTTGGTCTAAAAGGCTACTATGAAATAGAAATATGTATTTCCATTTATTGTATTATTTTTTTATTTTTACTTTCAATAATTATTTTCCATTGCATTAATTTATTTTAATTAAGGGAAAAATAAAAAAATCAGGAAATATTGCTTGATAAAAACACAAAACAAAATTGTGTTACTCCTGCAACAAAATACGCTATATTTCACGATTTAAAAAAATATACTTATTTCAATTCAAGCATCAAGTAACAAGCAAGTCAATAAAATAAGAATCATTTGTATTTTGGTTTGATTATTTTCCTAACAACGTTTCGTTTCTGATTTATGGAAACAGAGTGTGTAGCCAGGAAGCCCCGATTCACGACACCCCTAGATTACTATCACTTCATCTCGTTATCTTATCGCGCTTACCGCCTAACAATGCATGGGGTAATATAAACGCATGATGTACATCACTTGCCATAAAAAACAGTTCATAATTAAATCGTTAGAATGAGTTTATGACCTGAAAAACGTTATGTTACAGCTGAGTTACACTACGCAATAAAAGGAACGAAGAACTTGTCCAAAAAACATAAAAGATGCCAGGGTGCATTTTTGAACGTGAACATTTTTAAACGAACATTCGGAACGTTCTCCGATGACTGATTTAAATCGCATAGGCAAAAGGATTCAACGGAATATAATTCATATAGATAGAGACAAAGTTAGCAGTTTGAGTGATAAAGTAAGCTTTCAAATCTATGAAACGTAAAGAAGTACTCCCCAGACGATCTCCAGGCTTTTTAACGTTATTTTATTCTGAAAGCAACGAATTCCCCCAAACGACAAATTGATAGAGCACGCGTGATTCCATTAAATCACATTAGTAATTATCACGGAGCTTGTGCGGGCTCGGGGGCAGCGTAATTAGGGCGGACACGGGGATCATCGCGATTGTGCCCGTGGCTCGCGCCTGGGGGGCTGAGGTCGAGATTTGGCGGCTGCGATGGATGCGACGGGGCGGGGCGAGTAATGCCGAGGCGGGAGCGGCGGTTACGGCCCTGGGGGCTCCGAGCCCTCATGCATAGAACATGACGCGCACTCGGCGCCCGGCGCGGCTCGCGGTGCGCGGTGCGCGCTCGCGGTGCGCGGTGCGCGCTCGCGGTGCGCGCTCGGGGGAGCCCTCTGGCCGGCCCGTGGCGGGATACCGCCCAGCCAACCACCCCCGACCGCTCGCCTTCATTTGCGGAACATCTGCATTTTACTTTCTCGGAAATACGGACTAATATACACAGTATAGATTGTTTGCTGCTGATTCCGGGCGCGTCAACTGCTAATGCCATTAGTACCGTAAGCGTAGGGCATGATTTTTTCCTCGGGAGGTGGCGGTGATCTTCCCCCGCTGGATGGCGAGATCCGGCGCTGTCCTACCGTCGGCTAGCGGGGTTTTTCCCAATCAGGTATTTCCCACTAGCGGGGCATCGATCCAGCTGGGACAGGCTCTAAGTTCCCGACCGGTCTCCTGACATGTGTGGTAATGCAGTCCATGTTAGTCTTAAGTGTGCAAGTTTGGGCTGAGGATATGGCAAGGAAGAGGAAGGAAAAATCGCGCGCGGTCCGTGGCTCTTTTGTAAGGGTACCCCTGCGACATTCGCCTGGTCTCTTGATCAGAGAAACCACGGAAAACTTCCGAACGGAGTAGCTGGTCGCTAGAATTCTCGCCCAGACAGCGACCTACTTCGATCAAGCTGACTAACTAGTGTCGAAAATCCTGTCACCGTCGGGACTCGAACCTAGGACCTGCACCTCGGAGTGACTGTACTAATATCAGTTGATGTCCTGAGACACATCTCCCAGTCGTTTTGCAGTCCCCTGATACCAAAAACGTGTTTCTTTTTTCAAAACTTTCACCAGTTTGCCCGCCCACCTGTCTGCTTTCCGTCTTCCTGTATGCCCGTCTGTCTGTTCGTGAACAATACTAGCGCCTAAAATATGAGTAGGATTGTTCCAAATGAACACTCCCCGGTCGTTCTGTCCTCACTCACAACTCGGCAATTTTTAATAACATTCTTCAGGGAGTACTTTTCATGAAGCCCCTGGAACATTTTCAATAACTTCTCAGAACTCGCTCCAAGTTGTTTCTTTAAATTTCTTGTTAGAATAAACAGCAGCTTCCGTAACACGAGGTGTAGAGTAAGAACTGCCTCTTCTTGCCGTAGAGGAAATTGATAAACATTCCTAAAAGAGTGAAACGATTCTGGCCCCGCATGGATAGCTGAAATCGCTGAAGACGCGTTTTGAGATTCGGTTCGATTGGTCGCAGGTGCATATCTCACCTCGGACATGGTTGTCATCTTGTTTGTTATGGAATGTTTGAACTCTCCCAACAATCCTCAATCGCTTTTCAATTGCCCTCTTCCCATTCCTGGCCGGCCTGGATGGCGCAAAGTCTTGGTGCATTTGCGGACATTTGCGGACAAGTACGCGTTGCAGGCAGGCTGAGGGTTGTGATCCTGCTGGAGCCGACTCTTTTCTGTGTTTGTCATGGTGTGCATTCCTAGCACTCTATGTATCTCCCTTGAACCTAAATGTTTCCCTTAATTTCTTTTCCTTTAATAAGTTGTGTCAACGTGACTAAGTCGAGGTGTGCGACATACTGCAGGCTGCAGGGTCCTTGTCGTCTAGATGTGACGTGTCTTATCCACTGTAGTATGTACCGTGACTAACATAGGCACAAGAGGCACATTGAAGAGATAGATATATACTACGATGTTGAGACTGGTAGGTGTCATGGTGGCTACACTTAGAGGGTCAGTTGATGCACTGAGCTACCTCTCCCGGTTGCATCCAGAGGACGAAATGTTGAGAAACCATGAAAGAGCGCGTAGACCTTTCAAAATTACAAGATTCCAACTGGCAAAATTGTTTAATGTGATAAGGTTCTATCTGACATCTGCTACAAGGAAAACGTAATTGCACTGTAATCTGTAGACAAGTAGTTACTGTAAAAAATCACTACTGTAGGTTGAGAGATAACTTAATAATGAGTTAACGAATTTTGCCATCAATTTACTCGAAACAACTGGTGTTAGTTCTAACATTGTTATTGCAAAGGGAATATATTGTACACAAATAACACAGGATCTGAATGCGGTACAAAAAGTGAGTTCCGAAAGCTCGTATAGATGCAGCCCACAGTTCTACCACCACCATTCAACTGCGGATTTGAAACTTGTAAACGCAACAACATGTACACGGTGTACTTTTGTACAAGTCGTATTTTTCCTACTTAACATTCCGTCACTCGCGCAGCCATTTGTAACACGTGTACTCGTGCGTTGCACGCGTACTCGTGCAACGCACCGAAAATGAAGTTTTGTTTTTTAATACAATCATTAATATACTTTTCTTTTTATTTGTGCTTATATTATAATTCAATACACTATAGAAAGAAACAATAAATAATTACAAACCATATTTGAAGCTTCTATTATATTTCCGTCACTCGCACGGCCAATCGTAGCACGAGTACTCGCGCGTTGGACTACGTCGAACGCCTGCGTTATTTAGTTTTCTACATCTTCTAATATTTACGTTTTTGCACAGTAACGCGATAAACGCATAAACACAACATTTGACATATTAAACTCTCTCATATTACAGAAAAAATACCATTTTGAACAAGTATTAAAGAACACCGATTCATACGCTTGTAGTCACATGTTGGATTCAGTCAAACAGGCACAACGATTTTACTTCAGGGTATGGCGACACAGAGCATATCAGAGATAATTTTTTTTTGAAACCCTTCTCAGACACCGTTAAAGGAATAGAAGCATTGTTTTTATCCGTGGAAGGTTAACATTATTTTTCTAATCAGAAAAGAAACTTGTTTGACTCTATCTAACGGCTCGAGTGACGGCGTGTTGAAGCTGTTTTATCCATCGGCCTCAACTATAAACAGTCTGTCTGGGGAGACAGAACATCCACTCTGAGATGATATTTGCAACTTAAAGAATCTGCACTGAAGAGTCATGATCAATGTCTGCCTCAAGACCGCACAGTACGATGTCAATCTACGTCATGGCGGAATGGCCAGCGTGCTACAATGGAATCTCAGAAAATATGGCTTTCAGGCAATTACTCAGTTGTGAAAAATATTGCAAAAAACGAACAAAATCAATACAAAAATCCGCTTAAAAATTCTCTAAAATTTCATGAAAGAGACACGGTATTTACTGAATCATAACATGGAAGATATTACTTCTTTTTTTTTAGAATCAGCTAAGAGGACAATCGAAATAGCATTATCTCCAGATAGAGCTGTAAAATCTCTGGAAACGGAGAGATACGGTTTTTGCAGTAGTAATTGAAGACTAAGGATGAAAGTGAAGTACTCTCAAATATTTTGTTGGATGTGGGTGAGAGGAAAATTGAACTTAATGGTATTAGAATAAATTACCTTTCTGACATTTCTTCGCAAAATTGTCGAAGAACAGAAGTTATTAAACAGAAAAATACATCCGAACATCCTAAAATACTACCATAAAAGAGGATTCTTGGTTGTGGAAGAGGTCAATTTCAGTACCGAAAAACTATCAAGTAAATTATAGTAATGCGGATATCCTTCAAACATTCCAGACCCACAATAACACGTAGAAGTCCTAATAAGGGTCGGTTACATATTGATACAATGTGCAACCAAGACGAGGTTCTTCACTATTCAATATAAGTGTTAGAATAATTGAGCTTCATGTAAGATACAGCTAAAATTGGAGTATCCTATACTTAACTCAGAAATTTAAACCTACCCAAACTTTGTAATATACTCCGTTTGAGAGCCATTGCATTTCAACAAGATATATTAAGTGAAGCTGTTATTCTTATATGCTATTCAAAAGGAGAAAAAGTTTTCGTACAACTAATTGCAATAATAAACCAAAACTACCCATCAGTCCACAAAACTTCAGTTTGATAATTTGTGTTTTCAAATGATAATCAATAAATCTTAAGAACAGACAAATTTTAAAGCAGGCGTAGATTTATGTAAATGTTTATTATGTAAAAGTTTATTTATGTAATATTTTAGTCATAGCCTGGTATATGTAGCAATTGTAGCATGCTCTCAGTGACCACAAATTGTTTGTGGCTCCTGAACATAAAACCGAACACAGGGTTAATAAAGAAGCTTTGTTACATATTTCATTATAATGTTACTGTAAAAGCTGTCAAATAATTCAGTATTTTCACACTTACTTTCTACCTTCTTGTCTTGTCTAAATATATTCAAGACTCCATGCAAAAGAAGTTTCGGGTACAGCTAGTAATTTATACTTTCACAATCCCTGCTGTTGCCATCTGACATGCGTTACCAAACACAAAAAATACATAATAAGATAATAGGGTTTTATAACATCAGTTTTCTGAATTCCTGAAGCATGAACTCATGGCATTTAATCGATGTACTTGTTTCAGTACGCGAAGGTCAGACAAGACGAAGAGTATTATTTGCATTCAATAGTTTTCGCAGAAGGTTGAAGTATATCTCTGCATACTAAAAGATCCGGAACGGCGTCGTAAAACCAAAGTTTGAATTTTTCAATTTTAGAACTACGATATTCTCAATTGAGGAAATTTATTTGCAGATAATTTGAAATTCATCGATTTGGCTGCCCGGGAGACGCCACGTCCTAGGCACAGATGCCGACGTTTCTGCCCCCATTTTGCGGCCTTCCTCAGGGCGAAATGAGGACGGTCACTGCATGACGGCCGAAACGTTAGCAACTGTGACGGGACATCTCCCGAACAGCCAAGTACTCGAAGCTACTACCTCCAGTCGCGGAAGCTTTTGCTTTAATTTAAAACTCAGTGCCATCTGACAGTTTTATAACACATCTAATATGAGAATGATTTCATACTGGTACCCTCTCCCTCAGAAAAAATGTCGTTCAAAATTCTATCTTCCACACCGCGCCGACAAACTTGGACACCCCTCGGCCTGGGGGAGGGCAGGGGGAGGGACGCGTTGACCAATCGCTAGCAGGTAGAACCACAGTTGTCTGTGATTGGTGCAACATCCCAAGGGGCAGAAAGAACGCTGTCTCAGGGGGAGGGGGCTAGTTCGTTTACGTACGAGACGGAAATATCGTCATATTTCCCTGCCGAAGGAGATAGTTTGCCTGCGCGTACGCCACGACGAAAAAAATATTTCTAAGCGGGGTTTTCCGTCCAGAATAATTGTCTATAGACCAGTAAATATTTATCATTTTAGCAACAATTATTCTAACTTTTAATAATCGATTTGTAACTCCTGACAAACTGCTATTTTGAGATATTCATTTCAGGCACAATTTGCGGAGCCTTCCCGGCCGTTCTAACGCATATTTCGAATTTGTTTATAAAATTATAAATTGTTGCAAAATTGTTAATTCGCTGTTTTTGGTTCTGGGACATCGGGAGACTCTCCCCCTTTAGATTTGCAAAATTTGGAAATTGTTTATAAATTTGCAATTGTTGCAAATTTTTTATTGTCTAATCTGAATGGCGTTTAAATGTGATGCAAAATTCCGGAATCCGTTCGGTGCTATTATATCTCGTTCTCGAGATATATGTAATTGTTTATAAGAAATTAACATCTTAGTAGACCCCATTTGTTTGCGCTTAATTCATTCGCGCTAGCAGAATAGCGTGGGATGGGCATACTGAAAAAACAGTTCTCCAATGCCGCGCTTTTGCATGCCACATACGCTTAAAATGCACTTGCTTCTAACCAAATTCTGTGGCCAATTTAATTATGCTAAATTCGTATTTTTACGGCGAGTATGAGCATAACTTTTATTTGGTTTTTATATTCTCTTTTAAGTCCTACAATTTGCAAGTCGATATATTTATCAAATAGGAAAGAAATTGATTAAAAAAAATATTTTTCAAGGTGCATTACGCCCAAACAATTGTTTCTGTTTTTCTATCAAAGGGATGTTGAGCAACCGAATAACTGTATTATTAATTTTTTTTAAGTCCCCTGTTAACACCGAGAGTCAGAAACTATTTGTTCCTCTTGTTTAACCATTACCATTAAAAAATAGGGAAACATATTGCGTAGCTGTTTGCTATAAACTGCACTGGATTGGATGAAGGTAGTGTTAAGGTTTTCAAATACAGAAATATTCAATTTTGTGTTTTGAAAGATCACATGAGTAGAATCACACATGACAATATTTACACAAGTATAGAAATTTCTAAATAAACGTATATAAACTTTAAGTTAATATTTTCAATTCAATTTATCATTCCTTTCTAAAACTGTTAATTTGATGATTTCATTGTATAATATTCAAATCAGAGCTTTATGTGCTAAATCTACGCATTGTTAATACATATTTTAAACAACATTAATATATTTAATATACATTTAAAAGGTTTTTAGATTGGCGAACGTTTCAATGAAATTTCATGAATTCCTAAATGCTTGAAAATAAATACTTGTAAAATTAAATAATTGTAGCGTGTAAAAATATAACAAATTCACGTATTTGGTAAAACGAGTTGATATTACTAAAAGAAAGCAAAACAGATGTTATAACAATTCAAAGAGATTTAGCGTTTGTTTACAGTTTAGTAAATATCAATGTACTAGCATTTCCCAGTGAAAATACATAGAACGAATTTGGTGGGCAAGTGATATGACCTTCCCAACACAGACTACATTTCAGTATCGTCAGAGTTCGAAGGTGGTTTGTTGGCCGCCATTCTACGAATCTATCAAAACCTTGAATTTTGCACGACCATCTGTACAGGGAGAACGTAGCGGTTTATTAAACGGAAACGGGCCATTCGAGGTATCTAATGTGCACTCTTTGAAAACGTTTAACCATTATAAACTATCCCTAAGAAAAATATCAAATAAACAATGTTAAAGGTCACCAGCTTAACATTGCCTTTACTATTTGAATGTTTTCAACATCCCAAAACCAACAGAAAACCCATGTTTTTACAGGTTATTATAAAACCAATTCAATAAATATAAGCATTTATTCACGTTATTATTTTTAAAACACTCAAATATCTACGATGTTATTTGATTCATGTCTTCATCGAAGATCTGAGATTAAAAAACTGATAAGCAGAGAAAATTAAAGTAATTTTGAGTGACTGATGAAGTTGAATGACCAAACGAAAAACAATGTTTCTTGCTTCATATAATGCTATCGTGTTTAACAGACATGTAATTACATGTGATACCTATATTTAAACATCCAAACTAATGAAAATTTTCAAAATTAAAATCATCAATAAAACGTTGATTCATCAGCAAGGATTATATTATTACTTATACTTTTTTGAGATTCATGTGCTCCTGTGTGAATAACGTAGTAAACGTGATTCGTATGATCCAGTTTCTCAGAATAATACAAAACCTGCTAGACACATACACTAAACATAATAGTTGTCAAATAGTTATTTACGACATGAGTATCATAAGATATCTTATTACAATACGAAATTGGAGAATTATCAAACAAGACTCTTTAGCCGAAATTGTTAACCAATTGAATATTGTAATATAATGTTACCATTTGAATATCATAGAAAGTAAGACGCAATTTGTCAAAATTCATGTGAACTATAATTTTTCTTTAAATTTTACTCCTTATCCTGCGAAAGATGTGTGACAGTACTTATGTTAACAGTTCTACTGCCATGGGTTTAATTAATTAGTTTGCAGTACGCAAATTATTGTTTTTGGTTTTAAAGAAGCATGGATATACAGAGTATCGGGGAAGGAAACGTCGAAAGTTTGAAAAAAGCTGTTTAAACAATTTTAATCATACTTTGTCTAATAAACTACATATATATTTTGAATGGCTGATCTGCAATAAACACGCAAATGTTGGTTTGAAAATATGATTTCTACGCAAAACTTTGCATTCTAGAATCATGTAAACAGACCAGAAACATGTAACATGTTTATTATTAACAATATAAATTAATATATTAGTTCAGAAAAAAATTAACCGAGAAATAAAAAAGCAGTCGAACTGTGAAAATTGGGTGCTTTTTTATTTCTAGGTTAATTTTTCTTTCTGATCAAATGTATTCATTTATTTTGTTAATCATAAACAATTTAGATATTAATGAAGTGTTTATATGCTTCTACAACGCAAATAATTGCCTAGAAAACATATATCCAAACCAACTTTTGAATGTTTATTGCGGCTTGGCCATTTGGAATATCCGTGTAGTTTATTAGACAAAATAAGCTTAAAATTGTCTTAAGAGCTATTTTTCGAAGATTCGACATTTCTTCCCCGAATATCCTGTATATTGTGACATACCGATATGTCACATGAAAATAAACTAACATTTATTTGTAGACTATATGGTGGAATATGCATTAGGAAATATCACGAGAGCATGGGCTTAGCAACGACCGTGAATAAACAATGTAGTTTTTGTTTTTTGTAAATGCATTAAGAGGTGGCTAGATGCCGAAAGTAGAAAATTTGGGATTGGGCGAAGAAGTTTAGACGATCGAAAGGTCAGCTACACCAAAATATAACGAACGAATGGATTGGCTGGGTGAGAGAAGGACGGTCAAATGTTATGAAAAAAGAGAAGGTAGTAATACGAAGTCTTCGAGGGGTGAGTCATGCAGGAAGATTTCATTCTGACCGGCATCGCGTGTCTGAACTGATCGTAGGTTCGTGAGAGGGAGCGAGTGTAGTGCAGATAGTCAGAGTCGGGTTACCAGATTGTGAAATTTTAAGGACAGTAAATGATATTGCAGATATTGCATGTGGAAGTAATATTGATGCATAAATTGGGACTTTGTCGGGAGTGGTAATCGAGTATTAGATTTCGGGACTATGTCATAGGACGTAATCGGGACTGATAATTTTGATAGTTTGAGACCAGCTTGGATTGGGGCAGAAGAGGATTTCTTGGGACTTTGGACTACGGCAAGCTCGCAAGATATTTCGACTGAGAAGTCTACGAGGGACATCAACGAAGAATAGATAAGTTAACCGCGGTATAAAACTGTAAATTCAAAGATATCTTGATCAAAGGCCTAACATCAAATCATTTATTAAATTCACTAAATTGTTTGCTAAAAAGGTAACAATAAACTTTGTTAAATTTTGTTCTTTAGAAAAGAAAGTGATCTTTCATTTAGTCAATCCAAACAGAAACGAACTAGAAATATAGAATCATTCTATTTCAGATTCCCAGCTGCGCTGTATAGTCAGCGGATCCTATAATCCATTATAAAGGTAATAAGGTTTATAATATATCGTGACCCATTGACCCAGCAAGCCGGACGCTAAGATCTTTGCAAGATATTAAAGTAGAGAAATTTTGGTATATCTCAATATAAAAGGCTTGATTTCTGTTGGTACGCGACGGTACGGCGTTCCGGTTCTTTGGAAATAATTATGAAATTATATTATATATAAATAGCTATTGCTAATATATTAATAATTAATTCGAGGCGCGTTTCGGGGCCTAATATTTTAAAAATGAAGGATATATGTTTCATAATAACTCTTATGACGACACTGTTCTCAGTTACGTCAAGTTTTAATTTAGAGAATCAAAGTGAATGGTCTAAGTTTACTCACCTAAATAAAGTTTATCTTACTATACGTACTATTTAGAAAGAGTTTTATGTTCAAAACAAGTGTTGCCTCAACAGCATATATTTTCACGTATTATTCGTAATTGCTAGGCAATATTCAATACAGACTATGTGAACCTGCAAAAAAGAAACAAAAAAAAGACCTACTTCATCTGTGACGTAATTCAACCTTGGCCGTAGTCGCCGAAAGATAAGACCGGGAACGACGTCCACAGAGTGTTCTAAAGACCACGGCTCCTGGTTGAAAATATTTCTTAGTAAAATGAGCTATGTAGTTGCGTGGGTGTTATTCGGTTACATTCTTTTTGTGAATTTGATATCTTTGACACATGTAGAACATTTCTCTAATAAAAAATCTAAGTGCAATGAATATCACGTAACTATTCTTTTTGTAATAAGTGTGCTTGGACAGCGTGTTGACAAATATCTGTGATAGCACAGTGCGGTCGAGCCAGACCTACAGATTACAGGGATCCGAGTTCAAATCCCAGTAACGCCGGAATATTTTTACCTCCACGTGTAAAGAGAGTTACGTAATGCTGTAGGAGGAAGTGTCGAAATTTTCACAGAAATCACGTTTTGTAAGTAGCTAGTTCGAAAAAAGTGGATTGTTGGTATTGTTCTTTTATTTTCTATACACAAGGCTGTCAAAACGCTTGTTTTTTGAACCCGAAAAAGTGATTTTCCAAAAAACCTCTTCGTGAATCCGTCTTCGTGTGAGTAATTCTAGAGCCTAAAGTAAACACGATTTTCACCAAAATGGATATTCCTTGAACGATCTGGCTAATATTACGAATCTTCGAATTTGAAACAAATCTTTTAATTTTGAAGGTACTTTACACCAAACCCCATCATATTTACATAATTTTCTCAAAAAGAGCTCCAATTTTTCTGTAAATCTATTCCTCGAACCACAAGATGTTTAAAGGTGGCGTACGTTCAATTTTGGGCGAACGATCTGAATTTTCGAAAATTGCAAACAAATACCTATTAACATTGTCGAAAACAAATATTAACGCTAGAGATTTTTGTTTCATGAAATCTCTTTTTAAAAATAGATATTAAATTAATGTAAATTAAACACTCCACTCTTTCCTAGTAATGATCCACTCTTCATTAGTAATGATTGCTGCTATTGGGTCTAACCGCTTCCTTATTCTTTGGAGGGCTACTGTTTTTTAAATATTTTTTCCAACTATTATCTCAAAAGTACTGGATGAGAACAGTTGATATCTGGAGTTGAAGGGATGGTGTTAGCTCCTATTGTAGGCCTGGTTCCTTGTGATTCCAGTGAAAAATCAGTAACTGCTCTGAAACAGTAGAAGCTCCCGCCAATTGATAATCATAAGTGAATCACCGTGTACTGGGTAGGGAGGAGAACGAGGAAATCTATATGAATTGTCGCCTGCTCATTCTTTCTCAGATAAACACTTGGATAGTTTATCAACATCAAATCGGAATTTTAGCGCCTTTGATGTTATATTAAACATAAAAAAATCCCTTTCAGTTGTCTGCGTGTTAATTTTTAGTGTATCAAAATAGCCCCGACACCCGTATTACATTTGTCTCTTAAGTTGTTTCATATTAGCCCCACAAATTTGAGGCTGTATATATCATGACACGATTAATATTATTGCATTATTTTAACGCGGAAAAGAATATTAATTCTTTCTTAATGATAACCTATTTTCAAAAATATCGTGTCATAAAAAATAACGAAGTAACATCAAAAGATTATATCACGGCGGTAAAATTTTTTACTGGAAAAATTAGGCATTTTAGTTTTGATTTTTTTCCTCACAAATATTGTTACATTCTGAGTGTTTGCTATTGGTCATTATAATAGAATATATTTCCTATCATTAGTCATTTTCTTATTAATTTTGGACATAAATAAATGACAACTCTTAAAGTGTAATACATTAACCCCAAATTTCTACTGTATAATATTAGCCCCGACTGATCTTTATAACATTGTCGAAAAACAATATGAACCCTAGAGATTTTTGTTTAATGAAATCTCTTTTTAAAAATAGATCTTGTATTAAGATAAATTGAACACCCTGTTTTTTTTAAACTGCAAATGCTTCACTTTCTTTTCTCATCGGAAAGGAAGTAATCTTGTCGTGTACCTGGTGGTGAGGGGGAACCGTGTTAGGTGAGATAACTTTAAAGACCCGAGTTCGAATCCCGACGAGTGGAAAATATTTTCTGCTGCAGTAGGTCTTGTCTGTTTCTTTTTTGCAGATTCACATAGTCCGTATTGAATATTGCATAGCAATTACGAATAATACGTGAAAATATATGCTGTTGAGGCAACACTTGTTTTGAACATAAAACACTTTCTAAATAGTATGTATAGTAAGATAAACTTTATTTAGGTGAGTAAACAGTGTCGTCATAAGAGTTATTATGATACATATATCATTTATTTATAAAATTTTAGGCCCCGAAACGCGCCTCGAATTAATTATTAATATAATAGCAATAGCTATTTATATATAATATAATTTCATAATTATTTCCAAAGAACCGGAACGCCGTTCCGTCGCGTACCAACAGAAATCAAGCCTTTTATATACAGGATATTCGGGGAAGAAATGTCGAATCTTCGAAAAATAGCTGTTAAGACACTTTTAAGCTTATTTTGTCTCATAAACTACACGGATATTCAAAAAGGCTAAGCCGCAATAAACATGCAAAAGTTGGTTTGGATATATGTTTTCTATGCAACTATTTGCGTTGTAGAAGCATATAAACACTTTATTAATATCTAAATTGTTTATGATTAACAAAATAAATGAATACATTTGATCAGAAAGAAAAATTAACCTAGAAATAAAAAAGCACCCAATTTTCACAGTTCGACTGCATTTTTATTTCTCGGTAAATTTTTTTCTGAACTAATATTAATTTTCTATTGTTAATAATAAACATGTTACATGTTTCTGGTCTGTTTACATGATTCTAGAATGCAAAGTTTTGCGTAGAAATCATATTTTCAAACCAACATTTGCGTGTTTATTGCAGATCAGCCATTCAAAATATATATGTAGTTTATTAGACAAAGTATGATTAAAATTGTTTAAACAGCTTTTTCAAACTCTCGACGTTTCCTTCCCCGATACTCTGTATATCCATGCTTCTTTAAAACCAAAAACAATAATTTGCGTACTGCAAACTAATTAATTAAACCCATGGCAGTAGAACTGTTAACATAAGTACTGTCACACATCTTTCGCAGGATAAGGAGTAAAATTTAAAGAAAAATTATAGTTCACATGAATTTTGACAGATTGCGTCTTACTTTCTATGATATTCAAATGGTAACATTATATTACAATATTCAATTGGTTAACAATTCCGGCTAAAGAGTCTTGTTTGATAATTCTCCAATTTCGTATTGTAATAAGATATCTTATGATACTCATGTCGTAAATAACTATTTGACAACTATTATGTTTAGTATATGTGTCTAGCAGGTTTTGTATTATTCTGAGAAACTGGATCATACGAATCACGTTTACTACGTTAATCACACAGGAGCACATGAATCTCAAAAAAGTATTTAATAGTATAATCCTTGCTGATGAAACAACGTTTTATTGATGATTTTAATTTTGAAAATTTTCATTAGTTTGGATGTTTAAATATAGGTATCACATGTAATTACATGCCTGTTAAACACGATAGCATTATATGAAGCAAGAAACATTGTTTTTCATTTGATCATTCAACTTCATCAATCACTCAAAATTACTTTAATTTTCTCTGCTTATCAGTTTTTTAATCTCAGATCTTCGATGAAGACATGAATCAAATAACATCGTAGATATTTGAGTGTTTTAAAAATAATAACGTGAATAAATTCTTATATTTATTGAATTGGTTTTATAATAACCTGTAAAAACATGGGTTTTCTGTTGGTTTTGGGAATGTTGAAAAGATTCAAATAGTATAGGCAATGTTAAGCTGGCGACCTTTAACAATGTTTATTCGATATTTTTCTCAGGGATAGTTTATAATGGTTAAACGTTTTCAAAGAGTGCACATTAGATACCTCGAATGGTCCGTTTCCGTTTAATCAACCGCTACGTTCTCCCTGTACAGATGGTCGTGCAAAATTCAAGGTTTTGATAGATTCGTAGAATGGCGGCCAACAAACCACCTTCGAATTTTGACGATACTGAAATGTAGTCTGTGTTTGGAAGGTCATATCACTTGACCACCAAGTTCGTTCTATGTATTTTCACTGGGAAATGCTAGAGCATTGATATTTACTAAACTGTAAACAAACGCTAAATCTTTTTGAATTGTTATAACATCAGTTTTGCTTTCTTTTAGTAATATCAACTAGTTTTACCGAATACGTGAGTTTGTTATATTTTTACACGCTACAATAATTTAATTTTACATGTATTTATTTTCAAGCATTTAGGAATTCATGAAATTTCATTTAAACGTTCGCCAATTTAAAAACCTTTTAAATGTATATTAAATATATTAATGTTGTTTAAAAGTATGTTTTAACAATGCGTAGATTTAGTACATAAAGCTCTGATTTGAATATTATACAATGAAATCATCAAATTAACAGTTTTAGAAAGGAATGATAAATTGAATTGAAGATATTAACTTAAAGTTTATATACGTTGATTTAGAAATTTCTATACTTGTGTAAATATTGTGATGTGTGATTCTACTCATGTGATCTTTCAAAACACAAAATTGAATATTTCTGTATTTGAAAACCTTAACACTACAATCATCCAATCCAGTGCAGTTTATAGCAAACAGCTAAGCAATATGTTTCCCTATTTTTTTAATGGTAATGGTTAAACAAGAGGAACAAATAGTTTCTGACTCTCGGTGTTAACAGGGGACTTAAAAAAAATTAATAATACAGTTATTCAGTTGCTCAACATCCCTTTGATAGAAAAACAGAAACAATTGTTTGGGCGTAATGCACCTTGAAAAATATTTTTTTATAATCAATTTCTTTCCTATTTGATAAATATATCGACTTGTAAATTGTAGGACTTAAAAGAATATAAAAACCAAATAAAAGTTATGCTCATACTCGCCGTAAAAATACGAATTTAGCATAATTAAATTGGCCACAGAATTTGTTTACAAGCAAGTGCATTTTAAGCGTATGTGGCATGCAAAAGCGCGGCATTGGAGAACTGTTTTTTCAGTATGCCCATCCCACGCTATTCTGCTAGCGCGAATGAATTAAGCGCAAGCAAATGGGGTCTACTAAGATGTTAATTTCTTATAAACAATTACATATATCTCGAGAACGAGATATAATAGCACCGAACGGATTCCGGAATTTTGCATCACATTTAAACGCCATTCAGATTAGACAATAAAAAAATTTGCAACAATTGCAAATTTATAAACAATTTCCAAATTTCTCAAATCTAAAGGGGGGAGAGTCTCCCGATGTCCCAGAACCAAAAACTGCGAATTAACAATTTTGCAACAATTTATAATTTTATAAACAAATTCGAAATATGCGTTAGAACGGCTGGGAAGGCTCCGCAAATTGTGCCTGAAATGAATATCTCAAAATAGCAGTTTGTCAGGAGTTACAAATTGATTATTAAAAGTTAGAATAATTGTTGCTAAAATGATAAATATTTACTGGTCTATAGACAATCATTCTGGACGGAAAACCCCGCTTAGAAATATTTTTTCGTCGTGGCGTACGCGCAGGCAAACTATCTCCTTCGGCAGGGAAATATGACGATATTTCCGTCTCGTACGTAAACGAACTAGCCCCCTCCCCTGAGACAGCGTTCTTTCTGCCCCTTGGGATGTTGCACCAATCACAGACAACTGTGGTTCTACCTGCTAGCGATTGGTCAACGCGTCCCTCCCCCTGCCCTCCCCCAGGCCAAGGGGTGTCCAAGTTTGTCGGCGCGGTGTGGAAGATAGAATTTTGAACGACATTTTTTCTGAGGGAGAGGGTACCTTTCGACATAGTACCTTCAATTGTCTTTCCTGAAATATTATTTTCGATTATGTTGCCAAAACATAAAATTTACGCCAATGTTTATACACTTTAAATCCTCCTCTTTGTTCGGTTTGTTTGTTATTCAACATATTTCCTCAGATTCTGCTCTAGTTAAAAAACGTTGTCTTTCTTCACGTGGGAAGAACGTTTTCGGTATTCTTATTTAAAAATTCAAAATTAATGTTTTTATCGAATCCGTATGGATCGTCACATATGTAATTGGCGCAAAATTCCAAAGGACGTGAAAAACAATGTCCTGGGAGCAGACCCTCGTTCGTCTCGGCCAGATTTTGCCTGCGTGTAAGTCACGATAAAAAATTTTGAGCGGGCTTTTCAGTCAAGTATTTGTGCCAATAGAGAACTGAATATTTAGCATATTAGCAACAACTGAACTAACATTCAAGAATCCATTTGCTATACGTATTCGAGAAAGTCAAAAAGGAATAATCAGTAATTTTGAAGACTGAAAATCCAGAAGGATTTTACTAATCAAAATAATAGAAATAATGTGACTTGGTTATGTGAATTACTCAAAAACATAAAAAATGGAGTTTGTTAGTTTCACTTGTGTACTGTCGATATGAATAGTTCCATTGGGTGTATTTTATTTATAAGACTAACTTTCTCTAGTTAGTACTAACAACTTAAAACACATTGAAATATTATGCTGTAATTACAAGGGAATGATTTTATTTTGTGTAATCTTGTATTGTTTGAAGTTTTGTAATTTTATTGCATTATAATAATATTATAAGAATTTAACTAGGCCCAGGCATGGGGGACACCGGTAGCTGGTCGGCGAAGTCGGACTACCGACCCAATAACACCAAATACATTCAGAATAATATTAGTTATGATTTTATTTGATGTTTTGTCAATTAATCTACGTAATAATAATAATAATAATAATAATAATAATAATAATAATAATAATAATAATAATAATAATAATAATAATAACAACGATGTGAAATCTAGATAACCTCTGATCGGATTCCTACAATCAAGATGCCGTTGGAAAGCTGAGAATTCCATATTCCTTCTTTTCAACAAGTTCTTGTCATTTCACCATTCTAAAAATGTGCCTATAATTATGACTAACCAACCTAATGCGCAAAAAAGTGAGTTCCCAAACAGGCTTCAATTTGCTAACGATCAACTCAGATGCCACAATGCCACGTAATACATATATAATACAGTACATGTTATACATGTATTACGCAAACACATTCGCAAAATAATATTAAATTAATATTATGAATTACATATAATTTTAGTACATGTTATAAATTAATACTACTTATTAACAAAAGGAAAGGTCAGTATACCTTCCAGATCGTCTGTAATATAAAAATAATCGTTAAAAATAATTTTCAAAGCAACTGACTGCGTTTTTCAGAACTATTGTTCTTTGTAGGCAAGGTCCGTAGGTTTAACCTTACTTCGGGGAGCAATTTTTCTCAAATGTGTGTGGTAGCAGACATCTTGGTTCATCGCGTTTCTTAGTTCTCCTTTCTCAAGTCGTCCCAACGCCCTGCAGTCGAATTTCAAGTCATCTTCCTTTGTCGCCTAGCAACTGCTTCCACAAAGAAACAAAAGAGCCGTTATTGCCCGCAGTTAAGGCACTAAGCGTGGCGTTCAGACGGTTCCCTTTAATTAAATAGCAGGCAAAGAAGAATAACGAATCACTACGAACTTTCTAAACGTCGCGTTATTTCAGATTGAGGAAGCACTTTCCTCCAACGATATCAATCTCGTTTTGGAAGAACTTGCTTGAAAGTTTCCCGGTGAACTGAGCAATCGCGCTATGTTTAATTAAATACTGAAAATATTAATGGAAAGAGTTCTGAAACGGGTTAATTGCAGTAGCAATACGGCAATATTCCTTCATTGGAGTGCCGTTTTTTTCTAGTAAAGTATATTTAATTTTTAATATCTAAGTTCCTGACTTCTTTTGGGCCTGTATTTGCACAACAGAAAAATACGTTCTCTTGAAATACAAACCTATGAATATGGAAATAATTCGGCTTTTGATGGTCAGAATATGCTCTAGAAAATACATACATTTGCATGGATATCCCTGTGTTAAAATAATGAACGCAAACACGAAATTGGACGTTGAAATTAACTGGAAACAAATAGTAATTACAGCAAATAATACTTGTTCTGAAACAGAAATTAACATTTTGCATACATTTTTCAAACTAGTTGGATAACTATGACATTTTCGGTGAGATTGAAGATTACTTTCCACAATCCATTCTGTAATTATAGCAAAAGCGTAAAAAACACGAAATGTGTTTTAGAATTTGTTAGTGGATGATGCATAAATATAACGAAACAAATGAGTGAGTCAAGCGTTTTTACTTTAGTTGCTCATATAATTGATCCCACCTGAAAGTATACCACGACAAAAGATGGTTAAAGGAATTCATTATGGTATATTCTTGCAAACTCATAAGACTTCTAGGGGTTAAGCAATCATGATACAAGTGTTATAAGATCGGGGAGAAATCAGTTGTAGGTATGTACAGATTTTACCGGATCCGATCAGTTATATTAGAACAGTGAAAAAATTATAAATATTATATAAAATTATATATTATAATACATATTAAAATCACATAATAATAATAAATATAATAACTAAGACTCTAATAACTAATAATAACTAAGAGACTCCCTAATAATATTTAAAGGTTGGCCATGTTTAGTCCAAGTAAATATTGAAATATGCAATAACCTTTGAAATTAAAAAAAAACAATAACTATATGCTTGACACAATCAGGGGGAGTCACGATGAAGGCACGCATTCCTTGGTTAATGCAGCTGAGAATGAGCTCAGCACAAATTATTGGACATAATAGCTATTGAAAACATGCAAAGGCACACCTGTGTCATATTTAAGAGTATACAATTGTGTTTAAAAATTAATGTGAATATCTCCAGCGAGATGCCCTGCCACGTGCGTAGTCTGGTTGTGCGTTAATCCACCCCGTCATGCCAGCCGAGACCCTCTCTCGCAGCGACTCCGCCTTCCGCGAGCGGTGGGCGCGGCTGGGGGCGCGGGCGGGCGGTCGTCCATCAGACAGCGGCTCCAATGGCTCGGATGGAGGCGGAGATGAGGTCTGAGGGCAATGGGGCAGGCGGCGGAGATGGAGCGGGGTGACGGAGTGCAGCCTCTGAAAGATGCGGCGGCGAGGATGCGCGGAGAGCCCGACCCGGCAGGGCGGGACGGGGCGCAGTGCGGCGTGGCGTGGCGCGGCGGAGCATAGCGGAGCGCGGCGAGGCGGAGCGTGGGGGTGAGGGGCGGGGAAGGGGCGTGGGGGTGGCAGGGAGAAGGGGTCGGGGCGGAGGGGGCGGGGCGGAGGGATGGGCGGAGTTGGCGGGGTGGAGAGGGCGGGCGGCGAGGGCGGGGTGGGACAGGACGGGACGGTGGACGGGTCGAACGGTGCGAGGGGGCGGGGGGTGAGACGAAGATGAGGCGGTGCAGCGGCTACTACAACTCTAGGGGAGGCTGTGGGGTGCTGTCGGAGGCACAAGGTAAAGTGTTGTCGGGAGAAACCTCAAGAAGAGCGAAGAAATGAATAGAAGGCAAAGAACAAGGAAAAGGTCAACGATGGAAAGAGACAATCGTAGCTTTGCGAAAGCAGTGTCCAAGAAAAGAAGAGAGAGTGAGAGGGAAGAGAGAGTATAATATAAGATGAGTGAAAAGAAGAGAAGAGAGGGAGAAGGTGAGTAGAAACCATCTAGGGTAAATATGAGAATCATCAACGAAAAGCGAGACGGCAAAAAGAGAGGAAATTGAGGGTACAGGAACTAGGAGCATCAGCAAAATTGCGTCCGAGATAGCGGAACTGTGGGAGGAGTGAAGTCGCAAGAGAAGATTAAAGACAAAAGCAGAGGCGGGCTGTAGCCGAGGGAAATACGGTAATCAGTGAGACAAAGAAAAGTTTCTACAGAATAAAGGTAAGTATTCTCTACATTTCTATATAACAAAGGATGGGAACAAGGTTTAATCAATTAAAAGTGGAGGGAGAGAAGAGGAAATGTGTTCAGACCATGGCGAGAAGGAAGAAGCGCGAGCCAGTTAATGAATACGATCGAAGGGATTACGAGTGGGATTTGAGAGTTCGGGAGAACTCGATACGTACTTGTGGTTGAGAGGGCAGAAGATAGAGAGAAGGTCAATGTTCAATCTGAAGTTTGGTCAGGTAGGCGGTGATAAGCACGTAAAGAATTGACTGATGTTTCCGATCGCGTCAGCTACTGTAGTCTGCTATGATCCTATACGTGTGGTACATGTGATATCTTGAAAAGTTTCAGTGTTCCTCCTCACACTGAAAAGTGAGATATGGCGCCAATCTATACGTCGGCTCGCGGGGTTTTCCCTAACCAGGTATCTCCCACCAGCGAGCCACCGCCCCAGCCAGAACAAGCTCTATGCTCTCAACTTGTCTCCAGATGATTGTGGTAGTGTAGAGTGAGTGTAAAGGAGTGGGTAGTATTTGCGGAGTTGGTGATATAACGGTTAGCGTACCGGACTGTTGTACCCAAATTTGCGGGTTCAAACCCGATCGACGGCGTGAATTTTTTAAGGGAGAAATTCCTTCGTACGTCTTTCTTCGGAGAGAAAGTAAGGCCGACTGTCCCATGTAGTAGATTTACTGCATGTAAAATATCCTCAAGCCTAAAAGAAGCCTCTGAGATAAATTCAAATCGCCTGTTTCGTCGCCCAACATAATATCTTCGTTCTGCACTAGATGGTGAAAAGAGCGTAGCAAAATTTGCGTGGTCAGACAGAAGAGCGGGCTTGATGGCCCGAGTCTCGCCACGTAAAATAAGTCATTACCTAACTAAAGAGAGCGGAAAGGGTAGGGGAAGGAACGCAAGATCGGGTAAGGGCTGTGGCTGTTTATTAGGCTAATGGCTTTTGCCTGGTGCTGATCGGAGAAACTACAGGAAACTACCGATCAGAGCAGCTGCAAGAATTATCCTTCAGACACTAACTAAATTCAGCATAGCTATTTAAGTAGCGTGGAAATATCCGCCATCGTCAGGATTCGAATCCCAAGACCATCGTTCAGTTGGCAGCAGTTGTTGCCCTTATCTGGTTTCAAGCAAAGAAGCTGCGGACGGGATTATTGAGGTACTACGCAAGGGTAGTTCAGAGGAGGAAAAGAGCTTGTGAGTATGTGGGTGGAGCCGTCGTCGAAGCCTTATAACAGCACCCAGGACGTCGCTTCAATATTCCAGACATTTATTTCACATCTTCTCAGACGCAGGTGGAGCGCCGCGCGAGCCGAGAAACAATAAAGCGATTTTCTGCGGATCCTTGGGTTCGGAATCGTTCCTTTCAATATGGTACCTCCAACCTAAATTGAAAAAAGCCGAACCGTGTTCTCGGATATCAAATACGAATTTGTTATATTGGAGTTTGCATTACTTTGGGCAAGAATCATATATTCATGTGTTTCTACATATGTGGAAGAAACGTAAGCATTTTGTGTTAGAATCTTAAATCAATAACAAAAATCCTTGTTAAGGTGACAAGCAAATTCTATTTGTAAAGTTTTGACAGATGTTACTGACTTTTGTATACAATACATTTGCATAAATTATGTTCTACGAGATGAGGAAGTGGTGTTTCATTATATTCCTAATGCGAGGAATATATTTCGGTATTTTTATATATCACAATATTACATACATATTAAAAACCAAATTCCGCGTTAAACAATGAAATTCTCGCTTCCAATTTCTGTTGCTTATTGTTTTCCCTTTTTGATTTTACTTGCACAACATTTACGAAAGGATTTATTGACCTTTAATTGGTATCACTTTTTTGTTCGTATCGGCGTCAAGTGATTCCCTTATGTTAAAGTACTTTAGACTTTAAGTTACAAAATTTGGTACAATCCATAAAACATAACATCTAAAACTTTCCGTTTTCTGTTGCAGACATCTAATACTCGAAAACTTTTAATCAGGTATGCAAAGCAATGGTTTAAACTCACTCTTCACGGATACTGTAATCGCAAGTCAGGTAGCAATTTTTGAAGAAACTCCATTTGATGAGTTTTCCTTGACGCGGTTCTCTGGTTACGACCCAGGTGAAATAATAGCGGCAACCAACTCCATTAAGAAACGAAGCCTTCCCTGTAGCTCTTTTATTTCGTTAATTAGGTGCGGCGCTCGGCGGCGCGCCGGGGAGCAACTTGGCCAGGAGCACCGGAGATTGTCTTCTTTAATTCGCGGCGCGGCGTGGCGACTGCGGCAGTCGGCGGATTGGAGGCAGCCGGGGAAGAGGCGCACAGTCGACCCAAATCTCGCCAAAGGCGCCTAAGCGTCTTCTCGGCCTCTTCCAGGCAAGCTGATTACGCGAATACAAAAAATGGTAATTTATGATACAGGGCGGTAAATCATCTTTATAGTCAGTGTAATATTTGGTTTTATTTTATTCAAGTTGTTTGTGTAAAAATAACAATGAAAGATACTATGTCGGCTTACGTCAGTCGGCAACGTCCCGTGAATCGCTCACGAGATTAGGTTTAACAAATTCTATCACCGAGTGACAAGTGAATACTTTAGTAACTATTATTATCTATAAATGAGCATTTAACCAACAGAGTAAAATACCCTCTTCCAAGCAAGCTGATTACGCGGGAAAATGGTCTTTTATTTTATTTTATTCAAGTTGTTTATGTAAAAACAAAAATAACAGATACTATGTTGGCTTACGTCAGTCGGCATCGCCCCGTGAAGCGCTCACTAGATTAGTTTTTAACAAATTGTATCACCCGCAAGTGAGAGATGAATACTTTAGTAACTATTATTATCTATAAATGAGCATTTAACCTTCAGAATTAAATACCCTCTTCCAAGCAAGCTGATTACGCGGAAAAATGGTAATTTTTTATTATACAGGGCGATAAATTATCTTTATAATAAGTGTAATACTTGGTTTTATTTTATTCAAGTTGTTTGTGTAAAAATAAAAATAAAAGTACTGGGTTGGCTTACGTCAGTCGTCGCGTCAGTAAAGCGCTCACTAGATTATCTTTTTAAAAATTGTACCACCTGAAAGTGAGAAATGAATACTTGAGTAACTATTGTTATTTATAAATGAGCATTTAACCTACGGAGTAAAATAAAGAAAAACTACGCTGTCGTGTCACTGTATAAATATAAAGTGAATACGAGTGTATCCTGATCACTATGGAGATTTTTAGGTTTTATTTTCGTGGCGAGAGACGTCCGTTTGTCAATTGTAGATTTACATTTATCACATAATGAAATTCTACACTTACAAAAGATTTTATTTATTTTTTAAATGGACTCTCTTTTGATGTTTCAAGAATAGATTCAAAACATTTCTCAGATTTGATGATATGATATAACCTCGTCTTGAATTGGAAAATGATGTATTAAAAATTGCATAATTTTGTTCTTTATAATTAATAAGAACACCATTTCGAGAAAGTGTGTCACCCTTTATCTGCAAAAAGTTTCGTATGAGTTTGAGTTAGCTGGTTTGCCTTTCCCCAGTTGCATTTTTATCCGATTGCGCGGAGGAAGGATTATGTTTTTCATCTTGGGATTTTCTAGGTTCACTCTGTGGACTGTGCACATTTGAATCTGCCCTCAAAACTTTCAAAGCAACCAATGGATTTGTTTGATCAAAAATCATGAAAGAGATTTTCAGTGTCGAAATGTTATAAACAAAATCCAGTTAATTAAAATCAACATGACTTACCCTAACATGGTAATGTGTACAATATAAATAAGTTTAATACTCAGTTTTTATGTTTTCGTATGTAGCTGTCGGGGGAGGAGAGAGTTGTTGCTCAGCTAATCTTTGTCGCATCTAGGTCATTAGCGACCATTATTGTAGTTAACGTTATGGTAACTATGAAGGTGAAACGACATGGTGATCTTAAGGGGGTGAAAGGACGAATACAAATACAACCATGCCATGACGCGGAACTCGAACCCGCGACCCATCCGTCCGAGATCACTACGACACTACTGCTTTAGCAATCTCGGCCATCGGGCCGGCTCAGCTAATTTTTTTTCGTTTTTGGCTGCGTGTTGTTTCCTGATCCGGTCCGCTTTTCGCGGAGCGCCGCGGTACAGAACAGCAAGGGGGTGGGTGGTGACGCCGTCGCCGGCTTTAGTGGCGGTATCGACGCGGGGCTGGAAATGGTAGTGGAATGGAAGGAGTAATAATAATGGCGGTGGTAGTATTTCTCAACCTAAATGGGAACGACGCAAAATTGGGTCGCAATAAATTTCAACCGCGTTAAATTAATGGGCCGCTACATGAGAGTTCAGACATTGTCGATTGCCCATTACACCACTACTGGAGTGAAAAAAACAAAACAAAACAAAAGGAAGAGGTCGCGATAAGAATGACAATGCGAAATACACAGTTCTAACATTTTCAGTCGTGTATGTTTGAACTGGAATAGTGAAACTATAAAAACAATGGAATTGGAATGAATACTGGGTCGCATGGTCGTTGCAAACGACGACAGAAAAGAGTTGGTGTTTGGATTGAATGTGATTAAGTTTTTATTAATCTGATAACAATGATCTCTAATTTATTAGAGAAAGGGGAATGACAAATACGGTGACAATGACGACGAACAAGGCAGAAGAGTTGGTAACGACCGTTTCACCGTTTTGGAGAAAACGAATTCATGAAGACAGGATATTCATTGACGCAGAGCTCTATCGAGAGCTCTGCGAAGAATCTCCCACGAACATTGTTTTCACATGTTTAACTTCCATTTTTTAAAATATTTAATAAAACTATTGCAGGGGAAAATAGAAATTGGGATTGTGAAGTGATTAATTTCAAAATATATTTTTACATATTATCGTATTTTGGAGAAGCTGTTGCTTGACTAAGAGTGCAAAAAAGAAAGAGGCGTTATTGAATATAAAATTGCACATTTAGCTACACTTGGTAGGTAGCTGAAAGTAATCTAGATCGCGTGAAAAGTAAAGAAGTACTGTTTGATAAATAGGAGTTTCTAATTTTATCTGTTGATTTATTATTATTATTATTATTATTATTATTATTATTATTATTATTATTATTATTATTTTGCTTAATTCCGCAGCCCTTGGGCTGATTAGTTCCCAATGAATTCGGATTATATCCAAGGATCTAAGATTAGCATAGGTGGCTACGTAGCATGTGAACGATGACCAGTAATTCCGCCTCCTCCAGTTGGTAAGCCTGACTCGGATTATGACCTAGAGTGCTCGGGCGATATGTTCGGTCTCTGAGCATGTCCCCAAGAGCCCCAATTACGGTAAGGCAGCGACTGTGAGATCTGGTATATTAAGAGCCTAACGATGAATGGTCTTTGAGAATCTTCAAATTATTATTATACAAGATTATTATACAGATAACAATCTGTTTAGTGTTATTTAATAATAATAATTATTATTATAATAGTTTATACGAAAGTACAGTCAACCTCGGCATATCACTCGTTTTATATGTTTGAATCATTTAATAATTTTTAGATTCTATCAAGCTTACGTGAAATGGAATTTTGTTGGAAATATCAATGACGTTTTGGATCAGTTCATATGAAATTACACGTCTACGGTCGCTTGGACGAAATTTACAAAATAATTATTACAAATTCATGTATATCTTAGACCAGGTCTCATTCCACCTGATGGAGACATACACAAGTGTTTCAGGAGATGGAAGTATAAAACCTGGACGGAGTCAGGAATATATGGGAACTCCTGGTGTTTTACCCTTTATTATTCATATATTTCAATGGATAACTAATGCATTTTTTAAGAACAGTTAGAAAATGGAATTTTCAGAGGCAAAATGATTTTTAATGACTTTTTCAGCTTTTAATAATGAGTAGGTGATATTCAGTTAGAAATTTTCCTTAAAGGTGGAGAAACTGGGACAGTTATTTGATTCATTATATTGCACGAGAAAGGTTTTATGCTAAACAAACAAACTTGGTGTAGAGATATGTGATGAAAATATTGACATAAATGTATTCAATTGCTTACAGAAATATGCTTTTAAATTTTGTCAGTTCATGATTCAATATTTTAATTGTTGTTAGTTCAAACAAATTTCTTTAAAAAATATAGTAGAATCGATGAAAATTTGAAAGATGTTTTATTATCAATAGTAATGCTTCAAAATTGAGAATCAGTTTTATTCATTTACATATTTTAAATATATTAAAGTGTAACTAGAGGAAACTTTTAATATTAAAACATATATTCGTGGAAATAATGTATGGTTCTAGAATATTTCAAGTCAAATAAACATCTCCCTGCAAAACAATGCAAAAAGTCGAAAGCCAGTTCATTGAAGTTGTTTCCAGATGAAAGACACAAAGAAGCAGCGTAGTTTTGTGGTGCTATCTATTCAACCCGGGGCAGCATTCCAGGCTGTTCTCGTCAGTTTCACTTTGCAGCGCAGGAAAGTGAAATATTTGCTCTTTCACAGAAACAGAAAACAAAAGGGAATTTGCTGCTTCATATTTGGAGAGAGAAAGAGGAAATGAATTATTCATGCAGAGCACGAAACGTAATATAAAAGGCACACTGTTGCGAGTTATTGCGACATAGAAAGCATCTGGGAACAATGTTCCTGGGCACGGGAGCGTGCCTACACGTGCGAACAGATGATGGTGCGCGCTGGACGTGTGAGTGGACCACGGGTCACGTCACACCACATCCGTCACAATGACGTAATGCCAATGCGGAGCGAATATGTGCTTTCAAGGGGATGGAATAAACATGAACTGTGAAATGAAAATTGTATTTTGAAATTTGTATAAATCCAATTCTGCGAGGCTCGTAATTATTATGTTACTCACACTAGTTTTAATCTATTGACGTGTGCTAGTTTGTAAAAGAAGTGAACTTAAAATTTTTCTTAGCTCGAGAAATTTCCTTTTTATCTTGCAATTTCTTAAAATATCTCCAACAATTCTGTACCAAGCAGGCGATACATTTATCTGTATATTTAGCCCACTATGACATTTTACAAATGTTGAAAAAACATGTTGAAAATAAAGTTTATGAGGAGATGGGAGAGGTTGAATTTTCCTAAAATTTCAATCCACTACAAATACTTTTTTGGTTGTTTCGCAATGGCACTAGCTCAGAGAAAGCGGAAGGGTGGTGCACCTCCCCACCAGAGCGCTAGGGGAAACGGAGGGCGAGGGAGGGGAGAAATCGGGGGGGGGGGCTAGGGTGGACTAGAGCAGACTTAATTACGACGGCGGAGAGCGGAGCAATTTGCAAGCGGTCGCCATTAGGTCAGCGAGGCCTTCGATTACCAGGGTGCATTACAGCGTGAACTATGAGCAGCGAGCTCTACGGTAGCACAATGGTCGAAAGTATGTTCTAGGAGAACGAAATACTTCCATTAATGGGGGTCGAGATGGGGGATAATGACACCCATCTCGATCAGGTTTTTGTACAGTTTCCCTGATCCATTGAGCAAATCCTGAGATGGCCCCTTGTTTTGCTTCTGGACATAAATGCAGCTTCACTATGCGCACGTTTTGCTTGTAGTGGTAGGAGTAGAGCTGAGGGTGAGTTACTATATTGTTAGCAGTGCAGAAACATCAAATCTGCAATTCTTTTACCGTTGAAAATAAGTTTTCTATAACCCGGAAACAAAAATGTCTAGTTTTTAAAATGTTGCTAATCTCGCGTTTTTTAAAATTTTGTTATTATTATTTTAACTTTCATTCATCTTTCAACTATTTATAGTTAAAATATTGGGAAGAAATTATGGCACTCAAGAAAACGTGTGCAGGTAATCTTCCTGTGCGTTATATACAGATTTTACTGATTTTTTGACCAGATAAATAAAATCAGATGAATATAATGCCAATTCTTAATTAGGAAAAAAGGATTGTACCCTTAGATACACTTTTAATATTAATTAATCTTTCAAATAACGTAATAAACTATTCTTAATATTATGCAATGGTTCCAAATTTAGTCTGCTTCATCACAAGCTTCTAAAGGTGAACAATTTTTAAACATCGCAGTTCAATTATCATGAAATTTATACCAATCAACTATCATATAGAAAAATATAAAATAGTAAGATCAAACCAAATATTTTTTAAATTTGGTCCATTAGTTTTTGAGATATTAATAATTTTTGATATTTTTGGACATTTGTTATAAAATGTCATTTTGCGAAACAATTTTCACTTTTTGAAATTGTTTTTTTAATTAGGTTTATCATTGAGTTATCAAAGTTAAGCTGCTTTTTTTGTCATACATGTGATTATGTTACTATATTTTCTTTCAAACGTGTGGAATTGGAAATGGAAAATTTAATTCAGAAAGGTATTTTCATTTTTTAAACCAAAAATGATGGGCTTGTTTTTTATGTAGTACATCAAAAGCCAGCATCATTTTAGCTTGTTACATATTTTTACACTTGTAAACCAAATTTCAGTGCAACAGGATGAAAATTGTTACCCAAGGAACATTTTTTAAACAGAAAAATACTGAAGAAAAAGAAATGCGAGAAAACATCTAGAAGACCGTTTCTACGGGTAATTCTCCTTGAACTTCGTGGAGATTTTTGTCTTTCCATTATTCCAATACACTAATTCGTAAGTAACGCGATGTTAGGATGCAATACTCGTATAACTGGGATATAATATGTCCAAACTAATCAGAAAACCACTGAAAAGAAATTTCTAATCAAGAAAACACTGCCAAAGAACAGAAAACTTCACTATTTTACAATACTGTGCACGCACGTGAAGTAGTGCATAAACAAACAGGCACTGCTCATTTCATGAAGGCATTTACTAACAACAAATTCTATAAGATTGTCATTGTATTATATAAAAATACTTGTTGCTATATTCAAGGGAAGATTTTTCAGAATGATTGACATTGACAGTTACACTCATACCTTCATAATCAGCTCGTTTTAATATTTGCTTTGACTTTTAAGTATAACAGTTGACTACAATGACTCAAAAAGCTTTTAGTACTTCAAACAAGGCGGTTGTTTTACATTTAGAAGAATAATAGTCGATATAAAACATGAATTGTGTAAAGAATTCCAAATACGGTGCCGAATAGGGCGTGCCGGGGCGAAGTATTTAAACGCCGGGTCATTTAAAAACGGATCCTGTAACGTCATTATGCTATAAATATGCAAAAAATATATATTGTTGTAATGCCGAAGGATTGTAGATTTTTTTAAACAAAAATCCAAAAATCGACATTTTCTTTAATTTTCACCAAAGACTCTTGACATGGGTTCCCTTAAATTTTATCATGAACGGCAATTTAGACACCCGCTTCCAAAACTGTATTCGAGAAAACCTGCAGGCTTCGTCCTGCGCGTTTCGTCGCATCATGAATTTTTCGACCTCGCCGCACCTGTTGTGTATGTAGGAAACGGGCGAGACATACGCGCTTGTCATTTGAACCGGTCCAAACCCAGAGTTTTATTTCGGTCTTTAGGCTAATACAACTACTACTGACTCATCACTCTCCTTCAAGAACAGTATTCATCTTGGCTTCCCGTTGAAGTTTGTTGAAAAACGTTCCAAAATATTCTCTAGCATTCTTTTCCTTCTGAAGAACGTGTTCAACAAAGCTTCCTACAGAACGGTAACATGAGACAAACGACAACAGATCAGGTCATTACATTCTCTTTTCGAAGCGCGTTTCCAAGATCCAATCCTAAGTGTTTCTGAGTTTTTCTGTTCTAGAGTCATGTGGCGCGGCAAGATGCTGCTTACATATGAATTGGAAGTTTTTCTTCCGCCATTTCCTATCCAGTTAGCAGGGGAGTTCCAACTGTGTATGTGGAGAACCAACAGTTTAACGAAAGTCTATATTAATATACTCTAAGCCCTCTTAAAACCATAACAATTGGATGCATTATCTTAACAATCGAAAGAAAATTAAATTAAATTGTTTCCATTTTTCCTCGACTCTTGCACGCCAAGTGGCGGCGCTAGCGGGTATGAAGATATTAAATGACTGTGACCGTTCAGGTTACACTACTCTCTATACCTAGACTATAGACTACTTCTAGACTAGGGATGAGGGCGGATCGATTATTGAATCTATCTTGGATCGCTTTTGAAAAAATAGATACTCTTAAAAATCGACATTAAAAATCGATTCCACAAGAACGAATGTTCTGCAGTGTCAAAATTCAGAAATAAATTAAACAAAACATTACTTTTAGAAAGAAAGAAATACAGTAAACCCTCATTAGCACCAAGTCATTTAACACGAATTTCACCGTAACACGAACAAAACGGCAAGGGATTGCGGTAATATGAACATTTATAATACTCGCACAACACGAATTTTTATAATACGAACTCCGATTGTTTCGGTCCCTTGGAATTCTTGTTAATGAGAGTTTACTTTATTTTGTTTTTTAATAATGAATAAAAATAAACATTTTTTGATGTAATATTTTATTTTACAATGTAAAAATATGAAGTTATTGTAGGTGTTTAAAAATATGAAGAATTTATATGCGGAATGATACGATTAGTGGACCTGTCTCTAAAAGCCCTTTCTCTTACAAAATAAATCTTTAATTAGAACTAATTCTACAATTTTCATTGGTGTTATTTGCCACTATTTGGGTGGCAAGGAACTCAAAAACAGCAACTGCTGTTTGATTCAAAAGATTGCTGAATTGATTCAAAAGATTAAACTTTTTGGTTGAAAAAATCAATCTTTTTAGAATCGATTCAAAATTGCACATTCCAACTCTAGACTATAGGTGCTGTATGTGGCGGACCTCTGGCGTCAAGTCCACCGTCTTCCTTTGGTGGTCCCTCACCCTTCGTGTGAAGGGAGCGAAAACCCGATCGACGAACTGGGAGGAATGCTGCGAAAGAACGGGGTCGTTTGCCGCGCATTATGTCTGGGTCGAAGGAACCGACCGCTTTTTATGTGGAAATTGAGGCTGAGTGAACTTTTTTCTCCCCGCACAGCAACCAGGGAACGAGATTATTTCTCGATGGCCGTTTGTCTACCGTTATGACCGGAAAGAAAATAGAGGAAATTTTAAAAAGAGAATGAGAAAAAGTCAGGCATTAAATGTGCGACATCATTACGACCATGCCAAGAAAATAAATATGGAAATGCTTTTTAATTTAATTTTGTTCCTTCGAGTCCATTTCAACTAGTGTTGGCTATTAGCCTGTTCCAACATTCATGAACTAATAGTGACAAACATACGTGACAAGCTAATACTAAACAAATCCTCCTAGCCAAAGCTCTCATCAATTCTTCGAAAACCATTTTGCGCATCCGGAATCATTCATTGAAGTAATCCAACGTAAACAGCTCAATGCAGATTTTAAAAATTCAAAACGATGTTTTTATGGGAACTGCAGTCATGACTAATTTTTCTGTTTTAATTGAATCAAAAAATACATTTTCCCGCATCGAAACATTCCGTTTCACAGCATAACATTTCCTCTTGGTATTCATTAGAGAAACACTTTTTAGCAATTAAATACATTGAAATGTAAGTCACTGGATTCAACTTTTAAATACACGAGAAATTCAATCGTACAATGTTTACATTATTCTAAACTACTGTAAGCAATACAGAAGTGGGTATATTATCATACTAATTTCTTAGTATTCACTTATTATACTAGTGTGAATTTTAAATTAGGTTCATTGCTCTTCAGAATGTTAGAATGAAATGAGCTTTAAATTTTTCAAACAGCAACAAATATTTTTTCTTTTTCAGACTTTATTTTTGTACTTCTTCCTTCCTTCCCGTTTCCCAATATATTTACTTTTATCTCCCTTTCCTTCCGCTACCTCTTTTTCTGTCTCCCTTTCTCACGTTAGATTATTTTTATTAGTGAACTGTTTCGCCAATTATTATTGTATCAATAATTATTGATTACAACACTAATTACATTGATTACAACACTAATTACACCAACATTTCTTTCTGTAATTAAGATTATTATGGTTAATATATTTTTTTGAGTTAATCAAATTTTGATGCTTCTTAAAATATCTTGCGGAACGGGACTAAAACATATACATTTTCAATTTTGTGATATGTGCTATTCTTGGTACAAAAGAGGAAGTTCAGATGACCAAGACCGTGTTGCACTTATAATTTCAAAAACCAAACATCCTGAAGGTTCGCATATGTCCACATTCCATCCACCACCGTTAAACCTTAAATGGGATCGCCGCTTTTGTAAAATTTGATAAGAAACGATAATGCGAGACCTTCGAGTTTTTCAAACATGCATAGCAGACAACGTGCTCTACAAATGTATTATGCTACAACTTAATTCATGCACAATGAAGTAAAAATAAACATAGCATTTCCCAAAGCACGTTATATGGATATACATTTTATTAATCAGATTATGTTCGGATTAGCGGTTTAGATGGTTTTTGCATTAAAAATGTTTCGTAAATGCTCATGAGCAAAGGTTTTCATGTGTAAATCTCCTTCAGTATGTAGACGAGTCTCGTAATAATCATTTATATTTGGTATAATGTTTTCCTTCGTCATTGCTGTTATGAAATATATCATAACGGTTTTATTATCAAAGGTTCAAGAAAAGAGGAAAAAATCTTAATGAAGAATGCATATGACATTAATTGTTTTATGTCATAACAATTATGATATTAATTATTCAATTGAGATGTTCCATCAATGATTAATCGTTACTATTTCTAACACTCAAGAAAGTTATACATTTCGCGCTTCACTTTGTGAAGCAAACTGCCACTACTACCATAAAAATATTTTGTTTTCGAATCTGAAATAATCGGATCGTCATGAGAACACATCGTCAATTTTCTGGAAGACGGTTATAATTTTTAAAAAATATCGAAAATCGAGATTTTAAAGTAAATCAGTTCCAAAAATATTTATGTAAAGGGGACTTTATAAGGGTTTTAACGATTGAGGAGCATTCTCAATTGATTAATGATTTACTCATTTACTAATTAACTAAATTATAACTTGATTCGGTTTGTAGTATCCTGTTTTCATCTCTCTTTTCATATTTCATCCCTGAAATTTCCTTTCATAATTCACTCCATAAGAGAGCATGTAGCGTCAATCAACTGTTTCCATTTTCCCCTCGTAACCATCATCGTGTTGATCCAGATAAGTTAAGCACTGTAAATAGAGCTCAGTATTGAAGGCAATAAAAAGGCGTAAACGTGTTAGTAAATAATAAAATATTTTTTATGTAGAATAAATCTTTTATCTAACATTGTCCCAATTTCCGCTTGGTAGTACGCGCATCACTATTTTATGGATGGGAATCGCAAATTATTTTTACGAAATAATGTCCAAAAATTAAAAATTGTATGAAATGTTTTTCATAAATTAAAGAACCAAGAGTCATAGACAGTTGTTTGATGTAACTTGAATACCGTCGATTAATGGGAAGGAAATGAGGGTGTGGGGAAACTAAATCACGCTCACCTGTACAAATTTTTTTTTGTTACAAGTCTTTCGGAAAAGCGACATTTGCCCATAATTAATCATTCTCATAACTCGTTTCGGTAACACATATATTGGAATCTTTCTCTGAAGCGGGATAATTGTTTATGAATCCAAAATTTGGTCAAAAGATCAGTAAATTGGAATAGTCTTTGTTAGGATACGAAAATATAAATTTGATTACGAGTTGTATCAACTCGTAGCAAAGAACAATTGAGGAATGTAGGGTCGGTAACTAAGAACGCGGGTGTTGTTGAGAGAGAATGGATAAAGTTGAATTTATGGACGCCTGAATGTAGACCGAAAATATGAATGTGAAATTCTGGTTTTAAAACCCAGTGAGTTGCGACTTCAGGATATTCGAAATTTGGCGAAACCTTGGGAAAGGTATTTCAGCAAATTAATCAATTGTTCTCAAGGATCAAAATATCCGCAGACGTGGAGAAGGTAACATCTGCCGATAGATTCTATATTTATATTCTCATGAACGATACATTTGCGTGTATTTGAACTTTATTTAAACTATCCCAAAGGAGAGGTCAACGAACAGCGACGTTTGGTGAGTAGAAATGCAGCTGCAACTGAATTTATTGGCGTTCAAATGATCGCGATATTCACGTGTGCATACGCTGTTGTGGGAACATTGGGTTCAGTATATTCGTAACAGTAATCTATTTTAATAATTATATGCAAACAAATTGGTTACAAAAGTAACTAGTGCATTCGTGTCAAATTTTGTTTTGTTTTGTTTTTAAGGTAATGAAATGCGACGAACATTTACTATGTATTATTCTTTCTTTTCAGGTAGTCCTGTGCTAGAGGCCACATGTCCTTATCTGTGGTGTTTGTTGGAGATTTTCTACAACAAGGGATGAGCCATCATTTGAGGTTGGGGAATCGGTCTATTGCCTAGAGAAACGATCGATCGGAAAAGCTGGTCTCTAGAAATCTTTTCCAAGCAGAGACTGGATCTAGCTATTTTGCTGGTGTTGCAAATCATTGCAATGTTGAGCCTGAAATAAAAGAACTTCTGGTTTCGAAACTTCAGTAACATTCATTCTATCGCACACGATTCACATACCGTGTATTGAATCAGTAATAAATTCGAAATTCATGTATTTCATGCACTCCCCACGTTTTTGTACTCTTTCCTATAAAACTATATTAAAAAATTGGAGATCTTTTCATTTCATTGTTCAGTAAGATTAATAAAATACTCTTTTACTAGCTTAGTGCGGCGTCTTCCACGCTTTAAATAGTTTTATTTTTTCATATTTTATTACTTGAGTTTTTAAATAAAAAAATAAAAAAATGGCGACTTCCCCACGAGCAGAGTGAGACGCGTCGAATAACACCTTGCTTGTCCCCAAACGATGGAATGGAGGGGGGAGGTCTAGCTGTGAGTGGCGAATGGACAGACGAACACACGCAGGTTACACAGTTACTGTTATGTGAGAAACAATAGTACTTCTGAAATAGAACCTATCACCATCGAAGGTTGACCGTTCCGCATGAGAGTCCTTGGTGCCTGTATCAAAATTTGGCTGCTCGCCTAACGACCTTTTGGAAGCTCATTGTCAGGGTTCTGCCAACCCTAGTACAAGCAGTGACCGCACTAGGGCGGCATTTGTGATAGAGCGGCAAAAATTATTTTATTTTAAATGAAAAAAGTTTACTGTAATATTCACAAATATAAAAAACTCTCTTTTATACTTTAATTTAAACAGCTGCACTTCAAGGTCACGAGCTGGGAGGAGAGGGGAACCAATCAGGAACTCCGTTAGGAATTTTTGGGATTGGAGCTTCCGACCATGTCCCCCTCGCCTTTCAGCTCGTGATCTTTAAGTGCAGCTTTGTTTAAATCGGAGTATAGGGGTATATTTTAGGTGGAAAAAAATACATGAATACATAAGTATAAGTAATACAATTTTCGAAGATTTCACCAATTTAGTGTAGTACACTATAGGTCGCATTTAGCAAACTCGATTAGCCGCTCGATTAGCAAACTTAATTGTGTCTATGGTGCTTAATTTATATGATTTCAGATTCAAATGTTTGTCCAAAAGATATACACGCTGTAGATCTTTCAAATAAATTTTCAATATTATGAGATTTTAGAACATAAAATTTCCTCAAAACAAGTATTACAATACATAGTATATGTCAATGATTTTGTTGGACCTTTTCCCAATGTAACAACAACATTGTAAATATTTCTTACGCAACCAGTGGAAGTAGCAAGTGCAGAAAGGTCGTTTTATAAATTAAAGCTAATTAAAAAGTATTTATTATCAACTATGAATCATAAATGATTATCTGATTTATCAATCATTTTAATAGAAAAAAATATATTTTCAACAGCAATTAGATAACTGACAGCCAAAAACTTTATGCAACTTAAACCTCGTAAAATTAACGTCTGTAGGCAGTAAAATAAATTAAATATGAATGTTGTGGACGTTAGCATTTAGTACGCACATATTATAACTAAATTATGCATGTATGTGTATATCGTAAATAAGTCTACAGAAGCTAAAAAAATGAATGTAACAAAATTCAAAACATTCCAACACAGGGGGCTGCAAAGAAAAATTTGCACAAAGCCGCAAAGTACCTTTGCGCGCCACCGCTTATTGTTCCGCGGTGAAAATGCAGCAGTACGTCACTGTCGCTTGTCATTCCTGGTTACTATTGTACCGGAGCACGAGTAGCGATCTCACAATTGAAACGATTATTTTTAAAACCCTACAAGTCAGGAATTGTAAAGTTGAAAAAAAAAAAAAAAAACAAGAAAAACTGAATAATCAAGTATATAGAGAACTTTTCTCTGTTCTATTAATTTCTGATGCATAAATGAGAATGCCATGGAGACATGTAATTTACTTGTAAAAATAGTACAATAGTTGCTGGACTTATTTAAAAGTTTATGACTCACTAATCATCAATTTTTTACCTAAATGTAAATAAATGCACATTGCAGGTTCAGTTTTGTAATTTGACACTTTATTACAGTATTATGTAAAATTTCAAAGTATATCTACATTGAACATGATTAATATGACAGAAAGTTTCTTGAAATATGTGTTTCTATGACAGTAGGTAGGAATATTTACGTATTGAACTACCTTTTTAACCACTCTCTGTTAATGATATCCCAGGTATACACACTGTATGCATAAACACACACAGGTACACTGTCATACATACCCCGCAAGTCAATGACTTACAGAGTTTCAAACCCAAAACAAAAATTTGCAGTATTCTCACGGCCATTCTATTAATCTGATTTACGGAATTTACACCTGGAACGATGCGAATATCTTGCAGCTTCTATTTTTTCACAAAAAGCGAAAATGCAAAAGAGAGTTACTTATGGGGTTTTAAAAATAACCCATTCAATTACCAACAGCCGCAAGTCACTCTTTAAAAAAATATAAGTCCGTGAAAATAAACCCTGATTAGAGTGATGTTTTGGGGATGACATTATAATCGTACTTTTCTGGAGACTCCTAGTATGTTATACGGGCGAAAAATGCCAACGAGATATATACACGCGTTGTAAAAAGTTACATCGGCGTTATAAAACTCAAAATGTCATAATATGTTTCATACTCTTTATAATATACCATCTCCTCCAAAGCCAGATTTTCATTTCATGGGATGGATGTGATGAGTGGATGGATTCAAAGGGTTTCGTTTAGTGACATCTGGTCAGCACCTATTTTTTCCCTTACTATAACAGAGAGAGCAGCGAGGCAGCTGACAGAGAAATCAAATACCACTGCGTGTTATTGCGTTTCATACAATGGTTTATTTTTTCGAGATAACTCAGTGAATCCACGTCGCCTAAATTGAAGTTACGTTGCAGTATAAATTCTCAGCGTTTGTTTTTGGTCCGTCAGCGCCGAGTTGCTGAGAGTTTGTTTAGGTTGATCATTTTTCATTTTGTGTCAATATTGTGCTTGTAGACAGTGTAGAGTATTGCAGATTTTAAGAAAGTTAACAGTATTTGGAGGCAAAAGAAAATGGTGTCGCAAATAGTAAAACAAAGTAGAAAAAATTAGCATTGTATTGAATAATTAAAATGTAACGAGAAAAAATTGTAAAATGAAATAATTTCGTAATACAATACACATTTGTTATAATTTACATTACTGCTATTTAAAAATATGATATAAAATAAAAATATCATTAAAACTATACGAGGAAAAGGGTGTGGAGAGAGTGATGGCTAAGCTTCATATTATTAGATTTGAACTCGCCCTGTACCTTTGGTAACGCTAAGAAAATATAAATTTCATTTTTTGTTTCATGTGTCAACAAATAACGGTAATGTACACGAATCTTGAGCTTTCATTGTGGTAGAGGCAAGAGAGAGAGAGGACGGGATTCGTTATTTCGTCGGAAGTACTATCAAATTAAATCTGTAGCTCATTTACCGACGCTATTACACAAGCAAATATTTCTTGTTAACAAAAGAAACAAGTCACATTCATTGTTTTGTTTGTTTCATAATAATTGCATTCTTTATTATAAAAGAGTGGGAATAGAGATTTCGGAGCTCAGGAAAAAAACAAAGCTGTGAGAACGTACATTTGCTGTCTTGAGAAAAATGTGTCTGGCCAACAATTTTCAAAGACATTTGAATAACTCACTGATGATGGGAAGACATTTCATCCCGCAACGTTGTGAATATTGATACATGAAGAGTTATTTATCATAAAAATTAATGTGAAAGAAAGCATATGCAGTGAGTTCTTCAATTGTCTTAAAAAATTGTTGGCAAGAAACAACATTTACGTATCAAGAAAATTAACAGAAAAAAATAAAATAAAAAATGAGAAATTTAGTCTGTAAATCTGTTACTTTGTTTTAATGTTGGAATAACTGTTCTAATTTAGTGAAATATTGATCTTAATTGATTATATAAATTTGTATTACAGACATTAATCTCTGAAGTGGAATGTTAGCAACCCCTGAAGATAGCGCTGACATGAAGTTCGCTTCTTTCATATGTGACGTGGAGCACAGTTCTTGCCCATTCATGAGGATTTTAACAAAATCAGAGGAAGCTTTACTACCGTAAATGTAAAAATTCGTATTCACTGTAATGTTTAAAACATTAAAGAACAGCTTACAGTAGATAGGGGAAACCGGTACTACTCTGGTTCCAGTCACACAGCTTCCATAAGCGTAACTTTGTTACGTGATTTTCAAGACCTAACCAATTTCTCACACATATGTCAATGTGTTCAGAGCAACAACGGTGAAACCATGATCTAAAATGTTTTAGAGCTTGGCAACTAATAGATAAGAAATAACGATTTTCCTTTTTTCAGCTTAAAACTTACACCTCGCTGCTTTGATGTTTGTATGTTTGTTTACTTTGAGTTCTCTTGGCGTCTGTAATAAAATGTCACGTTCGGAGGAGGTTAGCCCTCTTCATTTGAGTTGGTTGGCATGGTGCAAATCCAGTCCCATTCTGTCTCCCACCCATCATCACAAATGATATAATGATTTTCTGATACTTTTATTCACACTATTATCTATCATTTTGGCAATAAACAATTTCGTGCCAATTCTGACATATTTTACAAAGTAAAATCAGTTCTATTCAAAGAGCACTTGCCTTTTTAAAGTGATTCTAGTTAGGGTTGGGATGTAACATACAACGCGACGCGATACCCTGAAAGAGCCACTACACTTCAATAACATGCTTTGGTTAGTATGACGATAAATGAAGGAATGACGAGTTTTACATAACAAAGGAACAAAATTCAATCCTATTCATTTTCAAAGAAATTTATTAAGATGCCTGCGCTTATGTTAGTGAGTTTATCTAGTGGTAAGGTTGATGTGTATTTACTGTAGGCATGAAAACGTTTTGCTACCAACCGGTAATGTTTAATTTACTAAAGAGTTATTATTTATTCTCTTATTGAAATTATTTACTTTTCTTTTAAGCTTAAAGCTGAAACGATTGTTCTGTCCTCTAATGGTAAGTTTCAGTTCTTCTCACCGTGAAGTTTAAACAATTAAATGAGGTAACCTCAATGTTAAAGAAAGAAAATAAAACATTATTAGAAACAGCTAAGATAAGTATGATTTTAAATACTTATTTTTTTAAAGCACTGAGACTGCTGTAGTGGCCATTCTCTAAGACCAAAATGTGTGTGATAAACTTGTCTACATTTATTCGCAATTATTTCAAACAAAACATTTAGAAATTGATCGTTTTGTCGAGATTACTTCCCACAACCACGGAAGTAATGAGCCAACCTACCCCAGGCTAGTGCCAACCTATCTCAAGGCCTATTCCAACCAACCCTGCAAATAATGTTGGGTGGGACATCTTGATTTGAAGCTTATTCAGGACTCTGAAAGTTTGACTGTAGAACATTCACAAAAAAATCCTACAAGGTAGCCTCAAAGATATTGTTTTAAAAGAAACAATAAAATTTGCAATAACTAATTTGAAGTTGCGTAAAAAAGCAAAAACTACCAACTGGTGCACACAAGTCCTACTCTCTTAGAATAAAGTCAATGGAGTAACCTACGTTGCTTGTTTTCATATCTCATGTAATACTGAAAATTAAAAATGTTCAATCCAAAGAAATAGCAAAGTTCGATTAAATAAAACTAGTTTTAATATTTTGGAAAATACAAAATTCGGAGCCTAGCGATAACATTATCGCCCAGGGACACACAACGTAGTGATATCATTTCAGAAGTATTCACGAAACGCACATGCAAACGTAGGAAGTGGGAAATGTCGAAAGGAATAAAACTGGTAATATTTCATTAAAATTTAATTTTTTCAGATAATCCTGTTTCTTGGCGACTTTCTTCATCAATTGCCACACTTACGCCTACACTGTAACTGTATCAAACGTTTGTGAAAGCCCCGAGTATTAAATGGAAATGTTGTGAACATTGCTCAGATATTTTCTCGATGTCAACATGTTTTGTGTTAGTCACTGTATAATAATTTTAGTTACAAGATGAGATGCCACTGTTTTAAGATACTTCCTTAAAACATTTGCTCTGAGTATTCCAGTCTTCAATCTTCACACAATACACAATGAAGAAATGTAATTCAGTTATTTTTTCTACAAAGAGAAATTGCCTGTTAATTGAGTACAAACTCTATAATTCAATATTTCAGAATCCGTACTCGATTCTTGTATTTGCTACAAGGGACACTACATGTTTTGTAAAGCTCAACCAAACAAGTCTGAACGAATAATGTTTTTTTTGTTTCGAAATATCACTGAGCTAAACACAACTCAAATAATATAATTTCTCTAGTGTTTTAAATGATGTTATTACCGATGTTTGTGTTACTGCGCAGGATAAAAAAATTAAAGTACGTCTTCAATTAGCTACTAAAGACTCATCTACTGTTTTACAGACATTTCAAAAGCGTTCCTGTGATATAAAATTAAATATAGTAGTGTGTGGAATTCAAATTTTATCAGACAGACATTTAGTTGCACCAAGTTTGCAAAACTCGCTCTCTCGCCATCAGTAAATTTGTTCCACGAGGGAAGTGAAAATTTCACTCTCGCTCCAACGAATGGCATCCACTGCCGGGCGATAACTTCTCCGCGTACTCGATTGACCAACTCGACCGACGAACTCTTATATCGAAGGAAACTGAAAATGTTTTATAAAACGGAAACATCTGAAACAATTTATAATACACGCGATTCAAAACTTTCGAAACGGGTGATGGCACTACTTCAGCCACAACTAAGCTCTTGTTTGCATTTGGTGAAATGTTTCCTGTTTTGCAACGAATTATTTATTAGTCCCTTTTACTAATTTTATTGGTAAAACTATATGTTTTATTGATTTTACAAAACACATTCATAATGAAATATGGTCACAGGTTTAATGTTTTAGCGAAATAAAGAATTGTAAAATAATATAAATAAAGTTTTAAATGGTAAGAAGTCCATAATGAAACAAATTTACTTTTAATCCAACTCCATAGGTACTAACATTGATAATCTAAGATTAACCTTCATTGTGTTTTAACATCGTGTCTCTAGTTGTTTGCACATTTGTATATATTGCTGTATTTATGACGACTTGCAGGATAGCTTTTTCAAATGATGTGGCACATGAATGAACACGTTTTGTAAATAAATATTTACAAAACGTGTTCATTTTTTCAAAATTCATATTTTCAAAACGTGTTCGCGAAATCGCAGCTTAAAAAACTTTGCCTTTCTTCTTATAATAGGTGAGAATTTATTTATTTAGTAAATGTATCGCTATTATTGTGAAGTCATTTCATAGTTCTAACTAAACACTTAAGTTGTCGACAACATATTTGGACTTTGGAAATTGTCGAATGGTGATTGATGATACAAAAATACGTTTTGAGTGTGATTCCAGATAAAACAATTTCATTGTAATTCTAAATTGTAAAAGCAAAAAACTACTAGGATTGACAATAAATTCAGAAATATGTTTTTTCTTTACTAAATGTCATTATTTAACACGACACTAACGACAAAAAACGGTGTCAGTATAGTTATATAGTCAGTGGGTAGTCAGTATGGTCCGAAATATATTAAATGGACTTTTTTTAAATGGAAACAGACAACTGGAAAGAAATCCACTGGAGAGAAAGTGGCAACTGGCAAGATTCCTTACGTAAATAGAAAGAAATTAGTAATGCATTCGTTTACGAACTGAGATCAGAGAGCAATTAATTTTTTTCGTATATCGTTTTTCAGAAAAATAAAAATGTAAATTCTAATCGTAGTTTTCATTCGCCGCAACCTCTAACATTACTCTACTACAAAAGTTATCAATTGTAGTTTTATGATATTTTTCTGTAATGTTCGAAAAAATGAACTATGAAATCAAATAATTTACCAATAACAATTAAAAAAAGTGACACCACACACAATGTTGCGGTGGATTAGATATAAAGAAAAGAAAGGCCATCTATGCTTGTAAATTTAACAACAGACTAACTACCGTGAACAATGAGACGATATCTGATTCTCAAATAGTATTGACGAAGTATTGAATAGTTACACAACCTAAAGATTTTAGACATTGGATGCTCATAAAACAAATAGCTCTGAAGATGCAAAGAAAGTGCATTCCACACTAGGTAATAAGTAGTGAAGGAGTATCAAGTAAGTATGTATTATTAAAATAATGCTTCCCACTTCGCCAGACCATGCAAAAATTTACCAATGAAGAACCGCAGTTTTTCTATAAGAACTTTTTTTTCATTTCTAGAAAGTATAACTCCGGTTCTCTTTGTTCACAAAGTGGAATGATAAAATTATTTTAATTAATATAGTTACATTATCACACTTTTTTAATTGTTAAAGCAAGTCTCTTACAAGTCAAACTTACTTTTATTAGCTAAAAATCTAAAATTATTCAAATATAATTCGGGAAAAAATAATTATATTGTAAACTAACTACCAAGTACGCAGAATGAAGCACATTTTTCTATAACAATATGTTTTCATTTCCAGAAATTATGACGCTGATTCTTTCTTCATAAAGTGGAATGATAAATTTAATTTTAATTAATGTAATTTCATTAAATAGCGTTTTTAATTGTTAAAGCAAAGGTACTCTCAAACTTACTTTAATTAGCGAAAATATCTGAAATTGTTCAAATATAATTCGAGAGAAAAATAATAATAATATTGCAATCTAATTACCAAGTACGAAATTTGTATTGTCACAACTAAGGTAATATATTTAAATGGCTATTTTTATTAAAACTTAAGAAAATGAATACATGAAAATGAGTATTGATATTGAAAACATTATTTTCGTTCATTAAGACAAAATCACGTAATATCCAACATTATGAATGTTGAGATCGATTTTCCACTTGACATTAGATTTCTATTTCTCACGTATTATTACATTAATTCTTGTGAATATTGCACTAAATGCGCTACTCAAAACATTTTTTGAGGTACAACGTTTAGGAATTTTCTGTTGTGGATTTCTGTTGTTCATCCATGGTATTAAAAAATAACTTCATCTTAAATTTTATGTTGAATATAATTTGACTGAGATTTGGCTTTCATGTTCGTTATAATCCTCACGTTTGCTAATAATCGACTGAGTATTGGGGCGTAAATATACGAGATCTCGATTTTCTATTATTTGGGAGTTTAAATGTATGTTTAAAGCGTTAAATTGTATGTTTAATATACCTCAAACTTTCCATTATAAAATCAAGAGTATCTATCATTAATCTAACTCGCTACGTCTGTAGTAATCCTCTGTAGCAATGCGTATGAGCATTTTTAGTTAGATCACACTATTAATATAACTGTTTTAAAAGTATATGTAAGGAATCTCGAAAAAAATCCATACAGTTCTTCACTAATTAGTAATTCTTGGTTGAAACAAAGAACTTTGTTTTCCTTTTATTTAAGGTAGTTTTCTGTGTGAATAAGAAATTTCGAGGATATATGTTTACTTCACTAATTGCTATGGTACTACGTCGGTTTCATGTAAAAATAAAAAAATAACGATTAATAATTAAAAAAATTAATGTAACATATATTGCAATGTTCAAGGGAAGCGCAGAATCTCAAAAAACATTTGAAATAATTAAATTCTCTTTTTACAAAATAAACAGAAACGTATGTTCTAGAGAATTAAACTAAATCAGTTAAAAATTTAAATCATTACCTTATTTTTAAGTGAATTTATTAATCAATAACAGTTTTTGAAAATTTCTGGAGATATATCTGAGTTCTACTGGAAATTGATGCGATACATTAACAATTTAAATTCATTTCTAAAGAAAATATTTATTAACAGTTTACAAAAGGAATCATTTAATTATCAGAATTTCATTTGAAAAATAATGTTTTACCTACAACGTTGCTACTGAAATTTCATTTGTGGGAAAGACCATTTGAAAACCTTCACCACAAAGAGGTGTACGTAAAGAAAAACTAAAAATCTTAAAACCGAATGCTGATTAAAAAAGCAGCTTGAAGCATTTACAAGAAAGTAAATCAAATAATAAATTATGTAAAAAATCAGAAAACAGAAAATTTCATGATTTTTCACAATTTTCAGGTATAGAGCTATTTTAAAGTAAATTAAATAATAATAAAAATAAAATTACTGAAAAATGTATATTTGGGTGAACTTGCTGTATTGTACTGTGAATTTTTGTTCAATTTATTTTAAGAAAAGAAAGAGTACTAAAATTAATAACGCTATATCTTTTGTAGGATAAAACAATTTTTTATAAACTCAATGAATTTAACACTCCAAATGTAATAAAGCTTGTAAATGCAAGTAATGAATTGTTATATTTCCAAAGTATTAATTAACTTTTTCTCTCGTTTGTCTGTCTCATCAGAGTACACGAACCTATAACAATATTGGCACTGATGAAACAACATTGAAATTACTCAACTAAAGCTTCATCAAATATTTGTTCATCAGTATTCTATAAATGGCATTTACAATGGCTATTGAGTAAAATTGCTTAGAGTTCCATGTTGCATATGGGTGTGTTTTTTCTCCCGTTTTACCTGTTTTAATTAACAAAACTTTATGTGCAATGTAAAACGGTATGAGGTGGCAGAATAGTTTTTATTTTAACGATTATTGATGTTAATGAATTCGAAATTACTTTTCCTATCATCAGCACAAAATACTTTAGACTTAATTTCAATAGAATCGTATATTGGATTTCCCCTCGTGAGAAGAATTAAACCTGAATTCTGTATTTCAAAAACGACCTAATATATAATCAATATTATCACAAACCATACGATTTCATTTTGATTGAATGTGAAACACCACACCGTATTTCAACTAGTATTATTTCACGGGATTTATTGCAGAACACGTCATTTGAAAAAATATAAAAGAGTTGTACACAGATACAGTATTTTATAAATATGTTCGCGTTTGATCTCACGGTGGTATCTCATTGTGACAAAACAGTTTAGTGTAAATTCACAGCTCAAATTTTCGGTTTTCTGTTTCAGGACGGCAAGCGACGGAAGCGCGTAGAGCGTGCATGACAAAACATTAGGCCGCCGTTCGTGGGGAACGTTCACGCTCGGAAAAATGCTTCCCCGCTTGAGAAAAAGTGAGGGCTCGCTGGGAATATGAATGTTGAAAACAGATTTTGGCGAAGCGACCGCGTCGCTGCTCCTGATTGTTGATGGAATTAGTCTTGGGCGTCCGCCGTCCGGCGTCCGGCCATGGCAGGTAATTCCACTAAAAGCCCTCGCGCCGCGGCCGTCGGCGCCCGGCCCCGTCGCAGTAGCCGGAAACGCAATTCTGGGCGGCAGCGCTGCCGGAAAACGACTTCGGAAACGTCATTTTCTTTGCTAGAACGTAAAGTGAATGAATTGGAAAATGGAAATAAACTGCACTTGCTGCTCCCATTCAAATTTTGATTTCTGTAAGTTCTTCACATTTTCTTTTCCTGTTTTGAGAGTCGTTGCATTTCAAGCAACGTTTTAAATATTAAAAGTACAAAATATACTGCCATTACAAATATTTAAATGCCAATAAACAATATCGAGCTGATTTTGTCTTATTTCAAAAGGATTGAATAATTATTTTGCTTCAGGGTGTAACACGGAATCATGATAAATAATTAATTAGAAGGTAAAAATATCTATTTTTCTCACACTATACGATATTTCAGTGATCACAAACGAATAACAAAAACAAGTGCTTGCAAGCTTTCACGACAGCCGCCCCAGTGAGATTTACTACTGCAGACTAACAAGAGTAGTCTATTATTATAATGTCCAAACTATATTCTTAAATAGTATACTGATTGATTACTAGTGATTCCGGGCGCGTCAACTAATAAGGTCATTGGTCCCGTAAGTGTAGTGCACGTTTTTTTCTCGGTAGGTGGCGATGGTCTTCCCCCGCTGGATGGCGAGATCCAGTGCCGATCTCCCGTCGGCTAGCGGGGTTTCCCTCAACCAGGTATCTCCCATCAGTGGGGCACCGCCTCAGCCGGGACAAGCTCTAAGCTCATGACCACTCTTCCGGCATGTGTGGTAATGTACTACATGTTAGTGTAAGTGCGTGTAAGGGGAGAGGACAGAACCAGGAAGAGGCAGAAAAGATCGCGCGCGGGCCGCGGCCCGTTTGTAAAGGTACTGCGCTGGCATTTGCCTGGTGTTGATCGGAGAAACCACGGAAAACTACCTATCAGAGCAACCGACCGCTAGAATTTTCTTCCAGACAGCGACTGAATTTGACCTAGCTGACAAGCTAGTGTCGAAAATCCTGCCACCGTCGGGACTCGAACCCTAGAACCTCCCGGTCAGAGGTGCTGCAGTAACATCAATTGATGCCCTGAGCCATCTCTCCCGGTTTAAGTAGTATGCGGAGAGCATATCTCAATGAAGCAATACTAGTTATGGAAGAGTCGCAAATTACGTATTTTGAGAACGTTGAACCTTATCACATTAGCCCTGCAATGTCTAACAAACCGAAATAAGAAAAATTATTGTTTTTATCAATTACAAGTAAAAAGTATGGATGCATAAAAACATAAAAATTGTGCAGTTGAAATGTTTATGCAGAATGTGTATTAATCACCATGTTCCTTTCGGTACCCCTTTATAATGATGAGATTCACTGACGTTAACTATTATTTTTTTAAATTTACAACTACTAAATGTTCGCATTTAAGAAATATATTTTGATGCTACAGTTTTTATTCAAAATTACAGACAAAATAAAATAATATATGATAGAAATACAACGTAATCATTCTCCACAGCTCACAACAGCCATGTACTTTGGAGACGTCTGTTTTGAAAGACACTCGTGAGGGCACTGTGCCGCGGCAGAGTGGAGAACTACGAGTAACAGAGTGAGTGAGTGAGAGAGAGAGGGGGAGAGAGAGAGAGGGGTGTAGTGAGTCGGATCGCATCCGCCACCCCTGTCAACGCCCGGTGCCGACGCTTGTCGCGTTCTCGTTGGAGTGAAGCGGGGTGGAGACCCGGGCGGAGGAGGTGACGGAGAAGGAGGAGGGAGAGGTCCAGTGGGATGCGAAGAGCTTCCTCTCGGCGGAAAGGTTTTCTTGTGCGCCAAGGAAGACTTGCTACAACAAATGGCACGAAAGGCACTTCTACATTTGTGATGGGAGATTAAACTGTGCAGTACGCTTCTGGTGAAAATGGGGAAGGTTTATTTATAGGTATGGTTTATTACGTGTGATGAAAGCAATCTATACCCGTTTTTCTACTTTTCACCATTTTCTCAATTTATTTGCGAATAATGACAGATATTCATCTACTTATTTAAATCATTTAGAGTTTTCGTCCATAAAGCAACTTGAGCTTTTAAATCAATCAAATTTCGACATTTTTTATTTAAATGGAAGATAGTGGACTCTAGACGTGTGGTCACATGCTTCTGTTCAAACGTCTTTTAGTATAAACATTAAATATTAATAATATATTTATAATACAATTCCTACTTACATGCCATTACTTGTTCATTTCTTTGATTTGTCGTGCGAGTTGCAATCGATCTCTTTAACGCAGTCGTAGTTTTGTCAGACGGCGCCAGGAAGTGAGCGAGTGTGAGGTAACAGATACGCCATGACTGTGTACTTTACAACAGAAAATGGATATTATATTTACGATGAGGTCTCTACTTCTTTAGGGAGGGCCAGTGTGAAGCTTTATATAGAATTTTTATCTAAAATATGCCTCAAATAGCACACTCTGTGATCTGCTTCCCGGTTGTCTTGATGTATATTACTATAGGCAATGCTTCGCAGGCATTGAAAAACAATGGATGTTGAATGGCAAGGAATATCCTGGTATTTAAAATTCTTACATTTATAAAACTGTAACTTCTGTAGTTTCCTTCTCAGTCTGTAAACGTACATTTGGGACGTATAACGTCCAATAATGTTAATTTTCGAAGATCGTACATTGTATACAATTTATCTTTTACCTGCACAAATGACCCCAAAATCCACGTAAGTCCCTCTAATGGTCTATTACCGTTCTCTTTGTTTTCTTGTCGTGAGATGTGATAGAGGCGTATTTTTTATATTTTAAAAACAATTGAAAACAGTTTCTTCTGAGAGAAACTAGCAGTAATAGCACTTGTGTATTGTTCGGTAGTGCGAAAAGAACAATTTGTATCTCTATTACTGGCGAATTTGAACAAAGGTAATAGTAGAACAAATTTTTAATGGTTTGTAGAAAGCTGAAATAGGATTTTAAAATGCTGTTATCTTTAAACAAGTAAACTTTACGATCTTGTAAAATGTGTAGCATTTCATTTAAGAGCGAAAGAGATGGTAATGAAACACGTTCTAGAAAATAATTGTAATGTTAATGAATTTAATCGACTTTTCTTGAAACTATGGACAAGCAGTGAAAACATGAAATATGCTTTTCATGTTTTAAATGTCAGTTTTGTAATGGTTTTGTTCACAAACCTGCATAAAAATCTTGTCAAACATTATGTTCTGTCCTTTTTCATGTAAACCCAGCTCTGAATGATTTAATTTTGTTGATTTTTTCCTTTAAGGAAGAATAACATAGGTAACATAATCTATTTTTACGAACGTCGTTACATTCTACGAAAATAATGAAGATACGGGAATAATAAAAGAATAACTGCGTAAATATTTAAAGTGATGAAACCCACAGTCGTTCGTATTGTAAATCGTTAAATTCAATGGTTTTGTAACAACGAGTAGAATATTAACAGAATTAATGTCGCTAATAACCACGATGTTTATGCGACTATAAATAAATTAATGAAACAAATAATTAAAGTTTATTCTCATATTCTTATTAAATTCTTCCTACCCCTCGCGAAGAAAAGACGTGTTGATTTTTGAATTGCTAGAGTGATTCTTAAGCACATTTGCATTTTCCGTAAAGCATCATCCATAATGAAATAATGTTCATACAAAATCAGTATGAGCTTATTAATTTTTAAAATGTCCCTGGAGATATTTTTGCCATTCAAAATCACCCATTTCGTCTTTTATAAAACATTTTCTTATTGATAATCAATGAACTCAAAGACAAGCCATAAAGGTCATGGAAGTGGTTGCGTTGTAATTACCAAAATATTCCACTTCCAGAGATAAAGTTTTTTTAAAAATTGCTATAATCCATTTTGTGTAATCATATTTCAATTCGGTGCATCACAGGAAACTTCTTTACGGGTTTATTATTAGTTATTTTTCATATGAAATGACCGTGTACGTAATTTACTTAATCCCAGCGTTTAAAAAGTTAAATGGAAACAAATATTAGCAGACGTAATATTAAAATTTAAAAAAATATATTTATTTTCTAACATCGGACTATTCGTTAAAGGAATGAGATCTGAAAGACATGTTAGTAGAATACTGATCTACATTTCAAACAACACTAAAAAATGAAGTGAAGTAATACGAATGTTAGTGCATAGTTTAAAACTCAACAACAAAGTAACATATTAAAAATTGTGTGATGTTTCATTAATCGTATAGTAACATGTGACGGTGGAACGTAGTACACGTAAAATGTGTACCATGAAATGAAAACATTGATTAATGCGTGCTTTTGACTCGGAACATACAAGAACATTCTTCTTCGTTTGTATTTACATTAGAATAATTTGGCTTTAGAATTACGTTTTGATGGACGTGTTGGTTAATTTCGATTATTCAACTGGTTAATGAACAATAATGAAAACACTGCTTTAATTCGTAGTTGGTTTTTAATGATCGAAGGATGTGTATTGCATCAACCCATTGTTTCTCCAACTTTCTGGCATTTATGAAGCGGATCGTACTCTGTCAGTTGTAATCTATGTCGATGACTAAAATTTACATATTTACCTCACGAATGATAATTTCGTCACGTTTTATAAGGCATTCTCGCAAAGTAATTCGTCATATTCGCGAAAAGATCGTTGTTGCACGTCATTTACTTGACTGGCGATTTGTCACGGTTGGTTGGTTGTTAATGATTGAGGGCACGTCAAGTACTGAGGTCATTAGTCCCGTAAGTCTGGGGCATGTTTTTCATCGGGAGGTGGCGGTGATCTTCCCCCGCTGGATGGCGAGATCAGGCAACGAACCTACCGTCGGCTAGTGGGGTTTCCTCAACCAGGTATCTCCCACGAGCGGGGCATCGTCCCAGCCGAGACAAACTAAGCTCCCGAACCGGTCTCTCGGAATGTGTGGAAGTGGAGTGCATGTTAGTGTGTTTGTAAGGAGTAAGGATAGGACAAGAAAGAGGATGGAAAGATCACGCGCGGTCCGTCGCCCGTTTGTTCGGGTACTGCTCCGGCTTTCGCCCGGTATTGATCGGAGAAACCACGAAAAACTACCGATCAGAGCATCCGGCCGCTAGAATTCTCGTCCAGACAGCGACGGAATTTGACCTAGCTGGTGTCGAAAATCCTGCTGCCGTCGGGACTCGAACCTAAGACCTCCAAATTTTGCACAATTTGATGAAGCATAAATTTTAATTTTTTTACTGATATGTTTTTTAAAGATATTTTCTTTATTTTATTGCACGCAAGTGGACTGAGAATCTGCTCTTGATTATTTTCCCCTCCCGTTCTCATTTATCAAATGATATTGGGTTATGGCTTCCTGTGTTTTCATTATCGTTTGTGACATGACGTTAATTCATTTCGAATTGTTGCTCACAGCGCTCGTACTCGCTTCGGAACTTGCATGGAAACCCTGTCTCCATTTATGAAGATCTAAATATCCCTAATATTTTCCTATTCCTCTACTGAATTATTTTTACTTAAATATACGATTTCTTCTGGTGGATTGCCTACTTCATCTGAATGGCTCGCCCGAAGATTTCCTAAGCTGATCCGGCTGCCCCCGGCTCTTGTTATTGTTAAAATGGGGGGAACTGTTATAGGTCTGATTGTGTTTAAGAAGATGGAATGTGGGAAACAATAACCAAAGTTCTCCATAACTCAATCATGTTTATGGTTAAATACATCGTACGCGGTTGAGTACATCCTCGCTGTTCTTATACACCTGTAAGGTTTTTACTATGAAACTATATAAAAGAGTAACAATCATGTTTATGACAATAACAAATGCTGCTGATTACTCTTTTATGATCAGTTTACAATAATGTAACTGCATTTCAATTGTTCTTGAGATTCCCAGATATATTGTCCAGAAACATTTTGGCAACATTATTTATGTCCATTAAGCATTTTAGTCTACTTCAATTTTTAGTCCAGAAACATGGGATACCCATAAAAATTTCGTCTACTTATTTATGTCCACTTATAAGAATGGTCCACTGAACATTGACGTCCATCAGATTGAAATGTTCACTAACATTGTGTCCATTTTATAAATTTTTATTCCACAATAATTATAGTCCATTGCAAAAGAAGTACATATTTATTTTGTTACAATATTATACAATTCAATATTTTATACTTCTCCATCGTTCTCTTTACTATTATGAATACAATTTCATTCTGTAGCTAATGCAACGCAAATATGAATCTATATTATTTTCAGAATATTCTTGATATCGTTCTACAGTATTTTCGATTTGTCGTTGATTTGCAATATACGATTTTCTAATGGGATATCTGATTTGCCTATGACCGCCTACAACTTGTAATAAAGAGGATTTCATTGTTCCTTTGATCTTTTTTTATACAGTTTATAAATTTCCATATTGTTACTTGATGCGTCATGATCAGTTTCTGAAATTTCAAGTGTCAGCCCTCCACAAAATTACCCGCTCATATATATTGCATAATCGCGGAGGAAATCGAGGCGGCACTGCCCTCCTTCCTATTACAGGTCTTCCCCTCAGATACGTTGTTTCAAAGTATGTCACATCGTCGAGGCTTATTTCTAACAAAAATTCAAACACCTCTTCGATGTTGTCGGGAGGTAAGAATAGACGGCCCATCGGCCACTGGATGTCATTTCTTATGACATCTTTGGTGAACCGTGCCTTTCAGTCCTAAGTTTACAACTTGCCGCCCAATAGCTTGCAAAAAATGGTATAGACATCCACTATGTTGTTAGGGAATACGGTTAGTACTGAGTTAATAGCACTCATTTTGAAGTCCATCATTTCAAAGTCAGGTGAAAAATCCATGTTCAATGTCTCAGCTGCATTTTTAAGATGGTCAAATATTAATGTATAGGTTACTTAATCTTTTCTGGTACACAAACAAGTAATTAATGGCAAAATCAAATCCTATATTTTTCCTTGGAACACTTTTAAACGTTCTGTCACAAAAAATGTCCTGCTTCTAAATAAATGGTTTATCCCATCCTTTGTATAAAAAATGAGGATTCTGTTATTTGTCTGCTGTCGATCTATAAAAATACTTATCCGCTTAAGCTAACATCATACGGTGGTATTAATTTACACTCTTCAAGTGATTCAGGCAGTGGAGGTCTTACCTACATTCTGTGATCGGTTGACTCTGTATAATAAGAAAGTTCTTTTCCGTAAATGAAGCAGTACTTCCTGACCTTCTGTACCCTAAATTATTACAGTGAACAATACAAAGTGGACAAAGTGTCCTGGAATGGTTCTCGAAACAAACGTCTCCACAGAAAACCTCTGAAGTTACTGACATTTATCCAAGAAGTGGCAACTCCTGTTGTTGACCAAATACGTTGATTGCTTCAAATAAACAGCTGATGTGGGCCGCGATCTTTTCACATTATTGTTTTATACTATGTCCGGATCACGTGTTGCTTTGCCCATGGCGAGCTTCCACTACTGCAGAAATTCAATCTGGGGCTCATTTCAACGTTTGACATATACGACATGACACTGCGCTCAGCCATGCCAACACGATCTCTAGGCGTTAAATTGTGTAAACATTCATCATAATGTGTATGGGCTTTATCTAAGAACCAAGAGCTAACTGCTATTTTAAATGACATTTGCGTTTATTCCATTATTACATGAATCAGAAATGGCTATTTTCAAGCCGGAAAGATCTTCACTGTTGGCCAATGTAATTGCATACACGAAACAATTCGTTCAATATTAATTAATATTTTTTTCGTTTTCTACATGAATTATGCTCGTTAATTACATGAAAAATCGTTTATTATCACTACTTTAATGGCCCGCGTGCAATTAAAACCACGCAACTACCAATGAGAACTCGGCAAAAGGCTCAAAATCGTTTAATTAAGACTCTACGGAAACATAAATAAACAAAAAGTTGAAATTCAAAGGTTCTGTGTAACGTGAAAAACAAACATTTATGAACACATCTAAGCTTACTTACTACTATTACTTATATTAATATTCAAAGTACGATTAGTTAATTTTGAAAAAACTACTCCAGCGTTACTTGGAACCAACTCTGAAGACTTGTGAATATTTACATCACTAATTTCAATATGACTCGGCCCAGGGACAGCGCTGTGAGTTATTGACGCAGTGGGCACTGCTGCGACTGATAAATCTGATCTCACAGCTATACGCTTTGCAATTTGTATTTTATTTTGGATGGAATCTTCTATGTAGCTTTCTGCTACAGTAGAAGAACGCCACCCACCATGTCGTTTGACAGTTAAAATATCTACTCCACTATCGGCTAGTAGTGTTGCAGAAGTCAGTCAGAAACAATGCCCTGTAAATAAATTTGCTTTGCAATATTTAAAAACTTAGCAATTTCTTTTGGGATCTTTCCAAACGTATTTATGCCTACTGGCTGTACGGTGCATCGTCCATTATTATAAAATAAAAATAATTTGTTATGTTTCACGTGTTTGGGGTGAAGTGAAATATACTTTCAATATTTTTCCACATAATTAACACAACCTGCGTTATTAACGATAGTGAACTTTCTAGTTATATTTGTTTTGGTTCTTTCTAAACGGACAACCCATACATTTCCTTCTTCTTGTACATTGTTCACGTATAAATTATATAGTTCATCTCGTCTGCAGGCACCACATACCCCAAATATTGCAATAACCGATATCAGACATTGACAGTATTTTATTATTTGTTAATATTAAAATATAAAGACATTCTTCCATTTATTAACCCATCTTCATTAGAAGATATTTATCGTCTGGTGCTTGGGTCAAAAATCTATTTAAATCATATCTGTCAAAGACATGTGACTTTTTGGGAGTCACTCCTTTATTTTTCGTTTTCACAAAATCAATTAAGTTGGCATAATTTGAAATATCAATCTCTTCTTTCAGACGTAACGTCTTTTTTAGCATTGACAAATAAGGCCACAAACAACTTGGTTTCACAGTAGTTGACTAACAGAATCACATAATATTAACATTAGTAACTTAAATGAATAAATATAAAACATTTGTTGTAAAAATATTACAAACGTGAAAAATATAAAAGTCAATTGGTAAATCCCGAGTTTAGGATGGCACGGTTCCTTTGATTCACTGATTCGGTTCATTAGAAGAGAAGCGACTCGAACTGAATCCTTGTTTATACGTAGTAGTCGCGTGTAGTTAAGTTCATTATGTTACCGCAATAAATATAATTATTTAAAATAAAATCTATTTCACTTAGTCTTGCTACTTAAAGTTTGATAAATCCCGAGTTTAGGGTGGCACGGTTCCTTTGATTCACTGATTCGGTTCATTAGAGAAATAGAATAAATATAGAAAAACCGTAAATAATACAATATCAGATGTTTCAAATTGGTTCCGAAATAACAAATTAATAGTAAACGAAAATAAAACAATTTTAATGCAGTTTTCCATTTCAAATAAACAATTCTGTGCTCCATTGAAAATGAACAGTGTACCATTGACTGATGTTAAGGCAACAAAATTTTTTTAGGTCTCTCAATTCAGACAAACCTTAAATGGAACGTCCATTTAAATGAATTGAACACAAAATTAAGTTCATTATGCTACGCGTTCAGAATTCTTACAAATTCAGTCAGCCTTCATACTGCTCGTTGTGTATACTTCGCGAATGTTCATTCCCGCCTGAGATATGGCATAATATTCTGGGGAAATACATCTTATAGTTCCCAGACTTTTAGATTACAAAAACGAATTGTAAGAATAATAACCAAATCCCACCCACGTGATTCATGTAAGCCTCTCTTCATTAATCTAGGAATTCTACCATTACCGTGTCTTTTTATTTACGAATCAGTGGTTTTTGTAAAAATGACTTGCTTAAGGGCGGGAATATATTTTCAGAAAATGCCGAAGTCTATTACTATAACACTCGACGTAGAAATCATATTCATCAGGTGACAGTATCAACAGCTCATTACAAAACATTCAAATTCACATACAATACATGTACATTATTTTACAACACTTTGCCAGATGACATTAAACGATTAAATTCAATAGAAAAGTTTAAATCCCAAGTGAAATCGTTTCTGCTGCATAACTGTTTCTATACAATTAGAGACTATACTGAGCATCACAAGAAAAGTAACATTAATTTGAACAATGATACATAATGCATTATTTACCATTTGGACTGTATAAATGAGTATAAACAACCTGTAACAACTATTGTACTACAGCTTCCGGGTCAATGACCCCCATCTCGATCAGGTTTTTCGTCCAGTTTCCCTGATCCATTGAGCAAATGCTGAGATGGCCTTTGTTTTGCTTCTGGACATAAATGTAACTTCATTTTCTGTGCACGTCTTCTAGAATTCAGTGGGAAATACAATTATTCAAATTATCGTTTCCATGTTGTCGCGGCAGGAAGCAATAAGAGCCAAAATTTATTGCTTATTTATCCTTGAAAATAGATTTTATTACATGGGAGTTTTTTTGTTTTTTTTTCTCCCTTTCAAAATTCAAAAATTTATTGCTTATTTATCCTTGAAAATCGATTTTATTACATGGGAGTTTTTTTGTTTTTTTCTCCCTTTCAAAATTCAAAATTTATTGCTTGTTTATCCTGAAAATAGATTTTATTACATGGGAGTTTGTTTGTTTTTCCTTTCAAAATTCAAAATTTAAGTAGTATATGACTTAGTGTAGGGGGACTAGAATTTGAAAATGTGCACACTACTTTTCCCCATAGCACGTCATACGCAGTTTTTAACTGTTTTTTTGACGTAAAATAAATAAAATAAAATAAAATAAAAACTTTAGTTGAAGTTAAAAAAAATTTAAAATAAAAACTCATTGAATATAAATAATAAAATAATTTATGAATAGAAACAACTTCAGCATCATGTGTGGATTAAATATGTTATATTATATTATATTATATTACATGTGTTATATAAATATAATTAGATGCTACAAATAATTATTGGTTTAAGAAGAAAGAACGCTGATAGACAAAATAAAGCAGAAAAAATTGGAGACATGACGAAGTGTCTACACTTCATCAGTTTATGAAAAATATCACTAATCACTTGTAAAAATAAAATTTCTCTCTAGTTATGTTCTCCTATACGAACATATATGTGGAGTAATATACGTAGTAATGAGAAAGTTGTGTAATGCTGCGGAAAATCGATTTCGACATTTGAACGGAAATACACCTTTTGGGGTCCACTGGTACTGAAAAGATGTTTTTTTTAACATGTCATCAATGAAGACCACTAGCATCTAAAATATTTGTAAGACGTTTCCAAAATAACATTCCCAGTCGATCTGGCCACATTCGAAGCTCTGTGATTTCCAAAACTCTTCTTCAAATTATGGATGTATTTTGCTTGAAGTCTCTGGGATATTTTAAAATTTTCCCAAAAATAGCTCAATTTTTTTCTTTAAATTTTGTTATCACTGAGTGAAATACATATATAAAGATAACATATCTTAATAGTAAATTAGAAATATGAAAAATTAAATAAATTCAATTTTTTGAATGTCTCATACGTCGTTAATATTTATATACCGAGCTTTCTTACGAAGTTTCTTGACAAATCAAAAAAATTGGGAGAAGATAGCATTCAAAATGCGCACTTTTAGAAATGCTTAAAAACTATTTTATTAAAATGGCTAAAAAATTTTCAATGGAAAAGTGCATATAGGGCCAGATTTTACCTTACTGTAATATTATTAAAGTTACATATCCACTCTACTGTTACATATCTAAGAACATAAAGAAACGAAAAAAAAGTTCTAGATGCCAGTTGATGGCAGCTAAGAGATTGGGGCAAAATCGAATATACTGCGCTGACTGAATGATAAAGAGACCAGCTAGTACGAGGGTCTCTGCCATTTTGTCTGCACCACTAGTTTATTTCTTACCCCACCCTTCATTTTTGGAGGTTAAAAACTTTCTAGATTATTTTACTTTACTACCTTAATTGATTAATTCATTAGCACAGCATTTATTCGATTTGCAAACAATAGAAACATATTAGATATATCTTTGAAGAACGAAAATGAATTTGATCTTACATTCTACAGGGAAATCTTTTTGTTAAAAAATAAAAGAAAGTTAATAAAGCGGGGATTTCTCTAATAAAAGGTTTGTAAAAAAGAATGGAAATACAAAGGAAACAATTTCTCCGTGAGAAATACGCATTCTGCATGGGGTGGAGCTTATTAAATGTTAGAACGCTTAAGAGAATCTTTTCTGACAACCAGATTTTAAATTTGCAAAAACAACCCTAAATCCTTTTCCATTATAAGTTCCAGTTGCAAAACATGCTACGTAAGGGCCCCACACTGACTCTGCGATTATGTGCATGGCTACAATGGGCGAGCGCTACACGCAAAATATTAAAACTGAATGAAAGTGTTGAAGTTCTTACAGCGACCGTGTGGTGGGCGACACTACAGAAAGTGCCTCCAAAATGGAATTTGGAATCAAAAATGAATTCTCACATTTCTGAAATCAGAAATGAATCTAATGTATATTTGCTTGTGTACTTATGGGTGTTAGAGAAAGAGAGATGTTGAAGTGACTGATTTGATTATCTAGATTCGGGCATCGACTGCTATGGTCATTAGCCCTGTAAATGTAGTATACATTATATCCAAGAATTAGTGATGTCCTTCTCGCATTGAAACATGAGGTCAGGCACCAATCTACAAGTCAGCCTCCCTCTCAAGATATCTCCCCCATCGCGAAGAATTGCTCAAAGATCTCGACTGGTCTACTGATATTTATGAGTGTATTGTTTGTGTGTGTGTGTAAGTAAGAGGATGAAGGAAAGATAGCGCATAGTGCGTAGATCATTTGCTAAGGCACGGCTCTAGCACTTAGCGAAGAAATCCCTAAAAGATATCGTTCAGATAAGTCGGCCGCGGCTGCTCTGATCGGTAGTTTACCGTGGTTTCTCCGATCAACACCAGGCGAATGCCGGATCAGTACCCTACCAAATGGGCCACGGACCGCGCGCGATCTGTCCTTCCCCTTCCTTGTCCTATCCTCTCCCCTTACACACACACTTACACTAACATGCACTACACTACCACATATTCCGGGAGACCGGTCGGGAGCTTAGAGCTTGTCCCAACTGGGGCGGTGCCCCGCTGGTGGGAGAGTCCTGGTTGAGGGAAACCCCCCTAGCCGACGGTAGGTCGGCGCCGGATCTCTCCATTCAGCGGGGGAAGATCACCGCCGTCTCCCGAGAAAATACATGCACTACACTAACGGGCCCAATTACCAGAGCAGTTGACGCGCCCGTAAACATGAAAAAATCAATCAATCAATGAATCAGTCGGCCGCTAGTATTCGCTTATTGACCGCAAAACATGACATTCTCTACACTGTTTCTACAATGTTTCACTGGGTCATCTCTTCCGGTACTTCAGCAACCAGCCGTCGCAAACTCTTTATTTAAAGGCAACTGTAACTGTCTCTCTCCGATGCAAATGACTTCATGACCTCACTATTCTACATTTTCCAAAAACTCTATCATCGGACACCGACATGATAGATAAAACGCGTTCACGCAGTTTTTTCCGGCAATAATCTGCAATCCTCAGCGCTGTATCCATTTCTGTCGCTTGCCGAAAACTTCCCAAAGGGACCGCACGCAGCAGGAGACGGCTCGGGTCGTGCTGCGCAGGCAGGCGGCACGTCGTTAGAGGCACGTGATTGGGGGCGGAAGAGCAACTCGACTCAACTGTTTCCGAGAACAGCCCCAGGCTCGGTGCGGGAGACTTCCGCGTGCTCACTTCCCAACTTGGAAGGCGCCGGCGAACCCGGAAGGGAACCCGGAAGGGGACCCGTAAAACTGCGAGATGGACATTAGCTCGCTATGACGTCGTTTCGAGTTCGCGGGGAAATAGCGTACATCCGAGACATCTACGCTATTTCTTGCTCTTCTGGTGAACGTATTCTCATGATGAGGCGTAGGATGTTTGAAAGAACGATATAAAAGCGACAGTTTGATACATTAATAAACATCAATGACCAAGAATATGGAATATTATGTGAAACAGAATTGTTTCCCACGATGTGATGAAATACGCATTTAGCTGCTTATAAGAATTAGTATTATGCATAAAACACTGCAAACACATTATTTCCTTCCTTTTTGGAGAAACTGATAATGTTAATGAATGACTTAAAAGTTATTTTTCAAATCTTTCAAGGACTTAAACTGATCGACATTTCATTTCTTTCAGGAAATTGGATATGTATTTATGTAATTTCTATGTAGTAATATTCAACCAAATATAAAGCCAGACGATTTCTTAAGAGTATGAAAGATAAGCTGAGATAGAGATAAAAGTAGGGGGAGAGAGGGGACAAGAAAAGACAGAGAAAGACGTATAAGTGTGGGATATGATCTAGTATTTTCATACAACTATTTTTTTTCGATTCAATGTTATTAACATTATTTATTTTATTTTGGCTCTTCCACGACCAATCACAGAAAACATTTACGATTCTCTTCACACTTTCATCGACACAGATCAAAGCACGTAAGCCCCAATCGCAAACACAGACGCGGGAATCGAGAGGAAAGAAATCATACCGTTCATCCGATAAGAGCATTACTGGCACTGCACACCGTTATTCACAGTATCCCCCACAAACGCGAAAGTTAACGCGGCCACTGAATTATTTGCACCATCAGCTTAGTGCTAGTCCTTGGTAATTAGCGCGTCCAAATTACAGGGTCCGCTGCAAAGCCCGCCCGTCTGCCTGCTTCCCCGCACAGAGCCTAAGCAGACCTGCGCGAAGGGTTCGTGACTCTCTCAAAGCGGGCCCGCGAAATTATCATATCCTTCTCGTGTTAAGCCTGTGCATTTCCCTGACAATGCTATATTAAGGTAGATTCAACCCTGAAAATCGAGTTCTACAAACACTACCGTGATATGTAAGATGACCCTATGACAATAAATGGATGTAGTAGAGTCATTAATATCAATAAAATTCTATTATAATTTATTTATTACTATTAATCGTATTATAATGAATATTATTAGTATAAATCTTGTTTGCAGTTTTAAGAGAGAATAATAGAACGGGGTTCTTTGAAGTCGTAGTACTCCAATAGTTGGATTACTAATTCTAGTGTAGATGGTTGTGACTAGAGCAGGCATTTAGGAGAATTACTCAAGTAGAATACTCTAATTTCGTATTTTCATTCACTGCATATTTGAGTCACCAGCGTAGGACAGGCAGTACATTCAGTGTTTCCTGTTTTGTTCACGAATGGGACTATCATAGGAAAGGGAATGAAACTGCAATTAATGAAGATATGATAAAACGAGAAGCACCAGAAATTTGAGAATTAAAATATCTCTTTCGCGAACCTCAACAATTTCCTTTGAGAACTGATCGATATTTCTGACGCTGGAATTCAAATATCATAGACGTTAAGTCACGAGTTGGATATTTTCGCATCTATTGAATACACTGTACAACCTCCGATTACTTGATCACGAATTCACGTGCATTGGAACATTTGTTTATGAATCAGTGCAGTTTTACATACTTCTTACCTCTTTGCTTACTTCATTTACATTCACCATTAATAAATTTATCTTGTTTTTTTTTTCAATCAGTTCACGAATTTCAGTCTCAGTCCTCATAAGGAAGTGTGTGATAAATGCCTATACTGTAATAAAATTTAAATATATATATATATATATATATATATATATATATATATATATATATATATATATATATATATATTACTTTAACTTAACAAAACATATAAGGAACTTATCTCAAACATACGTCAAAAGACCACGTATTGTACCTTGACCTTATGCACGTTTATGCTTATTTACAAGGAGCATGTCTTCCGCTATAGAACTACTTCACCAATACATTTTCGGGTCAAAAAATTCCATCGAAGTTGGTTGCGACTTCATCTCCGGCAAACAAAAGACTTTTGAAAAAGCAATAAAAAAAATTAGTACTAGCAGCCTAAACAAACAATGCAGTCATTTTGTAGTTACATTTACCGACTAGAAAAATGCTTTGACTTTTAGAAAAGCTTCAGTACTTCGTAGGAGATCACGTTTTTTGACAATTTCATCCATCTATTATATGGAACTGTACACGGCCTAAAAACGTCATTCCGGTTAACTTCAACTCACATATCCAACTACAATTAAAAATATTATTAAAAATATTGATGATTTTTTATTCAAGTTTAAAAATCGACATTTGTTTGGAAAGACGACAAAATAGAATGCAAACTGCACAAGTAATTTATATGTATTTCATTCCTAAAGGTGATTGATGAAAACTATCTTCAATTACGCTCAATATAACTCAATTATTTTTTAAATCAGCAATATGAACGACCTTTTCTGTAGCAAAAAATCGTTCATAATCAGGCATTTTACGGCACAATTGATGACGTATTAGATTTTATGACATGAATAATTGTATCATCACACATTCAGCCAATCGGAGCGAAAGAATCGTGGGGAGGTAGAGATAAACGGAATAGCCGACCACTGTTTTCTCGCACAGATGTCAAATACCAGAGACATAAAGTTGTTTCGCAATTTTAAGTTTGATTCTCTTATATATTTATAATGCTGTTATACAAAAAAATAGCGTATGCAACTCGTTTATAATGTTGCTTTATTGCATTCGTACAAATTTGAAAACTCGCTCCTAACGTCGCTCGTTTTCAAAACATGTACTCGTGCAATAAAGCTTAACATTATAAACTAATTGCATAAACTACTATTAGATAACTCTTTTGTAGGAATTTTTTATTCAATTCACTGTGTTACAAGCAAGTTTTTAGAACTCGCCTTCCAACAGTTTATCGAATTAATATTTTTGGAATAAATATACGAATATTAAAGACACTCTTTTAGCGCAATATTAAATAACACATTTTGTAGGATTGTGTTACAATTATAAATAGATTGAACGGTTTAAATGTAATGAGAAATTTACAGGTAATCAACGTTTCTGTCTGTTTGTTGTCTCAATTTGTAGATGATTAAATCCTTTTGCAAGATTAGTAAAAGATGGAATGGCGTTTCATTCGTTTCTTATAAATTGTGAAAAACTGTCATCAATACTTTGCGTATTATACAGACAGAATTATACTAAGTTATTCAAATTGATGTTCGCACAGTTGCAAGAATATAAAGACTCCTTTACAAAAGCATCGTGCGCAATTATTTATTTAATGTGAAAAAGTCTTGTTCTTCTTGAATTTCTTTGGTAATAATTGAAGCATTATTGAACTTGTTACTTCCAAAATTACAGGTAACGTAATTTAATGTGAAAAAAGTCTTATTCTTCTTCGATTTCTCTGGTAATAATTGAAGCATTATTGTACTTCTTACTGTCAAAATTAAAGGTGACATACATTCTCACTGGTGCTGCACCCAAGAGTTTTTAATAAATTAACAGTAGTAAGTGTAATGCGAAATAAGAGCAACGTGCACATAAAACTGCGAAATATTTGACTTCTTGAGGGCAGTTCAAAAAAAGTGTCAATTGCAGAAAATGCAATTTTGCCCGTACATTCCGAAACTTTTAGAAATGTGTTTGGTCAACAGGCCATAGATACCAAATTGGAATTCACGGAATGTGTAATAGATGCCATTCACCGACTAAGCATACATCAAGAATACATGTATTATTAAATGGTAGTAGATAAACTATTTGCATTAAAAATAAGCTACTGATTTTGCTTTAATATTTTATCTTGTCCAACATGAAGAAACGACTCTCTACCGTAAGAGCATGGAAAACTATTATTTGATGAAAGACAAAATAACTACAATCCACACTAACGCACTGTAAGTCTAGAGAAAACGTGAACAGATGACGAAGATACCGTTATCTCCAGGAATAAAGCAAGGGGTCATTTTAGCATTTGCTCAATTGATCGGCAAAAAGTGGACGAATCCATATCGAGGTGGGAGTCGTCACAGAGAAGTTGAAATAAAATATGCATATTTATAAGTTGTTACATGCATATTTAGTATCTTAGAATTACACAATAACAATGGTACTTTGGGTTTTTATTTTATTGTTAAGACGCGTGTTAAAAAATAGTATACGAAAAACGTTTGGAGGTGTTTCGCAGGGCTTTGTAATGTTTTGCTCACTCTTAAAATGGAAAAATGTTGGTTAGCACACAGAAACCAAGCACGAGATGCGGCGTTTTGTCTACACGTGTTAAAAACATATTCTCTCTGAATGCTCAGTGTAGTAATAAATATTTATTAAAAACCTTTCTGAAGCGTAAAATATATTATTTGTCATTTAAACTTACGAACAATTTTAAGAGTTTAATGCCTTGTCTAAAAGAGTTTTGAAATATTGTTCATGTGATATCCAGTTCTCATGTTCTAAAAAGAAACAAGACGCAACAAACAGTGAATACTGCACTATCTCGACCACACAAAACTCACAGTACATACTGCACTACCTCGACCACCCTCGGACAATGATTCAACACAAACACGTGAGATTTCTTAGAAGCGGTCGTGCTTACAACTGAATCTTGATTATGCGTAATGTTGCTTCTTTGCTATAGTGTCATATGTCGTGAGTACCTGTATAAATCCGAATAAAAACATTCTGAATAAAAACATTCATTTGTTTCATCACACCATAACTATCTCTCTCTTCAGAATAACAATCCTTTCGAGATGATACAATCATAACAGAACATAACAATACACCGAGATACATCATAAAAAATGACTGAAAAATCACTGCATCGCCCCTGCATCTAATACTATAAAGTTCCACGTGTTATTCAGTCTCACAATGGAGCCTGTTCCTCACAAAAATCGCCGTCGCGCGCGAGCGTTGCCAGACCCAGTGGCAGCGATCTGGTGACAAATGGAAAGCTGTCGCCCTTTCATTCCTCCCTCCTCTCCCCCCTCCCCCCCCTTGCGAGCAAAAATATCGGCGAAGAGGCGGCGCGCCACCATCGCCTCGTTGGGGTGCCGCAGCTCGGCGCGGACAGCCGCCCTTTGTGCACGAAGGCAAATTCCCTGCTGGAGGCCCGGCCCGCCGCTTCTACTTCTAACCCCGCCCGCTCTCAATGCCACGCCGCGCCATGTACCGCTCCGCCCCGCTCCGCCCTTCCAACGGACACACCCACACGTTCCTCCCTGCCTACCTTCTGGCACTCCTCTTCGTGCCGTCTGTTCATCCCCTCCTCTCCGTTCCTCGTTAACTCTTGGGTTCCTGCCCGTTCGCGTCCGATTCTTTCCGCCCCCTCCGCTTCCCTCGACCTCTCCTCTTCTGTCCGTCCCCTCCGCTCCTACCCGCCCCCTCGATATCTCCTCGCCCCCTTCACTTCTCTCCACCCCTTCGCTCCACCCCGCTCCCTCGACCCCTCCTCTTTTCTCCGCCTCCTCCGCTCCTACCCGCCCCCTCGACACCAGCACGTCCCCTCCTCTTCTCTCCGTCCCTTCCAATCCTCCCCGCCCTCTCGACATTTCCTCACCCCCTCCGTTTCACTCTGGCCTTTCGCTCCACCCCGCCCCCTCGACACCTCCACGTCCCTTCTCTTCTCTCCGCTCCCTCCGCTAACCCGCCCCCCTCGTCATCTCCTTGCCCCCTCCCCTTCTCTCCGCCCCTCCGATCCACCCCACCCCCTCGACACCTCCACGCCCCCTCCGCTGCGCATCTTTTCCATCGCTCGACTCGGCTCGCTCCTCCGCCCCACCCGGTCCACCCCGCCACCTCGCCCCTCCTCTTCGCCCTCCGCCCCCTCCATCTACTCCCGCCCCCTCGACTCCTTCACGCCCCCTCGACACCTCCACGCCCCAACCATCGCTCGACTGGGCTCGCTCCTCCGCCCCACCCGCTCCGCCCCGCCCTGCTCCGCCTCACTCCCTTGGACACTCCCTGCCACTCCTCTTCGCACCATCCATGCTTCTCCTCCCTCTTCCGTTCCTCAATGCCCTCTCCATTCCATCCCTCCATGCCCCCCCATTCCGAATCTCTTTCGTCTTCCTTCCGATCTTTCCCTGTTCCCTCTGCAACTCATCGCCGCCCTCCACTTCTCGTCTTCTGCATCGCTAAACTCAGCTCGCTCCTCCGCTGCGCCCCGCACCTTCCCCTCGGCACACGCACTCGCCCTCCCAGACATGCTTCTCCGTACCCGCACCCTTCCGCACACTTCGTTATTCCTCTCCATCCTCCGTTCCAGCCCGGCCCCTAACGCCTTCCGATTCTCTTCTACCTTATTCATCCCTTCCGATTCTCTTCTACCCTTCAGCTCTTTCCCTCCACACTCCATTCCTGCTTATGCTCTCCGTTACTCTCCGCCCCCTCTGCACTTCCCCCATCCCCTTCACTCCTCGTCTTTTCCTCTACTAGGCAAGTCTCGCTCCTCCGCTCTGCCCCGCCTCCACACACCTGCTCATCCCTCCCTCACACGCTACTCCCCAACCATTCACTTCCACTCCCCTTCGCCACACTCCATTCTTGTCCTCCACACTCTGCTCCTCAAATCTCCAATCTTCACCGGGCGCGGAGGCTCAGTGCATCAATAGATGTCAATGCAACGCCTCTGACCACGAGGTCGTAGGTTTCAGTCCTGACGGTGGCAGGATTTTCGACACTTTTCAGCTAGGTCGAATTCAGTCGGTGTCTGGAGGAGAATTCTAGCTGCCGGCTGCTGTGATCGGTAGTTTTCCTTGGTTTCTCCGAACAACAGCAGGTGAATGTTGGAGCAGAACCTAACAAACGGACCGCGCGCAATCTTTCCTTCCTCATCCTTATCCTATCCTCACCCCTTACACACACACACACACACACACACTTATACTAACATGCACTGCACTACCACACACGCCGCGAGACCAGTCGAGAAATTAGATCTTCTCCCCTGCTGGGGCGGCGCCCCGCTGATAGAAGATAGGAGATGATGGTTAAGGAAAACCCCACTAGCCGACGGTAGGTAAGTGCCGGATCTGGCCATCCAGCGGAGGAAGACCACTGCCCCCTCTCGACCAAAAATACTGACTACACTGACGGGACTAATGACCATAGTAGTCGTCGCGCCCGGAATCACTAACAATCAATTAATCCATTCCTCCATATCCACTCCGTTACTCTCCACCCCCTCTGTAAATGCCCATCCATTCTACTCCTCGCCTTTTCTTTTGCTCGACATGTCTCGCTCCTCCGGTCCGCTTTCTATGCCCCACCCCGCCTCCACACACCTGCCCATCCCTCCCTCACACGCTACTCCCCAACCGCTCGCATCCACTCCCTTTCGCCACCCTAAAAGCGTTTCCTCCGCCCTCTGCTCCTCCCTGCCTCCCAATTTTCCCAACCCCTCTGCCCCACTCTGTCCCCTCCGTACCTCCCCGCCCCTCTGCTCTACCCCGTCCCCTCTGCTCCATCCCGCCCCATCTGCAGCTCCCCGCCCCCTCCGCTCCTCATCTTTTCCATCGCTCATCCCCGACTCGCCTTGTCTCTCCGCGCCCAGCGCTGCACACGGCGTCAGAAGAAAACTCTCAGTGCCGCTAATTCTTATCTGCGCTGCTCGTTGTTCATTTTCGCCCGCGCTGTGTTCTTTTTTCCGCCGCAGCCGCCGACGTTGCCACTGCCTTTTTTTCCTTTATCCGCAGCCCTCCGCGCGGCGGAAAAGAAGAACCGAGTTGGGATGGAAGGGGGGAGGGGAGTGGTATGTTTCAGAGCGACACTGCCCGCCGCCGACGTCGCCACCAAACTTTTTCTTGATGATCTCTTCCGGTGAATTGTGACCTGGATGTGAAGTGAACAGAATCAGCGCTCAATATATTATGAGTTCTCTAAAATCCTGTTTTGATCGTTTGCTACATAAACGTTTGTAATTATATAAATTTGTTATTAAATGGATTTTCTTTGTGCTGGAAATGTTTATACATACATACAGTTTTTCGTATTTATTTTAAAATTGAAATAAAATGTAAACGAAAAATATGAATAACAAATAATAAAATAGAACATTTCATAAATAGAATAATAACTTGACGTACAATACAAATTTGTGGAAACTGGTTAAACGGCTAATATTAGTCGAATTACTAGTAGAAAATTTAATTCATTTTAGCAACAGATGTTTGTAAATAACTGAGCAATTATTTCAAGCAATAGATGTTAGAAATCAATGTGTTTTTAAAAAATATTGTTCGATTTTCAAGCTTTCGAAGGTATCGCAGTTAGAAAATGTAAGAGAAAATAATTCTAATTATTCGGTAGTACTTTTAGGATACTACTAGTATCAGTTACGACGCTCTTATTACATACTGGAGGGCGCGTATGGTAATGTTGTTAGATTTTTTAAGAAAATGTAAACGTATGCCACATTAGTTTTATGTTGCCATGAACGAAATAACATATCTTAAAATGGATGTGTTTAAATTAATATAATTATTCATTCAATACGTCTCAACGCTCACTATAAAGAAATGTCTTTTTGCTGAAATTTTTAATAAGAAGTAAAGCTTAAGTTGCGCTGAAAAGTAAAAAAGGCGTATGTCATAAACCCATTTTCCTAGAAAATACGCTACATAATAAAATCAGGAACAAGGTAAATGGGAACTACAAAATAAGCTTCACACTGTACTGGTCAATCTCGCGTGGGCTGGAGGCAGTATGGACAAACATTATCACGGCCTCCGCGTTTTCTTTTCATTCTCCTCCATTTACAACCAGCGACACACCTAATGTACGTACTATCTGTGTAAGTGTGTATATAGTTTATTTCGTTTTGGATTGTATCGTTTTTTAATCTTTTGTGTTCCGTTCGTCATACGTCTTTTTATTAGTCGTGGGGGTAATAGAAAATGAATTAAAAAATATTTTTCTGGCAATGCAAGTTTGACAAAGAGAGTAGAGGATGGTGCGTTAGGAGGCCTCTTTTAACTTTAATGGAAAAGAGACATCATCGACGACGCCATGGTCTAATACTATGATAGTATGATCTGATAGGAGTTTATCTGTCGGACAGTAGTCCAGTCGGAAGAAACTGACTGAATAACATTTATTCTGGTGATTCATGGTTCTCAGCAGGTGTGAAAGATGGCTACAATAGATTGATCTTGCTTGAGTTTTGTAGAGCGGACTTTAGATATCGTCATTTACGTAAATGGTTATGATAATGTGTTGATTTTGAGCATCTCTTCGTGTTTCAGAAGTTACTCATCAGATAAATCATTTCCCTAATAAGCACATTTCATTACAAGCTTTCCAAGTTGGCTGAATTTAAAGTACACCATATACGTACCTCACATTATATACGTTAGTGTACACAATCAATATTAAACAGCTTGAAACGTATTCACCGTATAGTGAATAAGCATGAAACTTGGATTTTCTTTCAAATGACTGGGAAAGGGTTCAGTTTTTAGATGAACTAGGAATTTTCTCAGAAGACAATGCTTACTACAAATATTCAGCATGATGGTGCATTTTACTAACAATTTAAATCGGATCCAAAGCTCGCAAAGAAAAAGTAAGGGACATACGAAGTTTTAAATTGAAATGTTAAAATCCTATTGCTTTAATAACTTTCCCTACATCCACGATTCATATCTTTGTTAAAAAAACATTCATTGTCGTAAAAACTCTTCTCGGTTTGACAACGCACTTTTACTTCTTGGTAACACGAGCGTCACATTATGGTCATCATTCATTCGCACCGAATCCGGGTGTTCCCAAAGTGATTCGTTCGCCTGCGTCGACGACGTGTCCAGACGCGCACCGACGGAGCACCCCCTCCCCCTCCCCCCTCAACGGATCCGAGCGAAGGAAGACTTGGGCCCTCCAACTTCGGGGTTTGAACGCTAATTAGTTGGCTCCATTTCTCATCAGCGGCGCCGCGTATGTCCCATTCGCATCTCTCCCAGCTGACGCGCGCGCTCCCCCGACCCCCCTCGTCCCCGCCCCTCCACGCCCCGCTACTCCCCGCTCCGCCCCATCCCTTCCCCGCTCCATCCCTTCGCACCGGGAGCGGTAGCTCAGTGCACAACTGATGTCACTGCAGCGCATCTGACTGGGAGGTCCTAGGTTCCCACTCCCCACGGCGGCAGGGTTTTCGACACTAGCTTTTCAGCTAGGTCGAATTCAGCCACTGTCTGCAGGAGAATTCTAGAGGCCAGCTGCTCTGATTGGTAGTTTTCCGTGGTTTCTCCTATCAACACCAGGCGAATGCCGGAGCAGTACCCTACCAAACGGGCCACGGACCGCGCGCGACCTGCTCTTTCCTTTCCTTGTCCTATCCTCTCCCCTTAGACACAGAATTACACTTACATGCACTACACTACAACATATTCAGGGAGATCGGTCGGGAGTTTAGAACTTGTCCCGGCTGAGGCGATGCCCCGCTGGTGGGAGAGTCCTTGATAGGGGGAAACCCCACTAGCCGACGGTAGGTCGGCGACGGATCTCGCTTTCCAGCGGGGGAAGATCACCACCAACACCCGAGAAAAGAACATGCACTACACTAACGGAACTAATGACCAAAGCAGTTGACGCGCCCGGAAATACGAAAAAACCAAACCAACCATACCCCATCTCTTCCCCGCCCATCCCCGCCTATCCCCGTCTCCTCCCCCCGTTCCTCCCTCCCCACCCCTCTCACCCCTCCCCTCTCCTTCCTGCACGCTCCTCCCCGCTCCTTCCCACCCGCTTCTCTCCACCCGCCCCGCCCCGCTTAAGTTCCCACCTCCGCGTCACCCTCCACGCAACACGTCGTCCCTGCTCCAACCCGATTAAACATCCCCATTCTCTCGCCCTAACATCGCCATCCCACTAATATAGCCCTTGTGCTAATGCAGATCTCACCCAAATGTCGCTTTTGCCTCTACGTCGACCTAACGTCTCATTGCTTTTGTTCTAACCTTGCTCTAACATTATCCTCGTCCTAACAGCGTCCTCAGAGTAAAATCATCGTAATTTTAACATTACCTTCTCTTGAACAAAGTCCTTGATGTAACATCGCTCTCGCCTGTAGATAGCACTCGTGTCGCTCCAATCGTATTTCCTCTTAACCCGGTCATTGCTCACAAACGAAATTCCCTCTTAATAACCTTGGTTGAAGGCATCAACTAATGAAATTACTATCAGGGAGGGGACAGGAAGTTACCCTCTTCACACTTTGCTGGTATTAAGTTATTCGGTCCGTCATCTGAAGAGCATCACGGCTGAACAATGTTCTATCAATGTAATATATATATATATATATATATATATATATATATATATATATATATATATATATATATATATATATAACGCTTTAACAACGTTCTCCCTCTAAAATTGTCATTTCCGTAAAATCGTCATCTTCCTAACGTCACCCTCGCCCCAACATTTCCAAGATTCCTCGCCCCAAGATTCACCTTGCCCTGACATCCCTCCCATCCCAACAACGCCCTGCCACTAATATAGACTTCCCTCTAACATTAACCTCACCTTTACTATGCCCTTCCCAATACACCACCCCTGGTTTTAACACCGCCTTGTCCCTAACATTGCCCTCTCCCAAGACTGCCCTCTCCCAACACTGCCCTGACACTAACACGTCGTCACCCTAATATCGTCTTCGCCCTAATATCGCCGTCGCCCTAATATCGTCGTCGCCCTAATATCGTCGTCGCCCTAATATCGTCGTCGCCCTAATATCGCCGTCGCCATAATATCGTCGTCGCCCTACTATCGTCGTGGCCCTAACATCATCGTCACCCTACCATTGTCGTCGTCCTACTAGCGTCGCAGCCCTCTCATCGTCGTCACCCTCACATCGTCGTCGTTCTAACATCGTCGTCACCGTATCATCATCGTCACCCTACCATCCTCGTGGCCCAAACATCGTCCGTCCCCCTAACATCGTCCGTCCTCCTAACATCGTCCGTCGCCCTAACATCGTCCATCGCTCTAACATCATCGTCACCCTAACATTACCGTCACCCTAACATCATCGTCACCCTATCATCATCGACACCCTAACAACATCGTCCCCCTAACATCGTCCGTCCCCCTAACATCGTCCATCGCTCTAACATCATCGTCACCCTAACATCATCGTCACCCTAACAACATCGTCACCCTAACATCATCGTCACCCTACCATCGTCGTCGCCCTACTATCATCGCAGCCCTCTCATCGTCGTCACCCTCACATCGTCGTCGTTCTAACATCGTCGTCACCGTATCATCATCGTCAGCCTACCATCCTCGTGGCCCAAACATCGTCCGTCCCCCTAACATCGTCCGTCCCCCTAACATCGTCCGTCCCCCTAACATCGTCCGTCCCCCTAACATCGTCCGTCACCCTAACATCGTCCATCGCTCTAACATCGTCACCCTATCATCATCGTCACCGTAACATCATCGTCACCCTAACATCATCGTCACCTTAACATCATCTACACCTTCGTATCATCGTCACCCTACCATCGTCGTGGCCTAAACATCGTCCGTCACCCTAACATCGTCGCCTTAACGTCATCATCCTAATATCGTCGTCCAAACATCGCTCTCACTAACGCTCCCATTCCCGCGATCCCCCTGGCAAGCCATCGCTGTACCCGCCTTTACACCTGCCCGCCGTCACGTCCTGTGGACCGTCCTCAAAGCCTCCCGCATCGCCTCATTTGGCTATCCCTGGTCCCGCCTCCGGCCCCTCCGAGTGGACATTGTTCCACTGGCCCATCCTCTGTCGCCCAGCCTCGGGCCGTCCTAGGCTCTCGTCGTCGACCTAACAGTGTCGTCGTTCTAACATCGTCGTCACCGTATCATCATCGTTACCCTATCATCGTCGTGGCCCAAACATCGTCCGTCACCCTAACATCATCGTCGCCTTAACATCGTCGTCCTAATATCGTCACCACCCTAATATCGCCCTCGCTGACGCTCCCATTCCCACGATCCCCCTGGCAAGTCATCGCTGTACCCGCCTTTACACCTGCCCGCCGTCACGTCCTGTGGACCGTCCTCAAAGCCCCCCACATCGTGTCATCGGGCTATCCCTGGTCCCGCCTCCGGCCCCTCCGAGCGGACATTCTTCCACTGGATCATCCTGTCACCCAGCCTCGGGCCGTCCTAGGCCGTCGTCGTCGCCCTAACATCGTCGTCGCTCCAACATCGTCGTCACCCTAACATCATCGTCACTCTACCATCGTCGTCGTCCTACTATCGTCGCCGCCCTCTCGTCGTCACCCTCACATCGTCATCGCACTAACATCACCCTTGCTCAAGCTCCCAATCCCGTGTTCAATTCGGCGACCCCCTGGCAAGTCATCGCTGTACCCGCCTTTACAGCTGCCCGCCGTCACGTTCCCAGGACCGTCCTCAAAGCCTCCCGCATCCTGTCATCGAGCTATCCTCGGCCCCGCCTCCGGCCCCTCCGAGCGGACATTCTTCCACTGGATCATCCTGTCACCCAGCCTCGGGCCGTCCTAGGCCGTCGTCGTCGCCCTAACATCGTCGTCGCTCCAACATCGTCGTCACCCTAACATCATCGTCACTCTACCATCGTCGTCGTCCTACTATCGTCGCCGCCCTCTCGTCGTCACCCTCACATCGTCATCGCACTAACATCACCCTTGCTCAAGCTCCCAATCCCGTGTTCAATCCGGCGACCCCCTGGCAAGTCATCGCTGTACCCGCCTTTACACCTGCCCGCCGTCACGTCCAATGGACCGTCCTCAAAGCCTCCCGCATCGCCTCATTTGGCTATCCCTGGTCCCGCCTCCGGCCCCTCCGAGTGGACATTGTTCCACTGGCCCATCCTCTGTCGCCCAGCCTCGGGCCGTCCTAGGCTCTCGTCGTCGACCTAACAGTGTCGTCGTTCTAACATCGTCGTCACCGTATCATCATCGTTACCCTATCATCGTCGTGGCCCAAACATCGTCCGTCACCCTAACATCATCGTCGCCTTAACATCGTCGTCCTAATATCGTCACCACCCTAATATCGCCCTCGCTGACGCTCCCATTCCCACGATCCCCCTGGCAAGTCATCGCTGTACCCGCCTTTGCACCTGCCCGCCGTCACGTCCACTGGACCGTCCTCAAAGCCTCCTTCATCCCGTCATCGAGCTATCCTCGGCCCCGCCTCCGACCCCCAGCGAACATTCTTCCGCAGGCCCACCCTCTATCCAAGGCTCTCGAAAAGAGCGCGGCGAACGGCCCCCGGTGGGCGGGCGGGCCGCACAAGAGCCTTCATTACCCGGCGCCGGCGTCTTGCGAACAAGCGCCGGGTAATTGATCTCCTCGAGCGTCGTCCTCCGCGGCGCGAGGACGCGCGAGGACGCGCGGGGCGCCGCCGGATCCTCCTCCGCCCTCAGCCGCCTGGGGAATGTTGTCCCTGTTAATTGAACACGCTCTCGCACCGCGCTGCGCTGCGAGGCTTTGAGGCCCCGGCCTGGCTCCCAGTGGGCGGTGGACGCCCGGCGCGGGGTTACGCACTGCTACGCTTCACTTCACTTCGCTTAACTTCACTTCACCTTCTCTTCAGTACCGTAAATTCACTTCACGTTCTCTTCACTAGCGTAAGTTCACTTCACCTTCTCTTCACTAGCGTAAGTTCACTTCACCTTCTCTTCACTAGCGTAAGTTCACTTCACCTTCTCTTCACTAGCGTAAGTTCACTTCACCTTCTCTTCACTACCGTAAGTTCACTTCACCTTCTCTTCACTACCGTACGTTCACTTCACCTTCTCTTCACTACCGTAACTTCACTTCACCTTCTCTTCACTACCGTACGTTCACTTCACCTTCTTATCACAACCGGAAGTTCACTTCACCTTCTCTTCACTACCGGAAGTTCACTTCACCTTCTCTTCACTACCGGAAGTTCACTTCACCTTCTCTTCACTACCGGAAGTTCACTTCACCTTCTCTTCACTACCGTAGGTTCACTTCACTGTCTCTTCACTACCGTAGGTTCACTTCACCTTCTCTTCACTACCGTAGGTTAACTTCACTTTCTCTTCACTACCGTGAGTTCACTTCACCTTCTCTTCTCTACCGTAAGTTGACGTCTCGTACACGCTGTCATTGTCCGATCCTTTTCAATCATTCATAACTAACCTGCGTTTCCAGAAAAGTATAAAGAAAAGAATAAAGCATAGATGGACAATTTATGTTCTATGTTGATTGATCGATCCATAGGGATTCCGGAAACCTCAACTGCTAAAGACATTAGTCCCGTAAGGGTAGTGCATGCGTTTGCTTCGAGAAGTTGCGGTGATTTCCCCCCGATGGATGGGAAGATACGGTGCCGACCCTATTGTCAGCTAGCGAGGTTTTCTAACAACCAGGTATCTCCCACCAGAGACGCACCGCCCCAACTGGGTCAAGATCTAAGCTCCCGACCGGTCTCCCAGTATGTGTGGTATTGTAATGCATGTAAGCGTCTAAGTGTGGGGTGAGGATAGGACTGTAAGAAGAAGGGAAAATCGCGCGTGGCCCGTGGCCCGTTTGTTAGAGTACTGATCCTGCATTCGCCTGGTGTTGATCGAAGAGACCACGGAAAACTACCGATCAGAGCAGCCGGCCGCTATAGTTCTCCTCCATACAGCGACTGAATTCGATCTAGCTGACAAAATTGTGTAGAAAATCTTGCCACCATCGAGACTCTAAACTAGGACCCCTGAGTCAGAAGCACTCCAATGAGATCAGTTGATGCCCTGAGCCACCTCTCTTGGTATGATCTATGTTTTTGAACGTGTGTTTCCCACATTGCAAAACATAGTGGGAAGTTTGTTTATTGGTTTTGGGTTGTTGCTGGAATTGGTTAACTTTAATACAATTGTTAAGCAACGCTCACATTATTTACGTGTTCGTCAAATGCTTTATTACAGCTGTCAAATATTGATGATGTAATTCTAACCGCACATTTATTTTATTCAAAAAATAATTTGTAACGGCGATAAATTTCTTCATTGAAACAAACGCAAATGAAAATTATATTTTATTTAGTTTTCCCATTTTGCACTATTTTTAAATATTTGAAATATATTCAGAAATATTCTTCCCCTCATTTGTTTTCTATTTCATTACTACTCATACTTTAAAACCTAATACAAGATAGAAAATGGAGATGTGAAAAATATTGGTGGTTGTGACACTTTTGTTTTGTAAAACACCTTTATTTGTAGACATACGGCTCCAAGCAATTTTACAGTCTCTCTGAGCTATGAAAACTTTCATTTTTAACTATGCAGTAGTTAGTGTCACCAGAATGAAAGGGGAATATTTTTAAATTAAAATATCACTCAGCAGAGCAATCCGAGGGAAAAATTAACGCGTAACGCCCATTATAAAGCTATTCAGAGGATAATTTCAACCAGAACGACATTGAGTTTCAGTATGACCTAGTATTTCCAAAACCCATCCATATAAATATGATGGTTGAAGTGAGAGAAAATGATATTTTGATCCGTGTATTTTAAATATGTGTCGCAAATGTCCCAGAACGTGCCAAATCCAGCTTTTCAGTGTAGGGATTAAAAAACCATTTCCCTTCTCGGAAGCGAGATACCATGCAGAGTCCCGCGATGCGAGCGACGTCGAGCACCGGCTCATTAACCCCCCTCCCCCCCGCCAACGCCCCCTGGCATCGCTGCGTCGGAGCGTCTCTACGAAGCAAGGCCCCCTGGAATCGCTTCCTCCGCTCGAGGTGATGATGCGAAGCCCCGGTGAGATTCCCTACCAGCCACACGGTCGTCGAAATCACGAAAAAGTCGGCCAAAATTCGAAAACTCATTGGAATTATATACATGTATGGATATAAAGGTTTTTAGAGTCACTGAATACGATGAGTCATAAAAATTACAAAATTCGAAAAGGGGGATCAAAAATGGCTGACATCGTTTAGAAATAAGTAGTGAAATTGCATGCAAATTTGATTTTGTTTCTCGGGTAGTAGAATCAGAATTTATGACTGAAATTACACAATTCAAAATGGCATATCTAAAACGGTCACATTTGTTCAGAAATAAGCAGTTTAATTGAATGAAAACTTGATTATAATTATTTCTTCGGATGCAGAATCAGAAAAAATTGCACTACGAAAAAGGGGTTCCCAGGGGTGTCATTTTGTTTCACGAATCAAAAGGATATTCTTTCATGTCATTGTTAAATAACAATCCATGTGGGTCTCGCGGATCACTACATTTTTATTATTTGAAAATTAATTGTTTAACAAATTCATTTTATAGACATTGATTGCAGGTATTGTTCTGAAACATTTTAAGAAAAATATTCTTAGTAGTATGAAATAGTATTTTACACACCTCCAGAAGTATTGTCCATATTAACGTTTTATTTGTTTATCACACTCAATTCTTACAAACTGAATTTTCAATACGTTTATTTTCTCTGCGCATAGAATGTCGAAACGCACGTGTTCAACAACAGATGTTTGACCTTTTCAAGACTGCGACCACCGTGCGGCGGTGTTCCACTATCTCCCCCTCCCCCTTCCTCCCGGCCGGGGGGAGGGGGGAGGGGCACGGGCGGAGACAGCGCTCCTGTGTCAACCGCCTCGAGAGATCCGCTCTCCCCACGAAGCCGCGAGCTCCCCAGAGGCCGAGTGCTTCTTGTGCAGATTGCGCGTTTGGCAGGATCTCTTGTTACGCTGTGTCGCACGATCGAAAACTGATCACCGCCAAAGGTTTGAGAATAGATAAAGCGTTGATTATAAAAATAAACTTACGTATTCGTGAATACAGTACTACGTGAAATATTAATAATATTAAGAAAATATATTAGGCATATTCTCTATTACTATATATATATATATATATATATATATATATATATATAGTGACATACCGATATGTCACATGAAAATAAACAAACATTTATTTGTAGACTATATGGTGGAACATGCATTAGAATATATCACGAGGGCAAAGGCTTAGCAACGACCGGGAATAAACAAGGTACTTTTTGTTTTTTGTAAATGCATTAGGAGGTGGCTGCATGCCGAAAGTAGAAAATTTGGGATTGGGCGAAGAAGTTTAGACGATCGAAAGGTCAGCTACACCAAAATGTAACGAACGTATGGATTGGCTGGGTGAGAGAAGGACGGTCAAATGTTATGAAAAAAAAGAAGATATGTCTTCGAGGAGGAATCAAGCAGAAAGATTCATTCTGACCGGCATCGCGTGTCTGAACTGATCGTAGGTTCGTGAGAGGGAGCGAGTGTAGTGCAGATAGTCAGAGTCGGGTTATCAGATCGTGAAATTTTAAGGTCAGTAAATTATATTGCAGATATTGCATGTGGAAGTAATATTGATGCATAAATTGGGACTTTGTCGGGAGTGGTAATCGAGTTATAGATTTCGGGACTATGTCATAGGACGTAATCGGGACTGATAATTTTGATAGTTTGAGACCAGTTTGGATAGGAGCAGAAGAGGATTTCTTGGGACTTTGGACTACGGCAAGCTTGCAAGATATTTCGACTGAGAAGTCTACGAGGGGCATCAACGAAGAATAGATAAGTTAACCGCGGTATAAAACTGTAAATTCAAAGATATCTTGATCAAAGGCCTAACATCAAATCATTTATTTAATTCACAAAATTGTTTGCTGAAAGGTAACAATAAACTTTGTTAAATTTTGTTCTTTAGAAAAGAAAGTGATCTTTCATTTAGTCAACCCAAACAGTAATGAACTAGGAATTAGAATCATTCTATTTCAGATTCCCAGCAGCGCTGTATAGTCTGCGGATCCTATAATCCATTATAAAGGTAATAAGGATTATAATATATCGTGACCCATTGACCCAGCAAGCTGGACGCTAAGATCTTTGCAAGATATTAAAGTAGAGAGAAAATTTGTATATCTCAATATATATATATATATATATATATATATATATATATATATATATATATATATATATATATATATATATATATATATATATATATATATATATACATATATATATATACACGTGTGTGTGTGTGTGTTTGTGTGGGTATAAATTCTAATACAAGATTTATATCTGCCGATCCTTGTGATCTCGTATAGAATGTGTCGTAGTGATCTCGTATAGAATGGTGTCGGGTTGGAGGCCCGCCTCGGGCATGTTTGTGTTTTTGTTCGCCCTTTCACCCCTTATCATCACTATATCGCTTCATCTTCACAGTTACCATAACGTTAACTCTCATAGTGGTCATAATAACCTAGATGTTGATGCGACCTTAAATAACAAAGTTTAAAAAAATTATATCATTGTATCTGGAATTTACACCCGATACATTTACATATTCATAATATACTAAATGGTTCATTATTATATCCAATTAAATAAAGCTTCCACACAACTGATACAATGTCTCAATATTATATAAAATGTAATACAATGTTCTGCGGAGTTTGAAAATACATCCACACGTCGAAAAGTTCTCGGGTAATTCAAAATATTACACATTAAAGATATTTTCACGTGGCTAAGACCAATTGTGTACTCGTTAGTTACTGCGCACTCGGAAAACCGCGCTTGCGTGGAATCAATTAACATGCATTCAATGGCCTCTTTTCACCATTTGCAAGAGAATTAATTAATTGTTATTTAATTTCAGATACTAATTATATTTTCTGTTCTATGAAAGGTTGAATTTTACGGCTCGTTGATACAGTAATTGCCTAAATAGTGAACTCTGATTTAACCAATATCTCCACTTTCCTCAGAACTCTGTGGGAATCTGCTACTTAACACCGGGAGCGGTGGCTCAGTGCATCAACTGTTGTATCTGCAGCGCCTCTGACCGGGAGGTCTTAGGTTCGAGTCATGACGACGGCAGAATTTTCGACACTAGCTTTTCAGCTAGGCCGAATTCAGTCGCTATCTGGAGGAGAATTCTATCGACCGGCTGCTATAATTTGTAGCTTTTCATTGTTCCTCCGATCAACGCCAGACGAATGCCGGAGAAGTACCATAAGAAATGGGATAGGGACCGCGCGCGATCTTTCCTACCTCCTCCTTGTCCTATCCTATTCCCTTACATACACTCACCTACACGAAGATGTACCACACTACCACACAAGCCGGTAGACTGGTCAGGGACTTATAACATGCCTCGGCTGGGAGTGTGCCCCGCTGGTGGGAGATACCTGGAGAGAAAACCCCGTTAGTGGACAGTAGGTCGGCGCCGGATCTGCCCATCCAGCGGGGGAAGACCACCGCCCCGCCGCCACCGCCAGAACAAAAACCCGCACTACGTTTACGGAACTAATGGCCATATTAGTTGGCGCGCTCGGAATCACTAAATCAATCAATCAATGAATTAATGCTTAACTCACTTCTGCAGGTAAAACCCGTGCTTGACCACTTTGGCTGTAGACTGTCCCGCGACACTAATATGTACGGCAGGTGGACTAACCCATCCCTGTTAACCCGAGCTCGCAGTGATGACTTACTGTTAGATAGATAGATATTTATTATTCTGCAGGTAGGTATATACAACCTGGTGGCAGAACTCTACAATTTACATATTACTAACATTAACTTTAAATTATTTAAAGACATAATAATAATAATAATAATAATAATAATAATAATAATAATAATAATAATAATAATAATAATAATAATAATATGGTAACAATAATAGCCTTATGGTTGACCTGCACAGTTATTTGAAACTATTAAATACAAGATTACACGACTTTTTAATTACACTTCACTTCACTTTCACTTGACTTGATTTGACTTCACTTCACTTCACGTTTGAAATTCACTTCTCTTTCTACTTCTGTACTGCACTACACTGCAAAACACTTCACCACACTTCAATACAATACTACTTTGAATATAATTATATATTTAGAACAGGAAATCATTTAATACTGTTGTTACAGTGAACAATGAATTGAATTGGAAGCTTTTTATTAATACGAAACAACGATAAATATTCATGAAATACTGTTTTGTTAAAAATATGGCTTAAAGAGAAACCAGCGGTTTTGATCTCTCGTGTTTCAAAACGCCTGCTTTCAAACTAATCGATAAGTTCGGAAATCGCGTTGTGATCACACTCCTATTTCTGCTGTGGCGGCCTAGCGACCAGCAAATGTAGCTGCAAATTTAGAAAGCTATTTGATATTCCAGTAGACTTCAACAAAATATTTGAAATTTCTCGCTAGATTACATAAATTACGGAAATATTTTTTGAAAGCTTCAAACCGAATAATCAGTTACCACTAGAACAATTAAACAATTAAATTTTAATATGTTTAGCATTTAAATCCACAACTGTATACAATATTATTATCAAAATTAAAACCAAAAATCGATTCTTTATTTTCCCTAAATATTGTTACTAAAATATTAGTGGGTGGTACAACGAAGTATACAAATGTATAATAAACAGTCAAGTAAATGAATAGTTTTTTATAAAGCGATTTTAAATAAATATTTTTTTAAAAATACACAGAACTGTTGCAGTCAGTTCAGTGAATATTTAAAGTCAAGGTGATTTAAAAGCGAGAAAACGGTTTTAATTTTTTTAACTGCAGCCCAGCTATCGAAAAAATCTTAAACAAATTCACAATTTTTGTTTTAAGAGAAATGTTTGAGATTTTTAGAGCCTGTGTAATGGTTCTAAAACACAATAAAAATTATTTTTTGTTAATATTTTTCAAAAATATTTTGTGTGTTTGAATTTGTACTTGAGAAAATATAAAAATATATTTCTCTGATAGTATAAATTGTTTTTTTTATTTATCATATTTTTCAGTCAGATAAAATAGTGTAAAATTGCCGAAATAATTGAAATTTAAAAGAAAGTTTTTGGCTGTAGATGGGTGATGCTGGTGGAACGGGGGCTAAAAGAACTTTCAAAAAATATTATTTTTATGTTAAAAATATAACGGTACCACTCCTACGTCATTTCCTTTGGAGGAACAATTTACTATCTTATCCGGGGGTACCATTTACGTTGCATATACACGATGTAAAATAGGAAAATTCAATTATTGACATCACAACAAAGTAAATAATAATCATTAATGTTCTCTAAATATGTAAAAGCGACTGTCGGCCAAGTTCCCCTGTTAATCAAAGCTACAACTCCATGATGAAAGAAAGTTCATTAAACAAAGTTCACTAACACATTTTGATTCGTCACCAACGCTGTACACATAACTGTTAACATCATTTAAAACTGGATCTTTAATTTCAACACAAAAAATAGTAATTTTTCCATTTTCTTTGTAAAAGTGTGAAAAATGAAAGAGAATTGGGATCACCGAAAAATTAATCCACGTTCTCTGTAGTTGACATTTTACTTCATGCGAGAAGAATTAAAGGTTTATTATTTTGATGTTTGAGCTATTAAATCTGCTCTTTGGCTTGTTTGTCAAAGCAAATAGTTTCTATTAAACTGCTGCAAAAGACTCGTTGTTGAATGTTAAAAGCGCTCGATACTAATGCATATTCGTAATTCAACTGTATTGAAGAGAGAGAATGTCAAAGAACTGTGGGCATGTGCATTATGATTTCATCTCATACATTGATTCAATTGATTAAATCGATTAAATAAAATGCATTACCATTATAAAGAATGCAATCAGGTCTATCTTCATAAACATTGTTGAAGTTGACACTAAAAGACAAATAACTTTCAGATGAATGGCTTATTCCAGTAACTCGCCTCTAATGGGAAGAAAGACTCATTAGTTAATGACTCACCATACATGTGTGATACTATAGATAATTCCATCGTTTCACTAACCTTCCTGTTTTTTTGTTCAAGAAGCTGGAGCTTATGGAATTTTATATTGTTTTGATGATTCACTTTTTTATTGGTCTACATTTGTTTTTCCCATAATAGCTTATTTATTTCTAGAATGTTTGCAATTAGTAGCGTTGAGATTTGTTATACTACGAAGGTTACGGTTCAAATATAGGTTACTTTCAACAAATGAAAGATTCGGATATACTAGTCAGAGTTAAAAATCACCAAAAAGAAATTCTTCAGGATGCAATATTTGACCACATCATGCTGGCTGATAGTGCCTCAGAAATAATTATGTCACATAAGGGGCAATGGCTGCAAATTAGTAATTAATATTTCTCGAAAACAACTTAACGTTCCACCACGAACAAATAAGGACGTGATTGTGATAATACTGTCATGACTGTTCGTTACAATAGAATAAATAAAATCAGAAATATCAAGGTTATCGGTAATGGTGTACTACATGCTTTGACTCTTCAAAGAATAATAGTATAACAATTTGGTATAGTAGTTAAACGAAAAAAGAACACAGAACACATGCTCATTAAGGTTCATTTCTGGAATTCATACCCATACACTCAATACCAACCAAAATTTCGTGGTCGATGGAACGAGGAAAAGGGATGTGGCTTATTTGGGAGTAAACACAGGGTTCATTGGCAGTTGCTGTGCTTGAGCTGCTGGAAACAGTAGGTGCGGCGCGGCGCGGGGTAGAGGGTGGGGTGGGGGACGGGGAGGTTTGAAAGGTGGTGGTCGTGGTGGGGGGCGGGGTTGGAGGTGGGGTTGGGGACGTGGAGGGGGGCGGAGTGGGGACGGGAGGGCGTGGTGAATGGCGGTGTGTGTGGCGAGTTGTGTGGTGGGGTGGAGGGCGCGGTGGAGAACGGGGTGGTGGCGGGTCGGGAGCGGGGTGTGTGGCGGGTGGAGGCGGGGTGGGGGCGGGGGATGGGTGGTGAGTGGGGGCGGGGTGGGGGCGGGGGACGGGGAGGTTTGAAAGGTGGTGGTCGTGGTGGGGGGCGGGGTTGGAGGTGGGGTTGGGGACGTGGAGGGGGGCGGAGTGGGGACGGGAGGGCGTGGTGAATGGCGGTGTGTGTGGCGAGTTGTGTGGTGGGGTGGAGGGCGCGGTGGAGAACGGGGTGGTGGCGGGTCGGGAGCGGGGTGTGTGGCGGGTGGAGGCGGGGTGGGGGCGGGGGATGGGTGGTGAGTGGGGGCGGGGTGGGGGCGGGGGATGGGTGGTGAGTGGGGGCTGGGGGCGGGGTATGGAGGGGGGAGGGGGTGGAATGGAGGCGGGATGCGGGCGGGGTGGGGGCGTGATGGCGGTTGTTTGCTGGGGGGGGGGAGCGGGGGGGTCGGTGGTTGGACCTGGATTGATTGATTCATTTTTTCGTGTTTCCGGGCGCGTCAACTGCTTTGGTCATTAGTCCCGTTAGTTTAGTGCATATTTTTTTCTCGGGAGATGGCGGTGATCTTCCCCCGCTGGATGGAGAGATCCGGCGCCTACCTACCGTCGACTAGTGGGGTTTCCCCCTAACCAAGACTCTCCCACCAGCGGGGCACCGCCCCTGCCGGGACAAGCTCTAAGCTCCCGACCGGTCTCCCGGAATATGTGGTAGTGTAGTGCATGTGAGTGTAAGTGTATGTGTAAGGGGAGAGGATAGGACAAGGAAGAAGAATGACAGATCGCGCGCGGTTCGTGTCCCGTTTGGTAGGGTAGTACTCCGGCTTTCGCCTGGTGTTGATCGGAGAAACCACAGAAAACTACCTATCAGAGCAGCCGGCCCCTAGAATCCTTCTCCAGACAGCGACTGAATTCGACCTAGCTGAAGAGCTAGTGTCGAAAATCCTGCCGCCGTGGGGAGTGGGAACCTGGGACCTCCCGGTCAGAGGCGCTGCAGTGACATCAGTTGATGCACTGAGCAACCGCTCCCGGTCGTGGTGGGTGGTGGTGTGGGGGCGGAGTGGTGGGCGGCGCACATGAGGGAATGGAATCCTGGCGCCGTGCGCGCGCGCCTGCGTGGGAGCCGAGGGAGCGGGGGCGGGCGCTCGTCCTTTGTCGCCAGGCGCTGTCGCTTAGCGACCGCCGCGCCGTAATTGATTCCCGGTTGGAGGCCGACGCTCCACGCCGTAGGGAGGAAGGCTCAGAGACCGACGCAAGGAAGGGAATTTGCCCTGGAAGCTGCCTCCGTCGCTGCTTTCTTCTTCTTTCTTCCATTCCACTCGCCCTCCTTACCCCTCTCCCCTCTTCCTTTTTCTATTTCCAATATATTATTACATTTACAAAATCTCTCTCTTTCCCTCTCTCTCCTCTCTCTCTCTCCTCTCTTGCTGTATTTGTCCGCGTTCTGCCTCTTTATTTTTCTTATTTACCTTTCTTCCCATTTTACTCTCTTTCTTTCCGTTTTCTCTATCTGCGCTTTATCCCTACCTATCTCTATCCCCCCTTTTCTTCACCCTATCTCCGCTTTACCCCACCCTCTCTCCATCTTCGCTTTATCCCTCTCTCTCTCCGCTTCACCGTTCCCTCTCTCCCCACTTTACATCTCTCTCTCTCTCTTTACTTTACCTTTCTCTCTCCCTTCACTTTACCTTTCTCTCTCCCATCACTTTACCTCTCTCTCTCTTCACTTTACCTCTCTCCCTCTTCACTTTACCTCTCTCTCCACTTTACCTCTCTCTTTCCATTTTACCTCTCTCTTTCCATTTTACCTCTCTCTCTTTCCACTTTACCTCTCTCTTTCCACTTTACCTCTCTCTTTCCACTTTACCTCTCTCTTTCCACTTTACCTCTCTCTCTCCACTTTACCTCTCTCTCTCCACTTTACCTCCCTCTCCACTTTACCTCTCTCTCTCCACTTTACCTCCCTCCCTCCACTTTTCCCCTCTCCACTTTATCTCTCTCCACTTTACCTCTCTCCACTTTACCTCTCTCTCCCTTTACCTCTCTCTCCACTTTACCTCTCTCTCCACTTTACCTCTCTCTCTCTCCACTTTACCTCTCTCCACTTTCCCTCTCTCTCTCCACTTTCCCTCCCTCTCCACTTTACCTCTCTCTCCACTTTACCTCTCTCTCTCTCCACTTTACCTCTCTCTCTCTCCACTTTACCTCCCTCTCCACTTTATCTCTCTCTCCACTTTACCTCTCTCCACTTTACCTCTCTCTCTCCACTTTACCTCTCTCTCCACTTTACCTCTCTCTCCACTTTACCTCTCTCTCCACTTTACCTCTCTCTCCACTTTACCTCTCTCTCCACTTTATGTATATATCCATATTACCTCTCTCTCCACTTTATGTATATATCCATATTACCTCTCTCTCTCCATATTACCTCTCTTCACTTTATGTATATATCCATATTACCTCTCTCTCTCTCTCTCTCCATATTGCCTCTCTCTGTCTCTGTATTATCTCTCTTTCTCTATTTCTCCACATTACCTTCCTATCTTCACTTTACGTCTCTCTATATCTCCCATTTACCTCTGTCTCCACGTTACCTCTCCATCAACACTTTATCTCTTCCTTCTTTTCTAAATAACCTCATTTATGTTCTTGACTCTTTTTATCTCATGCTTTCTTTCTCTATCTCTTGTCTCAGAAACGTTTTGTTTTCGTTGTCAATTAAGCTGCTAAGGAGACTAGAGCTATTGGCACAATAGAAATCAAATCAAACGATTCAATAACAGAAATATTTTTAACAAATGTATAGCTTCTTTGCAGGGGTAATTTAACACAATTTTACAAACCTAATTAAATACATACGCTTCATTAGCAATTCAGTGAATCATCTCGTGATTTATATATTAAGTAATTGGAAAGGTGATATTTAATTTTATTTCCTGTATTTTTATTAAAGTTTGATTGATTAACAAACAGTACAATTTTATTAATTTTTAGTAAACATGCACCCTTTTAAATCTCCCACTCTTAAGGAAATAATTATGTAATATTTTTAGGGGCCTATATTCCTTTTGAAGAGCAAAGCTCTCACACCCACTTGTGGATGCCAGTTTAAAGTGAAGGTTGTACTCATCTTCAGCGACTGAGCGGTTTTCGCGGAAATTGGGAATAGAAAAGAGAAGTGAAAATGAAGAGAAGGCTGCGTGATCGTCACAAGTTGTGAGGTAAAGTGGAGAGAGAGAGGTAACGTGGAGAGAGAGAGAGAGGTAAAGTGGAGAGAGAGAGGTAAAGTGGAGAGAGAGAGAGAGGTAACGTGGAGAGAGAGAGAGGTAAAGTGGAGAGAGAGAGAGAGGTAACGTGGAGAGAGAGAGGTAAAGTGTAGAGAGAGAGAGGTAAAGTGGAGAGAGAGAGGGGTAAAGTGGACAGAGAGAAAGTGGAGAGAGAGGTAAAGTGGAGAGAGAGAGAGGTAAAGTGGAGAGAGAGAGATAAAGTGGAGAGAGAGAGGTGGAGAGAGAGAGGTAAAGTGGAGAGAGAGAATTAAGGTGGAGAGAGAGAGGTAAAGTGGAGAGAGAGAGGTAAAGTGGAGAGAGAGAGGTAAAGTGGAGAGAGAGAGGTAAAGTGGAGAGAGAGAGGTAAAGTGGAGAGAGAGAGGTAAAGTGGAGAGAGAGAGGTAAAGGGCGGCGTCGACATTCAGCTGAAAGTGATATGAATAAACACACAAACCCACGTTCGAACGATTGACCTACTATCTCGATATTCGCAAGCATCATCAACACTCTGTAGTATAACAAATGAAGCAAATTTCTGGAATTTGACTGAGACCAAACCGCGATGAGTCGGTACTCCGTACATTCAAAACCAGGGTGTTGTTTCAAAGGGACACTCACATTCAAAACGTTAACGTAGATGTGAGATCATAAACGTGTACTTCTAACATCAACGTGGACCTTTCAATCACAATCACCATCATTGTGAACATTAACACCCCCGGTGGGATTATCAATAATACAATAATTAATAAATTATATAAGTCGTACTGTATTAATTAAAAAGGCGATAAAGCTTGGAATGATATATATTTCGAATAACATGAATGCCATGAATGATTCTATGAAGCGTTGAGTGAGTAATTATAATGAATTGCAGTTTATGCTTCTTCTAAACTCCATTAGTTCCCAGCTAACGAAAATGCTAGAAGTTCTTTGAATTATGCTTAGATATACATTAGTGTGTTGTTGTCATATCACATCTGAGAACAATACCTAGCTAATATAAATGATCTTGGCTGTGCGGGTGACGCCGCGACGAAGGCTGAGTTGCTGTCATTTTGACCATCTTGTCGTGGCCTTTCTCAGGGCTGGTCTGCGCCGGAGTGGTCAGCACTAGGGATTATTTATGCGTTGGTCCGATTACAATTAGCTGAAGCAGCTGGCCAATGGAAAGGCCGCCCCTCAAGACCACGACAAGGTGGTCGAAACGTCAGCAACACAGCCTTCGACGCGATGTCACTCGGACAGCCAAGATCATTTACATGACTCTGGGCGCGGAGGCCTACGACTTCAGTACCTGGCTAATGCTGATATCAGTTCTAAGCAAATTCTGGAGCAGCACACAAACATACAAGCCACGGACCGTGCACGATCATTCTTGGCCTATCGTCTCCCCCCCCCCACACACACACACACGTACAAAACGCTACTTCTCATGTCGTGAGAGTAGTCAGGAACGTAAAATTTGTCTCTACTGGGGCGCTACTCTACCGGACTGGATTAATTTATTGATTTTTTCGTGTTTCCGGGCGCGCCAACTGCTTTGGTCATTAGTCCCGTTAGTGAAGTGCATGTTTTTTCTCGGGAAATGGCGGTGATCTTCCCCCGCTGGATGGCGAGATTCGGCGCCCACCGACCGTCGGCTAGTGGGGTTTCCCCCTAACCAGGACTCTCCCACCAGCGAGGCACCGCCCCCGCTGGGACAAGCTCTAAGCTCCCGACCGGTCTCCCGGAATACGTGGTAGTGTAGTGCATGTTAGTGTAAATGTGTGTGTGTGTGTGTGTGTGTGTAAGGGGAGAGGATAGGACAAGGAAGAGGAAGGACAGATCGCGCGCGGTCCGTGGCCCGTTTGTTAGGATACTGCTCCGGCATTCGCCTGGTGTTGATCGGAGAAACCACGAAAAACTACCGATCATAGTGACATCAGTTGATGCACTGAGCTACCGCTCCCGGCGGGGAAACTGGAAATACCCTACTTACCGACGTGTAGGTTGGTGCCAAATAACACCCGCGTAGAAGAAACATTACCTCCTCATGGGTTCAAAAAATGCTGCACAGACCGGACTAACGGCTACAGCTATTGACATATCCAGAAACGAATGAAGGAATGAAGAAATTCCATTTGGATCGACCGGGGATCGAACACCGGTTCTAGCGACGGAAAGAGGGATGTTTCTCAGCGCCTACTCCTCGAATCACCCTAGAAAAGCTGCTAAAAGAGGAGAACAAGCAAAATAAACGTAACGAATTCTCAAATTGTATTCTTTTTTTCTTTCGAGCTCATTTCATCCTACTTAGATTTCAGCCCTCATTTTCAAATCATTATTTTCGTATTAGGACGAGAGACCGAAAGGGGAATAGACGAGGCGAGAAAAATAAGCATTTAGTGCGAACAAAGATGTGATTTTTAGGCTTGGATTATTGATGTGACATTCGCATGAACGCAAGTATATCCGCTTATTAATGCTAAACATGCCATGTAAAAATTCTTTTATCTCTAGATTATTATCTTACCATCAATTATTTCGTCATCTAGTTGTGGAGTAGAAATGGAAAATATAGTTTACTAGTCTAACGCTGCATTATGAATGAGAAGACGATATCATCACTTTAATCTGCGATTCTACTTCTACATAATCTCTCATGCAGTAAATGAGAAAATCTTCCAGAAAAGTAAAAACATATTCGTATCAATGTATGTGCGCAGAATTTTATGGAATTATTTTACGAGAATTGATAAAGACATATTTAGATGATGAACAATTTACAAATCCGTACGAAATTTGTGATATCAGTGTATATTGAAACAACATTGAGAACCATTTTCTAATTTTACGTCCATTCATTTTCTAATTCCACAACCGTGTGAACCATTTTCTAATTTCACTTCCTTGACAACAATCATGCAATATTATTGTACGCACTAATAAGTAGAGCCAAAAAAATGAAAATCGCTTAAGCGCCTAAGAAACAAAGCGTTTGCTAACGAAATATGAACCTACGACACATAAATTTTTAATGTATGTATGTATGTCGTGAACAAAATATTTGTTAAGTTATTTTATTAAATTTTATTTGCAATTTCATTGAATTCAATGTAAGTTCGAGTGGAAGGAAAGGCGTTTCATCGACATTCACGAGCTGATTACGGCGGGGTCTAGCTCATTGTTGCGTGCTTCGTCTAACCCTGCATCACTTCTACTATCTTCTCCGGCCAACCGTTTTTAGTGGTACCATGAGAGATATTTTCCCCACCAAACAGTCTTCTTGTGATTTTTTTAGTTAATGACGAAGCGTTTCCAAAATAATAACTTAACATTGTAGATATATTTTCCGATTTGATGGACATTCTTCTAAAATTTAATTGATTCTAGGCTGAAACTAATGGATGAATGGTAGTCAGAAATTCATTCGTAATAATGTTGTTTGAGACAAGGGAGAGAGAGCTAAAGACTACGGAGAGAGAAAGGGAAAGAATAATAGGAAGAGTAGACGAGAGGGAGGGAGGGGGGAAACAAGAGGAGAGAGGAAAAGATAGAAGAGAGAGGAAGAAAGGAGGAAAGGAAGTAAGTGGAGAGAGAGAGGGAAGAGATGGGAAGTGGAGAATGAGGGAAAGAGAGGAGAGAGGGTAAGAGATGACGATAAAGAGAAGGGGAGATGCAGACAAAGAGAGATGGAGCAGGGAAAGAGATTGGGAGGGACATGATAAACAGCGGGAGAGGAGGGAGAATCTAGGGAAGAGAGATGGACGTGAAGAGAGAACGAGAGAGGGATAGGGATTGAGAGAGCGGGAGGGAGGAGGGAGAGAACAGAGAGGGAGGAGGGAGAGGAGAAAGGAGGAGGGAGAGAAGAGAGAGGGAGAAGGAACAGGAGAGATATGGAGGAAGGAGAGGGAGGAGGGACTGGTGAGAGAGGGAGGAGGGGGAGGAGAACAGAGGGAGGAGGGAAAAGAGAGAGAGGGAGGGGAAAGAGGATGAGGGAGAGGAGAGAACGATAATGCAACGCAGGGAAAGGGAGATAGAGGGCAGGAAAGAGAATAGAAGGGTTAGAAGTCAGCGTAAGTGGGGGCAGAATACCGGGATGAAAGATAAAAAGTGATGAAGAGAGAGGAGAGAATGAAATAGAGGAAAGGAGAGGGAGAATCTACATAAATCTCATTTCCTACTTAAATGGAACATGTGTTCCTTAAGAAGAGATCTCTCAGGTACAAAAAACGAAAACAGCCAATCGTTTAAAAGTCTTCCAATTTACTTTGCTTATTTTCCCGGATGGAATTGCTCTAATCGCTGTTTTGCATGGGCTCACCCACATACAACCCCATTAACATTTATATTCATTATTCCGAACACCACAGGAGCGTAGAGGAGCCCGTTCGCGAGGGCAATTTCAGTCCAATTCAGTTTTAACGGCTCGATAAAAAGAACAATGAGGCTGAGCGGATTGCAGTTCCCCGTCAGTCGAGTATGAACTCCACTCGGTGCGGCCGGCCCCGCCCCCTCCCCAACCCCTCCCCCACCACTTGCCCCCGCGATCGCCGCGCGCTCCAGCGGTCACGGGGCTCACGGGCCACTGGAGCCGGCGCGCGCCCGGGAGTGGAAAAACGGCGGCCCAAACCCCTCCGCTGTACCTACTAGTTATTAAGGTTGGTTGGTTGTTAGTGATTCCGGGCGCGTCAACTTATGAGGTCATTGGTTCCGTAAGTGTAGGGCGTGTTTTTTAAACGCGAGGTGGTGGTGATCTTCCCCCACTGGGTGACGAGATCCGACGCCGACCTACCGTCGACTAGCGGGGTTTTCCCCAACCAGATATCTCTCACCAGCGGGTCACCGCCCCAGCTGGGACAAGTTCTAAGTCCCCGACCGGTTTTCCGATATGTGTGGTAGTGTAGTGCAATTAGTATAAGTGTGAGTGTGAAGGATGAGGTTAGGACAAGGAAGAGGAAGGAAAGATCGCGCGCGGTCCGTGGCCCGTTTGTTAGGGTACTGCTCCGGCATTTGTCTGGCCGATCGGAAAACTACCACTGAAAACTACCGAAAAGAGCAGCCGACCTCTAGAATTCTCCTCCAGACAGCGACTCAGTTCGACCTAGGTCACAAGCTGGTGTCAAAAATCTGGCTATTGTCGGGACTCGAACTTAGGACCTCCCGATCACAGACACTGCAGTGATATCAGTTGGTGCACTGAACCACAGCTCCTGGTTTTGTTGTTAGTTATTCTGGACGCGTCAACTTATGTGGTCATTGGTTCCGTAAGTGTAGTTTTTTCTCGCAGGAGGTGGCAGTGATCTTTCCCGCTGAACGGTGAGATCCGGCGCCGACCTACCATGGGCTAGCGGAGTTTCTGCAACCAGATATCTCCCATCTGCCATGCACCGACCTAGCCGGGATACGTTCTAAGCTCCCGATCGTGTGTGATCGAGTAGTTCATGTTAGTGTAAAAAAAGGTGAGGATAGGACGAGGAAGAGGAAGGAAATATCGCGCGCGGTCAGTTGTCCGTTTGCTAGGGTACTGCTCCGGCATTCGCCTGGTGTTGAACGGAGAAACCACGGAACACTACCGATCAGAGCAGTCAGCCTCGATAATTCTCCTCCAAACAGCGACTGAGTTCGATCTAGCTGACAAGCTGGTGTCGAAAATCTTGCCACTGTCGGGACTCGAACCTAGAACTTCCCGATTAGAGTCACTGCAGTGACGTTAGTAGATGTACTGAGCCACCTCTCCTAGTAGTTATTTACGTCATTAGGCCGATATAGTATCAAATAACGGACGTCGTTAACATTTGGAAATCAAGGCGATAGAGAGGTTTTAGCGGCCGGATTGTGAATCACCTTGGCTGTTTCGGAGTCGCCGCGTCCTAGGAAAAATTGTCAACGTTGTGGCCGTCATATTACAACGTTACTTTGAGAAACTGATCTGCTTGTGTGTCTTATTGAAAGTTACTTTGTGTTTTTCGTAAATGAATTTGAATACAAACAAGCATAACTTTTTTATAATCTTTGGAAAATTTCTAAATTGTTTTATTTCTAAAGTAAGAAATACACGTCCCTGTCACTTAGTAAATCCTAAAAGAAACCTCCTTAAAATTGAGGATTTGCATCAATATAAGCAATTGTTAGTTAAGAACAGGCAAATGATATCAACGCGTCACCAAAAGTAAATCGGTTTGTGAATCGAGGCGAGGACAGTTGCAATATTGACTACAATTCGAAATATTTGAGAATGTATATTATTATAAGAACAAGTAGGTTTACGCAAGGGAAAATCCTGCGTTGACGTTTTCTTTTAAAAAAGATTTTACAAAAACGCAGAGAATATAACTTGGAAACGGACAAGTATAATAATTGATGCGGAGAAAGAACACAAAATTCAATCCAACCAAGAAGTGCCATAAGACTGTGTTGACTGTGACTCACCCTATTCAATACCTATAAACTAGATAATGTACTCTGAAAATGAAAAAAATGAAATACATTCTGGTGTAAATTTCTGAATCCAAATAAGTATTAATACAATGCTATATACAAGTGATCAGTTCATAATTCAAAATACGGAAAACCGACTTCAAATAGCGAATTACAGATTGCATAATCAGGGACTCAAATATAAAATGAAAACATTAATAAAATTGACAAAATCATTGTCATTATATGGTAGATATCCTAAAATACTAAACTAGTTATAGGAAATAGCTGCCTAGCAAAATTTTCCCATTTCAAATATCTAGTATGCGGTACACCCTATGAAGAATAAAACGATGTAATAATATTAATCGCTCACAGAAAGATTGTGGAACAATTAAAATGAACCCTAAAGGCAAAGTGACACGAGACAAATTTCTCAAGTTTTATAGCGTGATGGGCATCCCTAGTGTACGATTACGAATACTGAGTGACAAAGTAAAAAGATCTAAGAAATATAGAAACAGCAGAGATGAAATTTCTCAGGTCCATAATAGGATACACTGTAGAAGACAGAGTACGAAATTAAAATATCAGAATAGACTGCAAACGCAGCCACTAACCGAAAAAGTTTTAAAATACAAAGAAGAATGGAAAGAACCTCTTAACTGCATGTCTCAGGATGGACTCCCAAGATTGGCCATGAATTACAGACCTCGAGGGAAAAAGAATGTGAGGTCACAGAAGAGCTGGTGAAGTCGCAGCATGCACTTTGCCTAATGCTGAAAATTCAGAAGAAGAACTAATTTGACAAATTGAATTCTTTATGCACCAAAACCCATTCTTGTTTGTTTTTGTTTATTTAAGGTCGCATCAACATCTAGGTCAATAGCGACCACTATTGCGGTTAACTTTATGGCAATAGTGACGATAAAACGTTATGGTGATGATAAGGGGTGAAAGGACGGACACAAATACAACCATACCCGAGTCGGGACTCGAACCTGCGACCCTTCGGTCCGAGATCGCTACGACACTACTGCCTTAGCAATTTCGGCCACCGTATCGGCAAACCCATTCTTGAGATTACTTCTCTAGTAAAGTTAGTGGCTCTACAACCACACATAGTTTCTCATATGATTTGTAACTTTTGCACTTTTCGAAAATTCACAGTTAAACGAAAATGAAAGCTGCTTCATTTGTATATGCGTTATTTGCTCTGTTCGAGAAAAAATTAAAGACAAAACTTGTAGACGCTTTGGGGGAAATATTTTTTAAAATTATCTTCACTTTTAGAACGCCCCTCCTCTATTTTCACATGCCATTGATCTGTAGAAATATGCAAAAACGCCCATGAAACTGTCTATACAGGTGTGCGATACTACAGTAACATTGCCTTTCCTCTTATTATGACGAGCTTTATTCAGCTCTTGCAAAAACGTCTAATTTCCAATTAATATTGACAAATTATACTTGATTAGTAAGTTGTTGATCTACACAAATTAAAAATTACGAGGTAATTAGCACAAAAGTCACTGGAAGAAGATTGATAATATTGGCAAAGCGTCAGGATTACGTAAAATACATCACATTTGCCTATATTAGTAATTAATCTATACGGTTGCATGTTATATTTTGTACTAATATTGATAATATATCGTTTTAAGTTTCACCTTTGTTCATTTATTTATATATTTCACAAAAAATAAAAGTTATAAACATTTTATTAAAAATGTAGACGTAACTTTATGTGCAAAACGAGCAGAAAATTCGCAAACCAATATAAAATGAAAAAAAGACCTTCCACAATATTTTATTCACGTTAATATTTTGGTCTGCGCTATCCGACTGTTAAATCGCAAATTATGAAATTGCAATGTTCGACTGTGCAGCATGGAGTTTTCTATTCTCGTAAAATATAATATTACGAGAATTATTTATTATTCATTTTGCATAACAAAAAGTTGCACTACAAAAAGTTTAACTGAATCTAAACATTCAACTGAAAATATAGTGGCCATTTATGTTGAAGCAAATGCGATTGATTGACTAATTAGTTAGGAAATATACGTTAAAAATTATATATTTTTGCACACATTGTGAATGAAAGCTTTTATTATCATTTTATTGCAGCTAGCGCATACGCGTTGTGTAATACTCAATAATTTAGAAACAGTAATACAATCACATTATATTAATAATATTAATAAATAATAATAATAATAATAATAATAATAATAATAATAATAATAATAATAATAAGAAGAAGAAGAAGAAGAAGAAGAAGAAGAAGAAGAAGAAAAAGAAAGCCAGTGATATCCCATACAGATAGAGGCCTCTCCGAGATGAAAGGCAGCTCATTAATTTCAAGACTCACAATTGAGCTACTTGATTGTGGGATTTTTAGTTTAACACATTAAGTTCACACAATTTTTAAGTTCATATTAACATTATTTTGTTGATTCATAATTCTTCCATTCTTCTCAGTTTCCTGCATTTCGGATCCACAGAGCGCCTACTTCCTTTATTTCGTCTGCTCATCTCGTTCTAGGTCTTTCTGCCTGCCGTTTGCCGATCCTCGTTTTCCACACCGTTGTAATGTGAGCCCAGCGGTCATATCTTATCACTACTACATCTCTACCCATCTCCAACTTCAGTATTTAGGCACAGTGTACTGCATCTTTTATTTCCGTTTTTCTTCTGATTACCGTGTTTCTTATGGGTCATTTTGCTATATTCTTAGTACTTCTCTATCCATTTGTTTTTTGAGTTACATGAAATGTTTTGTTTTATTCCTCGGTAATTGACCATGACTGAGCACCATAAATGAGTGTAGGCAAAACACAATTTTAAAGGATATATTTTTTTTAATTTTTATCGTTTGTGATTTGTTCATTAGTAGTATGATAATATATGATGCAGAATATTACGAATAGTTATTACTTTCATTATAAAGGACATTAAATGAAAGTGTGAATTTTCCCTCATTTAAGCAATGAAATGTTTTAGCAATTTCAAGACCATCGATTACTGGATAGTAAGGACGCACTCATGCCAAAATTTGGGATTGATGAGAAAATTACCCTTTGGAATATCAGTATAATAAAGTCATTGATGTAATAAAGTTCATTACCCCACCAAGTTGGATCATTGAACAAAGTTTGTTTCCCTTCTCGCTGGGCGCAAGAGTAATTGATCTTCGACGAAGTGGCTTTAACTCCGGCGTCAAGAGCTGCAGGAAGAGAAGTAGTGACCGCAGACCGTAGCAGCCCGGGGGGGAGGGGGGCGGCGTTCCAGACGTCGTGTCCGGTCGCACCCCCACCTTTCCCCTCCCCTCCCACCCCTGCTCCCCGCCCCGCTCCGCCCCGCCGCGTCCCGCCCCGTCTCGCCGGTGCAATAACGCGTCAATTGGATTAACCGCGTCTACTGCCCGGCGCTGGGGCCGCACCGCCTCCGCTCCTGACCCTGCCCCCGCCCTCGCCCCCGCCCTCGCCCGCGACCTCCCGCCCCTCCTTCGTGCCGACGAGCTTAAAGGGGCACTCCACGTTCGCAAGCGGTCAAGCCAGCGTCACCCGCCCACGCCCTCGCCCAATCCTATTCTTTCTTCGTTTCCCATGTGTCTGTCCTTCGTTTGGTTCCTCATGCTAGACACCCTTCACCCAGCATCGCTGCGTTGACTTCGGTCTCCTCGTTGCCTTCACATTCGTCTGTATCCCCGTCTTAAAACACAGTTGTAGGTCGCTTCTACCCCTCTGTTTATTCTCGGGAAATACCTACCCCACTTCCGTATCTACCTTTCAAAATCCCCACCTACTTACTCTATAAATATATGCTCTTCGTGACTACATTCCCTTCTACATCCGCACCTATACCTGTTTCCCTTAGGACTATCTCACCTGTCTCGGGTCATTCCTCCCACTCACCGCCTGATATCCCCTCGTTCCCTGCCTTGCCTACCTCCCATATACCCCCCCGTTTCTAGCCCGCAATCTGTACATCCCCATAAAACTCCGCATCCTCTCCTGCCTTTGTCTTCGCATCCACCACCACCACCCACATCCACTGTCTTGACCAATTCATCCGTCTACCTCCAATGCCCTCATAGCATTCACATCCGCACCCACCGCCTAGTCCAACCACTCCCTTTATCTCTAGTGCTTACATTGCATTCACACCCGCAAACACAGACTAGTTCACCCCCGCCTTCGGCCCCATTTTTGGCCCCTTCACACCCCCTTCACACACCCTTTCACACATACTTCTTCAGACACACCCCTTCACACACACACACCTCCACACACACCTTCACACACACCTTCATACACACCTTCACACACACCTTCACACACACCTTCACACACACCTTCACACACACCTTCACACACACCTTCACACACACACCCTTTCACACACACACCCTTTCACGCACACCCCTTCACACACACCCCTTCACACACACCCCTTCACACACACCCCTTCACACACACCCCTTCACACCTTCACACACACCCTTCACACACTTACCATCCACCACCTTGTCCATTTTGCACCCACACACACCCCTTCACACACACACCCCTTCACACACACCCCATCACACACCCCTTCACACACACACACACCCTTTCACACTCACCCCTTCACACACACCCCTTTAGACACCACCTTCAGACACACCTTCACCCCCTTGAGATACACCCCTTCACCCCCCCCCCTTGAAACACCCCTTCACACCCCCTTCACATACCTTCACACTCTTCACACCCCTTCACACCACCTTCACACCCCCTTCACACCCTACCTTCACCCCTCTGTTCACCTCAGCCTTCATCCACGCCTTCACTCACGTCTTCACCCCCGCCTTCCTTCCTGCGATCACCACCCACCCCTGCGTCCCCATTCTATTCTATCGCACGTGCCCCACCCGCAAGCCCTCGTCCACCCCCACGTTAACCTCCCGCGCGTCCTCAGCCACACCCTCCATCTCGGAGGCGTTTTCAAAACCGCACTTAGCAGATTGGATGAGGTTTCGGCCCCGACGCTGTCACTCGCACCGGACTGCGCCTTCCGCTTGGAAATGAAGTCGCGCCCGAGGAGGCGCTGTCTGCATCGATTTCCTCCCCTCCCCCCTCCCGGCCCCACCCACCCCCACACGAACCATTGCACCGCATCTGCTGGGCAGTCGTTAAGGCAGAATTGTATGCATAGTGTACTCGCTTAGAGGTCTAATGTTTCCACATGTGATAGCTTTCTTGACCTCCATTCTGAAGTAATAGGAAATATCTTGAGTGTAAGTCACACGAAGGAAGAAAGAATTCTTAAAGCGGCAACTTTTCAGCTTGTATCAATCTTCAGGGCTTTCTTATTTTCCCGTCTAAAGAGTGATAACCGACGTGTTGTATATTATCTTTGCCAGACCCGTTTCTTTGAAAAAAGTTGTATATTCTTTAGTGTACTGTACACATAAGATGATTATTAGGATGATGGTTGCTAGGCAAAGGATACGTTCCGGTTTTAGTGCTCAAAGATGGATTAATAAAATATGACTCGCTGTCGTTTCAGGAATTAGTGTTTTTTTTATCAGACCTACATTGAAGAGTTTTCCTATTACGTTATTGTTTCCTAATGTTTGTTCTTTTTTCTTAGAGGCAGATTACATTAAAATTTTACAGACAATTTCCTCCAAGATGGGGAGATTCGGCGCCGTTCTGCATGTTGGCTTGCGGAGTTTTCCCATTCAGGTATCGCCTACCAGCAAATCATCGCTCTAGCTGGGACAAGCTTTAAGCCTGACTGGTCACCCGGCATGTTAGCGTACGTGTGTACAAGTAAGAGATGAGGTTGATTCGGGGAAGAGAATGGAAGGATCTCGTCCGCTCTGTGGACCATTTCTTAGGATTCGGCAACGGTTTTTGGAGAAACTACGGAAAACCTCCAATAAATTCAACAGAAAAGTTTAAATCCAAAGTGAAATCGTTTCTGCTGCATAACTGTTTCTATACAATTAGAGACTATACTGAGCATCACAAGAAAAGTAACATTAATTTTAACAATGATACATAATGCATTATTTACCATTTGGACGGTATAAATGTGTATAAACAACCTGTAACAAGTATTGTACCACAGCCTCCGGGTCAATGACCCCCATCTCGATCAGGTTTTTCGTCCAATTTCCCTGATCCATTGAGCAAATGCTGAGATGGCCCCTTGTTTTGCTTCTGGATATAAATGTAACTTCATTTTCTGTGCACGTCTTCTAGAATTCATTGGGAAATATAGTTATTCAAATTATCGTTTCCATGTTGTTGCGGCAGGAAGTATTATTCCTTGACGAAGGACATCATGGATAAGACCCCAACATTTATTGCTTATTTATCCTTGAAAATAGATTTTATTACATGAGAGCTTTTTCTTTTTTTTAATTTTCAAAATTTATGTAGTATATGACTCAGTGTAGGGATCACAGAATTTTGAAAATGTGCACAGAATTCACTTCTCTCCATAGCACGTCATACGCAGTTTCAACTGTTTTTGACGTAAAATAAATAAAATAAATAAAAAAATAGAGCAGTCGGTCGCTAGAGTTCTCCATACAGCGGCTGAATTCGACCAAGCTAGCCATCGTCGGGACATGAACCTTAGGACTTCCCTGTCGTAGGCAAAGCACTGACATCAGTTCATACCCTTCGCCACCTCAACCAGTTTGATAGCTGGGAGATTTGATTTGATTCCGGACAGATAACAAAAAATACCTGCTATGTTCAAGCTAGTGTGTGGATATTGCCGGTATCACGTGTGTAGTTTAACTACTCTAATCAGTGGTTTCCCATTTTCAATTCTACTCAAATAGCGGAGTAGCATCCCATAGGGTAACGCCAACAGTAGTTCCCATAGCGTCAGTATGCCCACTTCCAGAACAAGATTTGGAAATTAAGAATTGAAGTCTTCTCACTTGCTTTGCTCATTGATTCAAACTTGCCACTTCCCGTTGCTTCAAACTTGCAGAACGCGCACTTTACGCCTTACAGGGATTAAGATTAAAACGAATATAAATTGTCTTATCATTTGATAACATAATTTAAATGATAAGGTAATATCTTATTAATATGACATCGCAATAATTAATAATGAAGGGTACTTTTGGACCGTTTTGGTCCCAAACACGTTCGATTGGCAATTTATGAGAAAACTAAAATAATTTTAAAAATTTTCATATTAAAAATCTAAAAATTTACGAAATTTGCAATTTTCTCGTGTATACCACTGGGACAAAATCAGGCTCTTGGAACACATTTAATAACTAGGAACAAATTAAAAATTTGCAATTTTCAGGTAATGCACCTACGCAAAAAGAGGTATGCTAATAATTCATTGAGTTTTACATTATGATGTTAGTACCGTAGGATAAGAATTTGGAGAAAACTACAAACTGCGGCCACTTCTTGAGTTTTTACCTTTCAATGGCCTACCGGACCATGCCCGATTCTTTCATCCCCAACATTCTCTCATTCTGAGAGTAGAGCTATACTTGTAGATCAAAGAAAATCTCCACTCCTCTGGAAGAGGCAAGAAGCGTTTCATTATCTTCCAAACTTACTGGGGAAAATTGTCTTTATCCGCATTTATATTTCATATAATTATTATTGTTAGGCGAGCTGAAAGATTACAAGGGGAAAGAGAACGGAGAAATAAAAAAATAAAAGTGATTATGAATTTAATATATTAGTGTATCTAAAAAAAACGAAATCTGAATACCTGCACCTTCGAAACAAATATCAAAAAACATATATTGCACAGAAAGCGAGTGCAATCTCTGCATCTCATCGAATAATCTGAACTTTTTAATAATCAATTATACAAATTTCTAGAGCTTGTAGAGGTGTAGAAACTTTCCCCATTTTCCTAATGAACATATAGTGCAAAACAGCATGTAACAGAGGAAGATGCAAAAGTACAAGTGGCATTTGCCCCTGGTATTTAGCCAACCCCTACGCATGTTTGGCAGCTATATGAAATTTCCTTGGCGGCGACAGAACGTGATACGGCGAACTCAGTGGATAACAGTTGCCCGAATTTCGGAGAACAAATGTCACATGCGCAACCCCGTTAAATTAAATTCCTCACTACGTGTTCCCTGGCAAGCACGGCTCATTTTTGACTCCTCTATATGCTCCAGAAGTGTGTAACATTTATATTGAGACTTCCTGGAAAAGTGCCGAGGTTGCCGCATACTGTTGTAGTAATATTGCTAACATTCCACTGCTGAGATTAGGATTCAATTGTTCGATACTTACGGAAACTTTGTTGCGCAAAGTTCTTTCGGGATGCACGATTGGTGAGAATGTGACACAAAAGGCCATTTTCCAATAATATACCTTTCTTTGAAAATAATCTCTAAAAAGTAAAAGACCAATCCTTGAACGAAACAATAACGTTAGAACAAAATAAGGTTAAAATTATTACGATTAATATATTGATTGATGTTTCCGTGTCAGTCAACTGCTGTAGTGATTAGTCCTGTTAGTATATTGAATATTGTAGGTGGCGGTGACCAATCCTTAAACGAAAAGAAAGCAATAACTTCAAAACAAAAGAAGGTGAAAATTATTACGATTAAGACATTGATTGATGTTTCTGTGTCCGTCAGCTGATGGTGTGGTTAGTTCTGTTTGTATATTGAACATTGTAGGTGGCGGTGACCAATCCTTAAACGAAAAGAAAGCAATAACTTCAAAACAAAAGAAGGTGAAAATTATTACGATTAAGACATTGATTGATGTTTCTGTGTCCGTCAGCTGATGGTGTGGTTAGTTCTGTTTGTATATTGAACATTGTAGGTGGCGGTGACCAATCCTTAAACGAAAAGAAAGCAATAACTTCAAAACAAAAGAAGGTGAAAATTATTACGATTAAGACATTGATTGATGTTTCTGTGTCCGTCAGCTGATGGTGTGGTTAGTTCTGTTTGTATATTGAACATTGTAGGTGGCGGTGACCAATCCTTAAACGAAAAGAAAGCAATAACTTCAAAACAAAATAAGGTTAAAATTATTACGATTAATATATTGATTGATGTTTCCGTGTCAGTCAACTGCTGTAGTGATTAGTCCTGTTAGTATATTGAATATTGTAGGTGGCGGTGACCAATCCTTAAACGAAAAGAAAGCAATAACTTCAAAACAAAAGAAGGTGAAAATTATTACGATTAAGACATTGATTGATGCTTCTGTGTCCGTCAGCTGATGGTGTGGTTAGTTCTGTTTCTGTATATTGAACATTGTAGGTGGCGGTGACCAATCCTTAAACGAAAAGAAAGCAATAACTTCAAAACAAAAGAAGGTGAAAAATTATTACGATTAAGACATTGATTGATGTTTCTTGTGTCCGTCAGCTGATGGTGTGGTTAGTCTCTTGTTTGTATATTGAACATTGTAGGTGGCGGTGACCAATCCCTTAAACGAAAAGAAAGCAATAACTTCAAACAAAATAAGTGCTAAAATTATTTACGATTAATATATTGATTGATGTTTCGTGTCAGTCAACTGCTGTAGTGATTAGTCTGTTAGTATATTGAATATTGTAGGTGGTGGTGTGACCAATCCTTGAACGAAACAATAACGTTAGAACAAAATAAGGTTAAAATTATTACGATTAATATATTGATTGATGTTTCCGTGTCAGTCAACTGCTGTAGTGATTAGTCCTGTTAGTATATTGAATATTGTAGGTGGCGGTGACCAATCCTTAAACGAAAAGAAAGCAATAACTTCAAAACAAAAGAAGGTGAAAATTATTACGATTAAGACATTGATTGATGTTTCTGTGTCCGTCAGCTGATGGTGTGGTTAGTTCTGTTTGTATATTGAACATTGTAGGTGGCGGTGACCAATCCTTAAACGAAAAGAAAGCAATAACTTCAAAACAAAAGAAGGTGAAAATTATTACGATTAAGACATTGATTGATGTTTCTGTGTCCGTCAGCTGATGGTGTGGTTAGTTCTGTTTGTATATTGAACATTGTAGGTGGCGGTGACCAATCCTTAAACGAAAAGAAAGCAATAACTTCAAAACAAAAGAAGGTGAAAATTATTACGATTAAGACATTGATTGATGTTTCTGTGTCCGTCAGCTGATGGTGTGGTTAGTTCTGTTTGTATATTGAACATTGTAGATGTCGGTGACCAATCCTTAAAAGAAAAGAGAGCAATAACTTCAGAACAAAAAAAAAGGTGAAAATTATTACGATTAACACATTGATTGATGTTCCCGTGTACGTCAACTGTTGTAGTGTAGTGTATAATGCGAGTACATTGAACATTGTAGGTGGCAGTGCGAGAACATTAGGAGCGGTTTCCCCCGCTGGATGGTGAGATCAGGCCCTATGTCGACTTATGGAGAATTTCCCTTGCAGGGAAATTCCCCCCCTCAATGGGTCACCTGACCAGCCGGGACAATCTATAAGCTCCCGTCATGCGTTAACGTGTAGTACATATAAGTGTGTGTAAGAAAGGGGTGAGGATACGACAACGAAGAGGTAGGAAAGACCACGCGCAGTGCATGGTTTATGTGTTCCGGGTACTGCTCCGGCATACGCAAGGTATTGATTGCAGAAGCCACAGAAAACTTTCAATCAGAATAGCCGGTCGTTTGAATTCTTCTCCGGACAGTGGCTAAACTCGTTTCAGCTACGTAGCTAATCTCGAAAATACGCACCGGTAGCGGTAGCTCAGTACATCAACTGATGTCACTGCAGCGCCTCTAACCGGGAGGTCCTTGGTTCGAGTCCTGACGGCGGCAGGATTTTCGACACTAGCTTTTCAGCTAGGTTGAATTCAGCTGCTGTCTGGAGGAGAATTCTAGCGGCCGGCTGCTCTGATCGGTAGTTTTCCGTGGTTTCTCCGATCAACACGAGACGAATGCCGGAGCAATACCCTACTAAACGGGCCACGGACCGAGCGCGATCTGTCCTTCCTCTTCCTTGTCCTATCCTCTCCTTGTCCTATCCTCTCCCCTTACACACACACTTAAACTAACATGCACTACACTACCACATATTCCGGGAGACCGGTTGGGAGTTTAGAGCTTGTCCCGGCTGGGGCGGTGCCCCGTTGGTGGTAGAGTCCTGGTTAGGGGGAAACCCCACTAGCCGACGGTAGGTCGGCGCCGGATCTCGCCATCCAGCGGGAGAAGATCACCACCATCTCCCGATAAAAACATGCACTACACTAACGGGACTAATGACCGAAGCAGTTTACGCGCCCGGAAACACGAAAAATCAATCAATCAATCCTATCCTCTCACAGACACACTAACATTCACTACACTGCCACATATTACGGGAGACTGGTCGGGAGCTTAGAGCTTGTCCCGACTGGGGCGGTGCCCCGCTGGTGGGAGACTCCTGGTTAGGGGGAAACCCCACTAGCCGACGGTAGGTCGGCGCCGGATCTCGCCATCCAGCGGGGGAAGATCGCCACCGTCTCCCGAGAAAAATCATGCACTACACCTACGGGACTAATGACCGAAGCAGTTAACGCGCCCGGAAACACGAAAAAAATCAATCAATCAATCGAAAATACGCCCCTGACGGAAGTCAATTCACCCTAAATCTTGCCGGTGATCGTCACAGCAGAGACAATAGTAATGCTGGCTTTGAGTAAAACTAAGACTGTGTGACCAAGCAGGTGGGTTGGGTTGATCCAATCGTCAGTTATTCATCTGTTATATTACTAAATCCATTTATCTGCATACGGCTTCTCTTAGACATTTTTGGCTCACGCACTAGCTGTGGACTTTTCTAGATGATTTTAAAAAGCGTGAAATTCATTTTCGATTGCACGGGTAGAGTCAGAGGGCAGTGCTCCACTGAGAACTTCGACAATGGCTCCGTAGCCTTACGTAATACAATCTTTTATGTCCGTAAATAAGTTCAATTTGTGATTTCCCCTTTTTAAATTCAGAACTTATACCTCACTTTTATGTCGAATGCTTTCGTCTGAACGCATCTGCTAGTACTGATATTAATGTATCATTAAGTGGATTGTGTACTTGAGTTAAAATAAAATGAAAGTAAGGCTGTCTGAAAAATTATGTACGACACACGTGGTCAAAGTTATTTTATTTTTGTAGAGTTGCATCACTAGGCTTTTCGGCCCTTTGCCGCATTATCTCTTACTAGCAAAATGAAATGTCATGTTTATCACTCTATCATAAGCAACTATTTTTTATCTATTTCTAACATATTCATTCTTGCTTTTCATGCATATTCATTCTTTCTAGCATTTCATGCTTTCAAGTAGTGTGTGTGTGTATATATATATATATATATATATATATATATATATATATATATATATATATAATTAGATGATTATTTATAAATATACATTCTGTATTCGGTTAATAATATAACTATAAATATTACGTGGAACATCCTACAGAACACAAATCTACCGTTCTTGCATGAACATATGCTCTCAACGCTACAAATGAGCTCGCTGGAACGTTGACTCAAACATCGCTAACACAGACAAAATGCTTTGCCAGGTAATTAAAACTCAGTAGTATTCTATCAATTTCAACTACTGAATTCCCAGGAACTAACTACCTATTGAATTGTACAATAAATCGTTCCTATTCTTACTGCGTAGACGACACACTTAGAACACGGATCCTTTAGTAACTATTCGAACATCTCTATTTCAAGAAATTTCGTCCAATTTCTTTACACAAATCGTTGTTATATTTTAATTAAGCATACTTTAGGTAAATCGGAGTTAGCCGCGAAAATAACACAAAAAAGCCTTCTTAAAAAAGTAGCTCTAGGAAGTAATATGACCTTTTAATCATCAGTTATACAAATCAGTGAGAGTCAAAACAATATCATTGGAGGGCGCCTCGAATATTAGTCCTTTAAATATAGAAGGAAACCGTTGACATCAACGGACGTCGGACGCTGAAGGTAATCTATGAACCAGCGACAGTTTGCTCTCGTCATCGAAAGAGTTTAGATCATAGGAAACATAGCAAAGGAATAATATGAGTCGCAGAGGAAGAAACTTCTTTCGAATAACTTTAGCTGGTTGAATTTTACCATACGAAAGGTAAGAGTTGCCGAAAAATTGCTCAAATGTTAATGATGAGTTATGATGAGTTATGACATTATATGAGGGTACAATAAGGAAAACAGAATCGAGCTACACCATAGAGGGGGTGCCCAAATAAGTTTACTAGTAGGAAGAAAACTGTATTCTAAGGAAGATGAAAGGAATATTCCGGGTATCCGACTGGTTTTGAGAGTAAGTGTAAATACTTCTGACGTTGGTGCCGTAAATTTTTGCTCTGTAGTCGCAAGTCAGCAGGTATCTGAACAGTACTTTTGATATTGACCTCTTTTATGTAGATACATTAATAGTTGAAATATTTCTTTGCGGCGTTGCCAACATAATATTTGTTTACCGTAACCATCTCTTAGACAGCAAAAGGAAAGAATATTTCATAGTATTTCCTAATATATCGGGTGTCCCACCAATTATGGGCCACCCCCATAACTTTTGAACGGTTCACGGTATCGGCATGCAGTTTTATCTCAACAATGCGGAATCATGGGGCAAGTAATATGTTGTAGAGGTTTTGTTTGAAAGATTTTTAGTTTTTGAGAAATTTAATCTTTCAATTTTTAAATAGAACTCTACATTTTTCTCATCAGCAGTGGATTGATTATAAAAAGAGGAATCCAATGGTTAGTATTGTAGGTAACTATTGGATAGAAATGTTTCTATAAAAGTACGCTTTCTGACTTGTGATTTTAAATTAAACCGACATTATTCCCTTTAGTAAGCCTTGCAACTGTCGCCTTTGGGGAAGATGGCCTTCGGTTGACGGCGCCGCCGTCCATAACAAGCTCGGCGCCGCGAAGACTTATCTTCCCCAAAGGCGACAGTTGCAAGGGGAAATATTTCCCGTTTAACTTAAAATCACATGCCACAAAGTCTATTTCTATACTAAAATTTCTAACACAATACTAACATATGACATCGTTCGATTTCTCATTTCTTGATCTAACCGCTGTGGCGAGAAAAATATATCATTCCATTTAAAAAATCAAAGATTATTAAATTTCTCAAACTGCTAAAAAACTACAATTCAAAAATTAAAAATGTTAACAACAATGTTTATACAGAATATTACTTGCCCCATGATTTTACATTGTTGAGCAAAATCTACATTTCGATATCGCAAACCGTTTAAAAGTCATGACTGTGGCTCACAATTGGTAGAACACCTGCTTTTTACAGAGTGAAATGGAAGTAATTTTCGTTACACTTCTGCCACATTTCTTCTCCTCCTCACTACGTCTAGAGATAACTCAATTCGAACTCGACAGCTCATCACTGCCATCCTCTCGCCTCGCTTCGCCCCGATTGTTTCGTACCCGCACAGTTCTCCCCTCCCCAACACACCCGCCCACTCCGCGGCCCGGCACATCCTGTCTCTCCCCAAATCTTTCTGCCACACCCCATTATACCCTGCCCGTCCAGCCTCACAATTCGCTGCACCTCCCTCTCCATCAGGCCCTGACCGTCCTACTCTCTCATGCCCTGCCCGTCCCATCCCATCAGGCCTGCCCGTCCAATCCCATCATGCTCTGCCCATTCCATAATGCCCTCCCCGTCCCATCCCATCATACCCAGCCCGTCCCATTCCGTATTTTCCTGCCCGTCCAGCCCTACCATTTGCTGCCCCTCCCCCATCAGGTCCTGCCCGTCCCATCCCATCAGGCCTGCCCGTCCAATCCCATCATGCTCTGCCCATTCCATAATGCCCTCCCCGTCCCATCCCATCATACCCAGCCCGTCCCATTCCGTATTTTCCTGCCCGTCCAGCCCTACCATTTGCTGCCCCTCCCCCATCAGGTCCTGCCCGTCCTACCCTCTTATGCCCTGCCCGTCTCATCCCATCCTGCCCTGCCATTCGCTGAGCAGCTCCATGAGATCCTCTCCGTCCCACCCATTATGTCCAGCTCGTCCCACTCAATGTGGCCCTACCCGTCCCACCCCTCATGCCCTATCCGTCCCATCCCATTATGCACCGCCCGACCCGCCTCACCCAACTCTTCTCCCGTCCGACATTCCACAATGCCCAGTCTGCCCCGCCCCTCAGTACCCAATCCGTCCTGACTCATCATGCCCCCACCCCGACCTGCTCTATAATTCCCTACAATCTCTCTTATATTAATAAGAAGTTTGGACAAACAATGAACAGCAAGGATGCCAGAACAATGAAGTTCTGTAAACGTAGTCAGGGAATTGGGAATGCTGGGAATGTTGGCCGAGTCAATCATTTACGTCATTTTGGAAAATGGTGATTATTAGACATTTGTAAAAGATATAGAATGGTGTTATAAACCATAACCTTGTGCGATAAATGCTGAAAACAAGTAAAATACTTATTGAAACTCGATAAATGCCGTTTTTTAACTAATATACAGATCCGCGTGAACGGAAACTAGGTATTGTATATTAGTTTTCTAGAGGGGTAACCCGTCTAAAAACGAGTAAAAAGCAAACGCATTTATAAAAATCTCTTCGCAACACACCTAAACAACTTTACAAAAACACTTTTGTTAAAATATTTTGGGAGAGGATAACATAAAGTTGGTCATGGGCAAAGCAGGGCTCTTTTAAAAACACCAACCTTATCGACGCATGGCTCTGTGAAGGGTGTTTTTGGGCTTCGTAGATCCAGGGGGAAAAGGAAGGAATGCAAAATGTAAATTAAATTTTCGTAACTAACTAAACCAAACTCACTGAAACTATCGAAGAGCTCCCCACAAAAAGTAACGGATTGTACCGTCAGATTTAGGTTCAATTAAACCAAGTAACTTACTTCATAGCGACCCGTTGAGATTTTCATTTTTTTATTGGTTCACATTTAACATAATAAAACTCCATGTTTCTAGCCAGCCGCTTAGACTTTACAATTCAATCACACGAACGCAGGAAGCTATGTAACTGAATAAGTTAGATTCTAGATTTTGTTCTTATTAATGCAGTATCCATGAAATACACAGAATGCCTCAATTACGAAACCGTATGTGTGAAAAAGAGTCACAATCCCATAACCCTTCAATGATTCATCTTCTTCCTGAAATGTTTTGTAATTTCAGTGAATCGTCACATTAATATTTCGTGTTCGCTATCACATAATCACAACAGTAGTGCAGTAGACTTGCCGAGAAAGGTCTCATCGTTGACATTTCGAAGGATTTTTTTTCGCCCGCCTTAAAGATTTTGGTGCTCTCCCAAGCCTACGCGCAATATTAATATGAAATAATATATTTTATTTCATACATTGAGGAAATAAAATTAATCAATAAATACATTTCAAAATTAATATGTGTTTCAACGAGTAGATTTTGATGTCGATTCAACTCAATTCTAATATCTTTAGTTCATTTAGCAAGAATGAGATTAACACAAAAAAACTGTAAATTTAGAAATGCTTTAGTGAATAAGACGTGAGTGCAACATTTGTAAATTGAACATGTGGCTTGAAATAACCAGAAATCGTATACCTTAATATATAAAAAAAAGAATGCCTCATTTTAAAACGTGTCTCATGACATCTTGTATTGCACAAATACTACTCAGTAGAATATTCAATCGAAATTTAAGATTACGGTTTGATTTGATTTGATTTTTTCGTGTTTCCGGGCGCGTCCACTGCTTTGGTCATTAGTACCGTTAGTGTAGTGCATGTTTTTTTTCTCGGGAGATGGCGGTGATCTTCCCCCGCTGGATGGCGAGATTCGGCGCCGACCTACCGTCGGCTAGTGGAGTCTTCCCCTAACCAGGACTCTCCCACCAGCAGGACAAGCCGGGACAAGCTCTAAGCTCCCGACCGGTCTCTCGGAATATGTGGTAGTGTAGTGCATGTTAGTGTAAGTGTGTGTGTAAGGGGAGAGGATAGGACAAGGAAGATGAAGGAAACATAGCGCGCAGTCCGTGGCCCGTTTGTTAGGGTACTGCTTCGGCATTCGCCTGGTGTTGATCGGAGAAACCACGGAAAACTACCGATCAGAGGAGCCCGCCGCAAGAATTCTCCTCCAGACAGCGACTGAATGCGACCTAACTGAAAAGCTAGTGTCGAAAATCCTGCCGCCGTGGGGAGTGGGAACCTAGGACCTCCCAGTCAGAGGCGCTCCAGTGACATCAGTTCATACACTGAGCTACCGCTCAACAGTACGGAATAAGTGGAATTTTTATTTAAAAACTGAAACACGCAGTTCTGAGAAAAGTAGATTAATTTGCCAGCACCATTACTCGGGGTCTTGCCTTCGCACATGCCTTGAAAACCTCATTCTCCATCAATCATCCCGCTACTTCCGTGAGTAGATCAAATCCTACCTCAGCTGACTAGAATGGAACGGCTCGTTTTGAAGGAGAGGCAATGAAGGCGACGTGCGTTTTGAGAGTTGGTGGCGCGGGGGAGCCGGGGCGGCTGAACGGCAGCGCGGCTTTAGGTCAAACGGCGCTGGCGGGGGAGGGGGAGAGGAGGGGGCGGGCTGCCCGAGAGCGAGCGCTGCGCCAACTTCCGGGAACAAACAGCCGCAACGCGCCGCGCGCTCCTTCGCAGAGCCAGCAGCAGCAGCGGCGCCGCCGGACGACGCGCGTGGTCGGGGGCGGGAGCGGGGAGGGGGGCCGGAGCGGTGGCAGGAGCAGGGGAGGGAGTGGGGACGGGAGCGGTGGTCGAAGCGGTGGCGGGGCTGGCGGGGCCGTGGCGGCGGGGAGGCGTGGCGTGGCGGGGGTGTGGCGTGGTGAGGGCGTGGCGTGGCGGGGGCGTGGCGTGACGGGGGGGGGCGGGGGGGCGGGGCGTGGCGGGGTTTGGCATGGCGTGGCGTGGGGTGGCGGAGAAGTGGCGTGGTGGGGGCGTGGCGTGGCGGGGGCGTGGCGTGGCGTGGCGGGAGCGTGGCGAGAAGGGGGCGTGGCGTGGCGGGGTGGGGCGTGGCGGGGTGGGGCGTGGCGGGGTGGGGCGGGGTGGGGCGGGGCGAGGGCAGGGCAGGGCGATGGCAGGGCGGGGGCGGGGCGAGGGCGCAACGGTGCCGAAAGGCCGATGTTGCCAACGCGACGAGGCGCGGGCGAGTGGCAGATGATGGGACGTTATTAGGGGTAAAGTGAGGGGTAGGACGCGCGGTCGGGATCACGGTGAAAAGGGGAAGTGTAGGATCGGAACAGGATGTGGTGTGAGGCGAGGAATGGAGCGGTCAGTGGTTCTGATAGAGATGCGAGACGGGTTGGGGCGGTGTGCAGGATACCTGGTGGGTGATGGCATAATGAGGGCGTGCGTGTGCGGCGGGGTATGAGGAGGTGTAGGGGCGGAGTGTGGGGCGAGCTGGAAGGCGGGATGCGGGGTGGAGTGTGATGCGTGAGTGTGGGATGCGGGACGGAGTGTGATGTGGGGCGGGGAGGGATGTGGGGTGGGGAGGGATGTGGGGCGGGGAGGGATGAGGGGCGGGGACGGATGCGGGGGAAGTGTGATGCGGGGAGGGGTATGGGGCGGGGAGGAGTGCGGGGCGGGGCGGGGAGTGGTGGGGGGGGGGGGGGGGGGGGGGGGGAGGGGTGCGGAGCGTGGTGCGAGGCAATAATTCTATCAGAGTCGGCAGGAAAGAAGCAACGATTCTAGTAGCCCAAAATGGTTCTATCAATGACCATGGTTGGGATGACAAGGACTCTGAATGTTAATGGCAACGGAATCTCAAAAAATTGGAAGAAGGGACGGTGATGACCAACGAGCGAGCAACACGCGACGAAATGCGCCAGCCGTGGTGGCGGTGAGAACGCTGATGAGAAGTGTCTGGACGGCTCCGTCCACCGCAAACGGACAACTTAGAAACTACTGAGCAGACCAAAGGACCCTCCCCGCCCAGCAAACACCACAAACGCGCAAAAGGACATCCGCCAGGGCCCTCGTCCACCAGAAATGTTATCATGTACAGACCTCCGTGGCAGAATAAACCCTCTACCTCTCTATTTTACTTTTTTTGTGCAAATTACGTTTTTGAAATTTATCATGTATATTGCATTCAGTACTGAAGATTGTTGCAATGTCGCCATTATTCTTTTAATTATGGTGTTGTAATGATTACTTGTATGATGTTATATTCCTAGGATTATTTTTATAATCAAATTAATGCATACATATGGAAAAAAGAGTGTCCTTGGTTGCTCGTTGGTTTGCATCTTCGCTTTCCACGGCACAACTCCAGCTTCGATTCTTGTGCGGGGCAAAACTGGTAGGCCTTACCTCGTAAATACCTGTCGTGCCGAAGTCCGTCGGTCCGTTCTAATACAGTGTTTTCCAAACTTGGCCCTTAGCGACATCCTAATCAACTCAAACTTTTTTATAAACCAGCATTAAAAACGACCTTTTCTGTTGCAAGAAATCGTTCATAATCGAGCACTTTACGGCACAAATGATGACGTATTATCATTTTAGGCACAAATGATGACGTATTAGCATTTTAGGCACAAATGATGACGTATTAGCATTTTAGGCACAAATGATGACGTATTATCATTTTAGGCACAAATGATGACGTATTAGCATTTTAGGCACGAATGATGACGTATTAGCATTTTAGGCACAAATGATGACGTATTAGCATTTTAGGCACAAATGATGACGTAATAGCATTTTAGGCACAAATGATGACGTATTAGCATTTTAGGCACAAATGATGACGTATTAGCATTTTACGGCCCAATTATTGCGTCATCACACGTTCAGCCAATCGCAGCGAAAGAATTGTGGCGAGGTAAAAGTAAACGAAACAACCGACCACCGGTTTGTGGCACAGAAATACCCCAGACGTCACAACAAAGTTATTTCGCTAAATTAAATTTGATTCTTATAAATTTACAATGCTGTTATTACAAAACTAGTGTTTTTAGCTTGTTTATAATGTTGATTTATTGCATTCATACGAATCTGAAATATTTCGTTCCAAACGTCGCTTGTTGTCAAGACATGCACTCGTGCAATAAAGCTCCTAACATATAAACTAATTGCCTAAACTATTTGCCCTCTGTTTCAAACATAAGTATTTCAAACTTAACGGACAACTTATGAGACGTTTATAAAATGAATAATAATATATCATGTATATTTTTAATATTATTAACTTTCTATGAGAGGTTTAGGAAAACGTTCTACAAACGTTAAACTAAACTTTAGGAGAAACATAAACTTTCGCAGAGAGCTAATATTTTCGTAAAGTCGTACAATCGAAGGCAAAAAGTATCAGATTCCCGCATTTCTATTCCAGGACACCTCTGATCAAATAATTCTATTAACAATTCTTATCGTCTCTCCTCTCTGATCATGACATCTATTTTTTATTTTCCTTGCACCTTTCTCACAATGTCGCTTTTTCTCATTTTATTATTTTCTTTAGAAATGAATTGGTTACAACTAATTTCAGCCTTTGCTACAGGTTATTTTCAGTTTCTGTGTCGCATAGTCACATGTTCAGCTTCATCGAACAGGCTGCTTTCCTCTCGAAACCTATAGCAATAGACAGGTCTAAATGATTATGAAACGTACCTGTCTCCGCGAACAAGCTCTAACAGTACACGTGTATATTGCCGAGCAGTCGTGTTGAACATGACACGTTTTCCACGTGCAGGATAATTTAACTCCTACATTTACAGTCATGTTTCTTAGTCTTCAGTAAAGAGAATGATCATCTGATAATACTCACACATTGAATATGTTTCTGTTATTAAAAGCTCATTCTTTCTATACATTTTAAAATCCAATGCAAACTTGCGGTAAAAATCCACGAATATCTTTAAAACGTATATTAAGTTACAGTAAACATTTTCTTGCAAGTGGAGTAAAGGATACAAGGTCAAACAAGTTAAAAATCACACTTCATACAGTAAAAGTAGCACATAATTCTGAAAGAAGTTATCGTGTGACGCCCTTAATGAGATATGGTGGAAACTACGGAGATGCTAGTTTATATTTACAAACTTATAAGCATTCTTTTTAATATTTTTTTACGAAATGATCACAAGGAGATTGTATGTATCTACATTCTCAATCCCAATGATGAGATTTATGTGGGTTTAGAGGTCCATGCGCGAAAGGGATAAACTTAAAGAATAATTCGAAAGAAACAAAAACTTGCGCGTGATTTCTCTTACTGAGCAATCTGAAAGTGCTAAATCTAATCTAATGTTAACTGAAGTTGATAGCCACAATCACTTGTTTCATTAATTAATTGGGGATTGAAAGCAGAGAATTAAGGCTTGTTGCTATTCATATAATTTTGTTTCTTGTGAACTTCGGACAAATGCTAGCATGTGAGTTAGGTAGTCATTTTTATCACTCGGCCTCTTAATAATTTAATTGGTAAATATGACAAATTCGTTGGAGAGTTAGGAGTGATGGTTATTACGTAAATGTAGAGAAAGAACTATAGTAAGTGACTACACACTTTATGTTACATTTGATAATCTGTTACTTCTCCTACGAGTATAAAAGCTAGAAAGGACTATAGTAAGTGACTATACATTTTATGTTACTTTTGATTATCTGTTACTATTTCTATAAAAGCTAGAAAGGACTATAGTAAGTGACTATCACTTTATGTTACTTTTGATTATCAGTTACTTCTATAAAAGCTATATTGTCAAAGCAGATTCTGCATTATAAAAAAATGTTCGCCCTTTCTTCCCCGACCTTTTAATTCAAAATATTTTCTAAAACTTTTCTCTCTCAGTCAACTTTATTGAAGTAATTGCAAATTCTTTATCGATAAGCTGATCACATGAAATGCTCATTAGAAGACTACAGCGAACGTCGCCTATGCGAGAGTGATGCAAAGGTCTTTCGTATCCTCCTAGCACCACCTTCTATCGGCTTTGATGAGCGAGTGCAGCCCTGACGCATCTTGCATTTCTCGTGCCTGGGGATAGCGCGAGCTGCTTTGGTGCTCCGCTAGGAAGAGCTGGGCGTAGCGAAGGGAGTTAAAGGGGATGTCCGCAGAAATCCGCAGCGCTCAGAAGGTTCGCGAAGGAAAGGCTTAAAAAGGAAACTTCAAAAAATTACGTTGCACACAGCGAACATTATGTAAGCGTTGAGTTCTGGGGGGGGGAGATGGTTTGTAACATTTGTGTGACATGCAACCTTTGTTATGACGTTTTTTGCTGTGGTTTTGTTGCTGTAGAAAGTTTTCAAACCATTAAAATCTCACAGAAGAAATATGAAATTGTTAGAATAGCCAAAACAACTTTATGATCTATTATTTTTTTCTGAATATCAGAATTACAATTAAGAAGAGAGTCCAATTACAGCAAAAAATAAATCTTTGGAAAATTATATAATTACGTGGTTAATAATATTTTCTTAATTACATTCAATCTTGTAAAGCGTTTGATTCGCTATATTAGAAAATAAAATTAAAAAAAAACACCTGCTTGAATAAAGAAACATTAAAACAGATTACGTCACAAAATTATACTTCATTTTACAAATAGTATTGAAAAATATAAATTAAAATATAAATTGAAAAATATAAAATCAAAATAATTCACAGTTCTTGTTCCCTCTTCTCCCCCCTCACACACTCATACACGTACTACACTACCACGTACACAGGAGGCTCAAAGGTTGCTCATGTAGTGGTGGTGGCGCTCTGGGAGAGATAGCTAGAGAAAAATCCTCTTGCTGAAGTGTAGATCGGTGCCAGATGTCATGATTCAGTGTGAGGGAAACACGCCGTTTCTCAGCCATAACATGCACCATTCTTCTTCTTGTCAAAGATTAGTTTATTCAATCTTTTCTGGTGTCCATTTTGATGGAGGTTTTCCAGTATCTCTTTTTTTTCTTCTTGGTCGATACTGTTTTGCCAAAGTTGGAAGTTTGCTACGTGGCATTGATCTTAGATGTTCATTTTTTCTGTTATTAGTTACCAGCGGGCTAAGGAATGATTTTATCCAAAGTTCCTTCCGCGGATCAATATTACTTTTTTATACAATAATGAATACCCTTAAACACCTCAAGTAAATTTCATTTCTGCTGCCTGTAAATTAGATTTGTCTCTTTTTGTCACTAATCTAGCTTCATTTTGGTATGTGAGAATAGGCACAGATATAGTATTAAAATTATTTCTAAAGTATATTTTTGAGTTTTATTCCTTAATTTTCTGTGAATAGTTCCACATGTATGTCGGAAATTGTTTAATTTTACATCCACATCTATGTCTTTTCCGTTAGAAATTCGGCATCGTAGTTGCTTAAAAGATTGTACCTGCTCTATTATTTGACCTTTGCAATACATTCATCGGACTAATTTTTGAAGTAGTTGACACGCCCGAAAACACGAAATTATAACTTCTTACATAGGAAAAAAATTTACTTAGACTACAGGATGCTTAATTAGTCAGTTGGTAGTCATAAACGTGTAAAATATTAGAGTGAAAACAGGCTTCAAAAATTAAAATTCTACTCGTTAATTTCAGAGTTCTTCAAGAACTTCAATATCCGTTCTTCTTTCAGCAACTGAAATGGAGGATACTGAATATTTGAAAAAAAGAAATGTTTTTTCTTTGTCTTCCTATTCTCCAAAACTCGTGAATTTCGAATAAAAATATCAATCTTTAAGAATAATTTTATTTTATAATTATATGAAACACTTTTTTTAGTTTTTACGTTTATATCACTATTACACATGTGTTTTATTTTAATCTTGAAATAATGTTGCAAGTTTTTATTCCAATTGAAAACAAATTTTGAATTTAATTTTTGAATTCCATTTAAATTACTAACGCAGCGAAACCGGAGCGAAGAAGGTGTAGTTCCTTCTTACGCAAAGATCTCAAGGTTCCAATAGTTTGCTTTGCGTGTATCTAATTTATTTAGAAAATAATCTACTAGTATATGAGTTTCATCTCATTTCAAAACTTTTACTTCTTACAATACAGTGTAAGTCAAAAGAAACTTACACAAGACAATTCAAGGATCTGTGAAAATGAAAATGTATTATTGTGAAATATTTAAACAGAATTGTATGCGTGCTTTCATTAAGACTCATAATATACATTAAGAGACGATGATATAATGATGAGCATTAACACAAAAGTGATATTACGACACGAGCGAGTGTGATATTATGATACTCGCTCGTTCCTCACTCGTATCGTAAATTTCACACGAGTGTATTAATAAACATTACATCGAGTTTCATACAGTACTTTTTCTACAACTTTTGGTAACATAAGTTAAATTTTTACATTTAATCGCTTCTGGGAAGTTGAGACACAGGATTCGGCCAAAGCCTCCTAGCGGGCAGCTCCCTAACCTTCCCTGCCGCAGGTGGCTTTGGCTTAACACTCCGCTAGTCAGTTAGAATGAACGTAAAATTAACATCCAATTTATTTTCAATAATATTCCACGTAAAAAATTACTACTAATAAAAGAAATTAAAACTGACAGGCATAATATAATAATAAACGCAATTTTAATGTACATAATTGAATAAAACATTTACTAGAACGATTCTCGAGGATTAAGTGTCTATACTTGGTTTGTAAACGTTTCTGTGATTGGTCAAGATCACGTATTGTGTACTTGTTCTTTTAATTGTTTTGAATTGCTCTCTTTGTGTGAAATGTTTTCCTTTTACTTATTGTATTGTTTCCTGCCATACGAATAAATAAAAATAAAAAGCCCTTATCATAATGAAATCTGTACCGTTAAGAGTATCATTATGCAACGGGTTGCAACCAACCACATGCCAGAATTATACAACGGAAGTAGAAAAAAATTGATCTGTATTTGTGAAGCGTATCATATAATATTTTATTAAAATTAAGGCCACGTTTTTGGTTCCTCTGTTCCACTGTGCTGCGCGTCGCCCGCCCGCAGGCTTCAAAGCTCCATTTACTGGGAGCATTTTTAATTATAACTCCATAAGAAAATCTCTTCCTCGGAGCTTTTATCGCAAACTTCTCTTAAGAAGTTTTGCTTCTCCAACATTCTTATGCAAACAACAACAGAGACCTTCGCCTTTGAAAGAAGGGTAAGTCGCAAGTTCACAAGCTTCTTTTAAAATTACGGAATATCGTTTAACAATTGTGAGTAATTTTCATCCGATTTATGGTGATAAAATCTTCATTCCCGCTAACGAAATGTGAGAAAAGATACCCATGGAGAAAGAGTCTCAGCAGTTTTGTAGCAGATAATAGAAACTGTGCATTACAAAGGGGAGATACGGGGCGGGAAGTAAGTTTTGCGTTAATAAAAGTACAACCTTGTAAAAATATTCTTGTTGTGGGTAAGTTTTAAATTAACATGTTTTTCTTTGTATACTAAGTAAAGTCATTTGAACCTCAGGTCTTTGTATTCATTCTAGACACCTTACTCCTCACACGGAATAAACTGGGAGCAGTAGCTCAGGGCATCAACTGATGTCACTGCAGCGCCTCTGATCGGGAAGTACTAGGTCCTGACGGTGGCAGGATTTTCGACACTAGCTTTCCAGCTGGATCGAATTCAGTCATTGTCTGGGGGATAATTCTAGCGGCCGGCTGCTCTGATCGGTAGTTTTCCGTGGTTTCTCCGATCAACACCAGACGAATGCCGGAGCAGTACCCTAACAAACGGGCCACGGACCGCGCGCGATCTTTCCTTCCTCTTCCTTGTCCTATCCTGTCCCCTTACACACACATACTTACACTAACATGCACACATTCCGGGAGATCGGTCGGGAGCTTAGAGCTTGTCCCGGCTGGGGCGGTGCCCCGCTGGTGGGAGAGTCCTGGTTAAGGGGAAACCCCACTAGCCGACTGTAGGTTGGCGCCGGATCTCGCCGAGCGGGGGAAGATCACCGCCATCTCCCGAGAAAAATAACGCACTACACTAATGGGACTAATGACCAAAGCAGTTGACGCATCCGGAAACACGAAAAAATCAATCAATCAATCACAAGGAATAATATAAGAGTATGACATTTATATTGTAACTGGTGTTTGTGTCACAAAGAAAATTTGTGAGTTGTTCATCCCCATTCTCTCTCACTGATTATTGATTCGCCCTACCTGGATGAATAACGGTCGTATTCACGTAGAGACAGGGGAACGTATACAGGACACGAGCACAATTTATCATTTCTTGATCTATGCGGTGTGCGATTGAGAAATATGTAAATATTTCTCTCTTTTTTTAAATCTACCTTAATTTCAGGTATATACTATCGAGTTCAAGGCATTAGGTTTGTCTTTGGACTTGTGAAAATCACAACTACCTGCAAATAGAATGCTACAATTTCCAGAACTTCCAATTTCCAATGTTACAGATATTAATATTTTCTTCAACAATATTCAGACTAAACAAAATAATACTCACTCCATTTATTGCAAATAAAATATCAGAAACAAAACTCAATTCTCCCAGAAGAACAGTACAACTGTGTACTAACCATTCACATTTCTTAACTATATAACTAATCTTTTTTAAATTATCCTTTGTTTAAATTTTTATTAATGTTTGTATTCAAGAAAGAACCAAATGTAAGAGAAATTATTAATCAACAATTTTCAATATTAAAAATGTCCTTTATAAATATTTAAGTTAACACCTTTTCCTAATGATCTTATAATCTTATACCTTTCTACAGATCATTGTAAACCGAGAATTGAAATTGAATAGATTGATTCAGAATAACTCAATTAACTCTATGAATATTCCAAAATCTCTCACTAAATTCTAAAACAAGGCTCTACTCCGAAAATCCAATCTGCATTTCCTAAAGGAACACTTCAGCGTGTTTAGCTGACGTCACCTTGTTACACTCATACCGCAAGTATCCTTCAGTTACAAAATATTCACTATTTTTCTCTCTTTTCTCTTACTTCTTTACTGTAAAAGCTATTTAAAGAATATTGCAATACGCGGCGGTCTTTGACAATGTTAGATATCTTGACGAGGTTTTCTGTGCTCTGAAATGAGCTACCATTCTCACATTCGGCCTTGTGTCGCCAGTTCTTCCCAGATGTCGCAGTTTCGACGTTTCCGCTGGCACCGGAAATAATCCGCACACTTCCAATAATATTCGAGAGTTACCTCTCTCCACGATGCAGTTGTATCTCGTTCCATAGCTCGAAAGACGTACTTACATAAATAAGATTACAGTCTGTGGATACATTTTACTACAATCCAATAGCAAAATTAGAAGTCATTTGAATTTCTCTACCATAAAAATACAAAAAAAATTCTGAAGGAAATCATAAACATAACGTATGAATTACTGCTCTCTTACATGTTGTCTCCCCTTAACTTCTGTGTTCTCACTTAAATTTGTGCGTTTTTAAAAGCATACTTTATTCTCAGAAATTTTAAATATTATAGTGTTATTTTTTAACGCACTCCATGTAACTTTTTTGTGCGCTCAGGGGTTTTCTCTTTGGTTTCCTTTTGCGTTCAGCATCGTTATGCAACGATCGATGTTGTCTCCCCTTAATTTCTGTGTTCTCACTTAAATTTGTGCGTTTTTAAAAGTATACTTTATTCTCAGAAATTTTAAATATTATAGTATTATTTTTTAACGCACTCCATGTACCTTCTTTGTGCGCTCAGGTGTTTACTCTTGGGTTTCCTTTTGCGTTCAGCATCGTTATGCAACGATCGATGTTGTCTCCCCTTAACTTCTGTGTTCTCACTTAAATTTGTACGTTTTTAAAAGTATACTTTATTCTCAAAAATTTTAAATATTATAGTGTTTTTTTAACGCACTCCATGTAACTTTTTTGTGCGCTCAGGTGTTTTCTCTTTGGTTTCCTTTTGCGTTCAGCATCGTTATGCAACGATCGATGTTGTCTCCCCTTAACTTCTGTGTTCTCACTTAAATTTGTGCGTTTTTAAAAGTATACTTTATTCTCAGAAATTTTAAATATTATAGTGTTATTTTTTAACGCACTCCATGTACCTTCTTTGTGCGCTTAGGTGTTTACTCTTTGGTTCTCTTTTGCGTTCAGCATCGTTATGCAACGATCTTTACGAACACGACGTAAAGCGTTGAACATCCTTCTTTACGACCAATAGAAATGATACAGACACCCGGTAAACGGTTGCAAGAATCTCATCTTTCCTACTTCGGGTGAATGGAAATTTCTTTACAATTACTTTTGCCAAACATGTGAAGTATCTTTAGTCGGGACATTCATTTTGCAGGTAGCTTGCGCGTGGGCGTTTCAGTTGTATGAGCTCGTAGGCGTCAATATTGATCGTTTGATCTGGAATAAAAACAGGAAGACACAATATTTCTAGTGAAAATGCTGTATCATGATACTATATTTCCCTTGAGATGTGTGGTTTTTAATTATCGCTTCCAACATGCTCATAAAAACTGTAAATAAATTGCTTTCTACAAAAAACATGGCGTTTTCAAAACGCCAAAACATTATTGAGAAATGTCCACACAGCAGAAATAAAATTGCAGAAGGAAGTAGCCTCTGATTAACAGTTTATAGTAGTAATCAACAAATATCACAATCTTAAAATACATCATAGAATATTTGCAAATACAGTTTTTATAGTGTTTAGTATCTACATTCGAAGTTTCATTTATTAATTTTTAACCTCTTAGAAAGCAGAAGAAACTCATATTTCCTAGTAACTTTCAGAGAAAAGGAATAGAAAATGTTCCAGTGAATTATTTTAATAGAGCTCATCAGACTTGGCAACATATTTTAAAAAAATATTATTTCATTTTTCTTCGTCGGCCATCTGTAATGAACTTAATGTATTTTTATTTTCTATGTATTGATGTACTAAGTTATTTTCTTAAGAAAGTCACGAGTTTCCTATCGTAAACACAAGACATAGTAATCGCACGAACGGAGGACATTGACAACATATTTATTTAATTTATTTGCAGCTCCAAAAATTGGAACGCAGAAATATAAGAAAATACTTTGGTCAATCCATTGGTCTATTCATATGCCCAACACGACAATTTTTTACTTAAGGTTTCTATGAAGATTTTGATAAAACAAATCATAACTCATTAAGTATACACCTAAAACACATCAGGCCTATTCGCATTGACTATTGTTTTCCAAAAGTTCAATTGGACAAATGGTATGAGAGTTGTCAATATTTTATCCCAAATCTGGCTAATTTCAACCTTCATATTTCGAACGCGACTCTGTCACGTGATCATGAAACGAGAGCGATCACGTGCGGCTTCATCAAATGGCCTCATCATCTAGGTATTTGAGAAATTCTTTTGCACTTCTTCTCAGATAAATTGATTGATTGATTTTTTCGTGTTTCCGGGCACGTCCACTGCTTCGGTCATTAGTCCCGTAAGTGTAGGGCATGTTTTTTCTCGGGAGATGGCGGTGATCAACCCCCGCTGGATGGCGAGATCCGGCGCCGACCTAACGTCGGCTAGTGGGGTTTCCCCCTAACCAGGACTCTCCCACCAGCGGAGCACCGCCACAGCCGAGACAAGCTCTAAGCTCCCGACCGGTCTCCCGGAATATATGGTAGTGTAGTGCATGTTAGTGTGTGTGTGTGTGTGTGTAAAGAGAGAGGATAGGACAAGGAAGAGGAAGGAAAGAACGCGCACGGTTCGTGGCCCGTTTGGTAGGGTACTGCTCCGGCATTCGCCTGGTGTTGATCGAAGAAACCACGGAAAACTACCGATCAGAGCAGCCGACTGCTAGAATTCTCCTCCAGACAGTGACTGAATTCAACCTCGCTGAAAATGTAGTGTCGAAAATCGTGCTGTCGTCGGGACTCGAACCTAGGACCTCCCGGTCAGAGGCGCTGCAGTGACATCAGTTGATGCACTGAGCTACCGCTACCGGTTTCTCAGATAAAGGGAAACGGTATTTCCAGGTAAGAGAAAGGAAACTCCGACTGAATTCGGGTGGAAATGGAACCTGCAAGCAACGTCTATTTTCGGAACGGCGAAAGCAAGCTTTTAGCTCCGCATTTTGCCTTGAAGAAAGCGCCCCCGAGGACTGTGCCAACGACTCTCCTACCCTAGGTGTATGTGAATAAAGGAAATCCCTCGCATATCCCCTCCCCTCCTCCCTCTACACCTCCCTCCTCTCCTCACTTCCCCTCCCCGCCGCTTGCGCGGCCGATGCAGTTGCTTCGCTCGGGGCGGCCTTCAGCGCTTCCAATGCTTTTGCCAGGCATTCCTTTCTCAACCGCGCCGAGGAAGGCGACACAGAAAACGGCAGACAGCTGAATTACATAAAGAGAAGGGAAAGAAATATAGTTCACTATTATATGATTGATTGATTGTTCAGTGATTCCGGGTGTGTCAACGACTGAGGTCATTATTCCCGTAAGTGTAGTGTATGTTTTTCATCGGAAGGTGAGGAGGATCTTCCCCCGCTGGGTGGTAAGATCCGGCGCCAACCTACCGTCGACTAGTGGGGGTTTCCCCAACCAGATATCTCTCACAAGCGGAGCACCGCGTCAGCGGGACAAGTTCTAAATCTCTGACCGGTCTCCCGGCAAGTGTGGAAGTGTAGTGCATGTTCGTGTAAGTGTGTGTGTAAGGGGTGAGGATAGGACAAGGAAGAGGAAGGACAGATCGCGCGCGGTCCGTGGCCCGTTTTTTAAGGTACGGCTCCGGCACTCGCCAGGTGTTCATCGGAGAAACCACGGAAAACTACCAATCAGAGCAGCCGGCCGCTGTAGTTCTCCAGACAGGGACTGAATTCAACCTAGCAGACAAGCTTGTGTCGAAAATCCTGCTCGGGACTCGAATCTAGAACCTCTCGGTCAGAGGCACTGCAGTGACATCAGTTGATGCACGGAGCCACCGCTCCCGGTTTCCTATTATACCATCAATGTGTATGTGTGTGTGGAGGGTTGTAGATAAAGCACTGCATTATAACGAACTTTTGGGCTCTTACAAATCAGTAATTATTCATAGATTGTTCAGATTTCGTTTGTTATTGTATCGTGTTTTCCTGAAAGTAAAATTAAAGTATACTTTGATTAAGAAGATGATCCTTAATCCTGTACAGTTACTGATCCACGGAGATATATAGAGAGGAAAATTGATGATAATGGACCTCCAAAATATAAACTTAACTCTTCCCCAGTACATGTTAAGAGATTAGTTAATATACTCTGCGTTTCCGAGGTATTATTTAATAAGAATAATCTATTTGATAGGGAAAGGAGTGAATTCCAAGTATAGGGTATTTCTACTCTACTCCGTCCAGCTCTACTCTGCTTCATTCTTGTCCACCTTGGCCTGCCCTGTCGCGTCTCTTCTGTCCCACACAATCTCACTCTGTCCCGTTCCATATGCCCAGCTCTACCTTATCCCTCCTCACTCTACACTCCGATTTAAAGTGAGTGGCACTTCAAAGTCACGAGCTGTTGATGTACCTTGTAAATTAACAGGAGGTTAATATACCTGTCCATTTAATCAATGCTTAAATTAAACCCAATGTGAATTTAATGTATGACTATTAACTTAACTTCCTTGTGTACATTAAATTTAATTGCACACGTACATTAAAGTTACTGTATGTGTACATTAAATTTAATTTACGTACATGAAAATTATTTCCATATCCTTTTACATTAATTGTAAGGCAAAAATTTCTGTCAGTGTAGCGTAACGAAATCACTGCGGGCTCGCCCTGAAAACTTTTATCTGGGCCTCCTTTATAAAAGTGTACAGCAAATATACGTAGTATTAGTACCTTAAATAATAAAAATTTCCTCTAAAAAGTTCATATTCATCAGTCTAGGAATCACATAGACAATCACATAGACAATCGCAAAATCTTACGGTCGCAATTCTTACAAGCGCAAAATCTTCGGTCTAAAAATATGCCCTCTTTTACCTGGGCCCGCCCGCATGTGGGCCTTGCAGGTCCAAACGTACGCCACTGGATTGATATGATAAAAATGCAAGATGGTACAAACCACACACTCCTGTAATAGATGGAAAAGTAAATTTGAGAATTACAGAGTGTAAATCCTCTCCCTTGTTGGAGTTTCCAGTACGGAGAAGCGGTGATGTTTCCTTAGGTAGCTTTCAAGACGAACGGACGAATGGTGCCTGAGCTCAATGGATTTTCAGAGTCCGATCTCCTTTGAAAGGGAGAAAGAGGAGCTCTCTGGCACCTCCATCACGACGAAACTCTGAAGGAAGCGCAGATATCTGAGCAGAAGATGGAAATTTCTTGGATAAAGGAGAGGCAGCAACCTTCGGGGAGAAAAGTGGAATAAAAGGAAAGTAGAAATCAAAATATGTTACAATGACGAGTAAAACACTGAAGCTGTGTGCATGTCAGCGGAAGAGATCAAATTGCTTTTTCTGCAGGGGACTGAACCACAATTGAGACGCACAAATGAGATTGATGAGAAAAGCATGTCATTACTTAGAAGGCAATAAAGTAACACACACCACAATTGTCAGAAAAAGAGAAGAGTTCAAGGCTTCAAACTTGAAAAAGGTATTAGATAAAGCAAATTTAAAATATTGGTGCTAAAATATAGCACTTACTTTCTCGTAGCATTTTTAACGTTCATAGAAAATTGTAATAAATTGTAAACATAAATCTTAATATTTGATATTTAGCTCTTCTCTTTTGTTAGCTCTGTTGCATTTAAACTACTGAAATTCAGTTTCTCTCACATTTTGGAACTGAGTGGATAACGAACAAGAAATGTATGAAAAATTGAAACGCATACTCAGCCTCTAACATTGTGGCCACCGATTAGAGAGCAGAGAACAATCATGTAACACCAACTCTGAAAGCCTACGACTTCAGATCACTACAAAATCGCCCTAGTTTCTGTATTCTTTCTTTAAATGTATTTGCTTAAGATCACAGATGGCGCAATGTTCTCGATACGTTTAGGCATAGTTTCTGCAAAAGTACATGACTCAAACCACACGACGCAAACTACATGACTCAAACCATTTTTGTGGAAGAAAAATATTATGAAATAAGTGAATGCACGGCGGCTTCAAATATTTTTAAACTTTATTTATTCATGAGTTTTATCTCTTTGAATTCACCAACTTTATGAAGTCTTCAAAAAAATTGCTTCCCATGACTTTTTCACCTCGTTTAATTATTATATTCATGTTATATTTCTATATCATGCCTACATTTTTTACCATAAATACATATAATTTTGTACTTTTTCGATCATTATTTCTATTTCAAGACTATTATAAGCCATTTCAAATGCTTGTGAAAAAGTAATAACTACTGAACCATAAACTAATCATTCGAAAAATAAATATAATTAAACAATCAATATAAAACAATTTAGTAAAGCAAATTTGTTGTGTAACAAAGTTAACAAAACAATTGGGCGACATTAATGAATACTGCTACCATTTTGTACATTGAGAATGGTCCCAATGGTACATTCTTGTAAATTTCCGTGAATTCTTGGTAAAAATAATGTGCGCAACGGGTACGAAAGTGTTATTAGCGTACTAGTTTTATAAAGAGCTGTTTGCGAAAGACTCACTTTCGGTACTTGTTCCGTTTATAGCTATTTTGTATTTTTTGGGGGGGAGGGGATTAAATATACTACATATAATTTTTCTCGCACAGACAAAGATGAGAATCTAAATCAGAGTTTTGTGCAGCTTCACCGCACCTTTTCAACATCTGTAAATAAACTGACCACAAATACGCAAATGACATCTATCCACCGAACAAAATACAAGGTCGCCTTGCTGTCACATCACGACTGCTACGTCGTAAGCAATGGTATATTTAGTATGAAAATTTAGTCAGAACGCGCGATGTAAAAATAGGCAGACTAACAGAATATTGTTTTTTTAAAAAAACTAAACTCGTTGTTATTTTGATTTTACCTACATCCTGGGTATCTAACAATATCAAATATAAAACACCTTTCACATCGTCAGAGATTGCTTAGTTTTTTTCAATATGTAGACACATTGGATGTTAGGTAACATATGTAATGAGACACAATGATGTACAAAATTTCAAAATAAAAATGCGTTCAAATTAATGAAACGTCATATCTATTTTCTTCAGATGATTCATTATTGTGTAACATGAGCAATAAATAAATTAATAACCATTTATTTTTATCAAAATTCCTTCACATTGAATGCTGTACACAAATATCATTTCTGACTTTTTTTTTTTCATTGCTTCTCAATGTAGTCCCCACAAGGTCGAACAAGTAGGACAATCTAATGGAATTTACATAAATGTTAATTCAACTGTCTGTTAATATTATTCTTAGAATCAATTTAGTTTGATCCTACTTTATTTGAGACAGTTCTTTACGTTTTTGTTTTTGAGCATCACAAGAGTTTTGCACTTTTCTTCATCTCCTTGTACAAGAATGTCAATAAATAAAGCAAAATGTACCAATCACATGCCTAACAAATTCGTTTTTCTAATTTACAATACCTGACGATGACAGTTAAAACGTTGTTCAATGTAGGATATTATAATTTGCGAGGCCGTATCTTGTGTTTTATTCTTTCTTAAACACAAAATTTTCAATAACTGTCTAAAAGAAACTGGGAGCAAATTCAAACATATTCTAACACTAAAGGGATTTATTATTTTATTTCGATATATACGACTATATATTTTTCGGAACAGATATTTAGTCTGCTTTTAGGTATGCATACATATTTTAGATGAAAGTGAACAAATATTCAATAATATATTTTTCGTGTTGTTTATAGACGCTTTAATAACTATTATGTTTTTCGCTAGTTAATGGAAGAGTCGAAGTAAATGTAGAAACATTTAAATTATTTTGAGACTGTTTTATTATTTCTAACAATAACGGCCCCGAATCTACATAATTTAATGTATATTTGCTAATAAAGAAATACGGGTCGCGTAGAAACTCATACAAAGATGAAATAATCTACAAAGTATGAGGTCTAGACATAATTTTACATAAAAAATGAAATCTAAAAGAAACTTCTAAAATGGAAATTAATAAGTTACATGAAAAATTGTTCTATCATTTTAATTTATGATATGACCGAGAAAATGGTAAGAACTTTGTACACCACAGATAACAAGTTATTGCAATGCAAATCTAAAGTCGCACCACAAGTTTAATAACGGAAGAAAATGTATGGTTATGTAGCGACATTATTATAATCCAGAAGACGTACCAAAACATAGATGAGGTCGTCACAGGAATCCAGAAGCAGAGCCAGGTTTAGAAAGTAGGGATCAAGCACAATCTCAAAAGTCTATGAGTGTCCTCGTCACTAGCACACTAAAAGTTCTGTCGCCGTGGCTGACTCAGGCACCGTTCAGCCGCTCTCTCCATTGGTTGGCGAGGAGTGGTGGGGGGACTGTTAGTCCCCTCGCTTCTCGGCTTCTGGGGGCATGAATGGCGATGGACGCAACTAGCGGTTCACCGCCACAACAATTTCTCACATTTCAAAGAATTAAGTACTACCACGCAAGTATTAAAAGTGTTGTATAATGTACTCAGAAAGCTTGACATTAAAAGTGTAACGGTAGCTGTAGGGCAGTCTTCGATTGATTGATCTATTTTTTCGTGTTTCCGGGCGCGTCAACTGCTTTGGTCATTAGTCCCGTTAGTGTAGTGCAGGGTTTTCTCGGGAGATGGCGGTGATCTTCCCCCGCTGTATGGCGAGATCCGGCGCCGACCTACCGTCGGCTAGTGGGATTTTCCTCTAACCAGGACTCTCCCACCAGCGGGGGACCGCCCCAGTCGGGACAAGCTCTAAGCTCCCAACCAGTCTCCCGGCATGTGTGGTAGTGGGAACCTAGGACCTCCCTGTCAGAGGCGCTGCAGTGACATCAGTTGATGCACTGAGCTACCGCTCCCGGTGGGCAGTCTTCGATAAAATGTTTCCGTCCTATCATCTGAATCTATTCACAAACCACATTTGGAGCTAGTTTCCGTAGTGCAGTGCTTAGGGATCATCCTTAAATTACGTGAGGTCTTTAAAGAGTGGTGCGGGAGTCAGGCGAATCTCGTGTAATCTTACATGCCGGAGAGGGGGGGTCTCGGCAAATATATGTATTTTTTCGCTAGAAGCAATGCTAAATTACGAGAAATCTGAGGCAATTTAAGTAAAACACGTTTCTGTATTAAAATATGGCATTATCTAGCACAATATTTTTTATCGCTGTTACGTGAATGCTACAATACGTAGCATAGTATACTGAGAAAAATAATCTAACAAAAATTACCAAACTTTTTCATCATTAATGAAATAAATCTCATTACCATATATTTTTACAGAAATTCTGAAGGAAAATTACCGAGCGTTTATAGAAGTGCAATAATATTCATTGTAATTCAGTCACTATTTTCTAAATACTAATCATATCTAGTAAATAAATATATTTAAGCAAATTCATTTTCTAAAATAAAACTCAACGTAATCAAATTTTAATTAATGTATTAACATTAAAAATACGCATTTTTAAACATCTCACATGAGATTACAAGGGGGGAGGGGGTCGAGAAAAAATATTACGTCTGCCCAAGGTGGAAGGGTGTGTCGAAAAATTGCCAAAATAGCCTCACGTAATTTATGGCCCCTTTACAGTGGTAGCCCCGAGTTACCGGGTTTAGGGCTGTGGTGTAGTGGTGTCTATTCTAACCACCGTACACGCAATACCCTATTACTTTTCTGTCCTCTTCTTACCAGAATGTTGTATGAATACAAACAATATGAATCATGGCAGAAGAAGTACGCTCCTTAATAGGTTTATGGGCTCCTGACTTACCTACTTGTAAAAACATTCAATCGAAACCATAGGCTTACGAACGACAAGTGGTAGAAAGTTCTCTTGGAGACTTACGTACCACTGTGGAGTGATGACAAGAATACTTATTGGAGTTGAAGTTCTTTAAATTGTCAAAGACTGTGAGAAGGCAGGGAACATCAACTGCTAACCGAAAAGTTGGGTTGACTTTAAAATTATTTATTTAGTATTTTAAAAGAAACAGATTACGCATTAAATAGAGATAAAATTATGACTCCACACTGAGATACCATTGATATAAACACCCCTGTATATTGCATATACAGGTATTCCACCAACTGTCGGCCACTTTCATAACTTGTATACCGTTTGCGATATTGAAATGTAGATTTCGCTCAACAATGCAGAATGATGGAGCAAGTAATATTCTGTATAGATTTTGTTCGTAATATTTTTAGTTTTTGAGAAATTTAATCATCGTTTATTTTTTAAATAGAATGATATACTTTTCTCACCAGCAATGTGTAGATTATGACATGAGGAATCCAATGATGTTAGTATCACACGTTAGTATTTTGTTAGAAATTGTACTATAAAAATTGTCTTTCTGCCAAGTGATTTTAAATTAAACGGACAATATTTCCCCTTGCATCTGTCACCTTTGGGAAAGATAGTCTTCGTGGCACCGAGCCTGTTTTGGACGGCGACACCGTGAAGAGAAAGCCACCTTCTCCAAAGGCAATAGTTGCAAGGGTTACTAAAGGAAATAATGTCAGTTTAATTGAAAATCACATGTCAGGAAGCCTACTTTTATACTAAACTTTCTATCAAAATACTAACATATGATACATCTTTGGATTACACTTTTTATGATCTATCCACTGCTGATGAGAAAAATGTAAAGTTCCATTTAAAAATTCAAAGATAAATAAATTTCTCGAAAACTAAAAATATTTCAAACAATACCTATATTACTTGCCCCATGATTCCGCATTGTTGAAAGAAAACTGCATGCCGATATCGTGAACTGTTTAGAAGTTATGGGGGTGGCCCATTGTTGGTGAGACACCCGGTGGAGGGTATACAATATTACATACCTATACTTACATATCTATAATGTAGTATATACCTACACCTAGCAACAGAAGAGGAACTTCAACATTGTGGGATTGTGGGGCATTGAAGCTGGCACATGTGGAAACCGCCCCCTTCACCAACCCCGCCAACCAGTACTATGCACATCCGACCCCACGCTCATGTCGCCTCCCGCTCATACCGCCCCCACCCCTGCCGCCTCCTGTTCATGCACCCGCCGTCTGTGACCTTTGCTAGGCCATCAAGCGGCGTGGCCGCGAGCGCGTGATTAAAACCGCGGCGGTGGCGGCGGCAGAATTTGGACGCGTCCGGACACTAATGAAGCTCTCTGGCCTTTCACACGGAGCAGCGGGAAAAACTGCCCCCTCCCTTCCTCTCACCCCCTCAATCCCACCCCCCCAATCCGCGCGTATGGGGAGGGGGTGGGGAGGAAAGTGCGGCTTGCGGCTGGGGCTGTCAGAGTCCGGGTTGAGGAGCCGTGTTCCCGGAAAGATTGTGATCCCGGAAAGATTGTGATTGAGCGGTGAAGAATTTTCAGCTGACAGTGGCCGTACGCTGAGGAGATGGGAACTTTGACAATCTGGCGTATGAGATGAATGTCTGTCGTCGGGTTGAAAGCATCACTTCAAGGTTAATCATTCGTTTACGTTTTACTTTCTCGTATACGTACGTATATACTGAGTAATTGTATGTAGTATAGAGAAAGTTATGTAATGTTGCGCCAAAAAAAACGCGAATTTTCGACAGAAAAAATGGCCATTGCGGGGCCCTGAGAACAAGAAAGTGGATAAATCCAGTTGCTAAATTAAGAAAGAAATTCCATAACATGTGGTGTAGCCAGAATGACGGGATGGCTTCCTCAGTGCTTTCAGATTCCAGCCGCCGTCACAACTCTAGTTCCTATGCCAAGGATATAGACACGGGGGAAGTTCCGATTTTACGTCGTCAATTCGCGGAATATTCCGGTTTCTCTTACATTGTGGTGCTAAAATCACTGTCGCCAGAACGCTCCAAGATGACTCGTTATTTATTAGAAAACTACTTTGTACAAAAACATAGCGCACAAAAATGTATATTCCTCATAATAAAATAATTAAATTGGTCTTATTTTAGAATGGGGCAGGCATTTTTTTGGAATTGATTTTATAATAACTAGTGAGAACCCGTCAAAATTTGACGGTGTGATCTAAGATAAATGTAAAATACTGTGCCCACACTAATGCTCACAATACGTTGCATTGTTTGGATCTTCAGGGTATAACGAAGATATTCTGTGATGTGTAGTTCCCAAAATTTTGAACACGTGTGGCCCATGACCAGATGGCAATGCAACATCGGCACCAAATTACACAAAAGAGAGAGCACTATTATACTGACGGATATTATTTCTAAAGTTTCTGTTGTGTCATAATCTCCTATAAACAACTGTTTGATTTCTTCTGACATATTGCTCGAAGGTAAACTTATTTTCCCATTTAAACAACACAGAGCAAACTCGTTTACAGAATTTCTCTGACATGGGAAGTACAAAGTAGAACAAAACTGACATTTCATAGACAATAACCCAACAGAAAACGAAATGACCTCACTATCACGACACATACGCTGACTTTCTCTTTCCCTGCTCCCAGTCAATGTACTACGTTTGCGTCTTTTGGGGCGCGTGGACAACGATTCGGAATTCGACATAACCTGTGAACAACTTCACTACTTCAGTACACCCGAAGAAAACCCACTGTCCGAATGTTCTCTACAAAATACACTACAAAAGGAAATACATGCAAACTGTCATCACCACAATACAATTATTACACTGAAACAAAACCTTGATGTATTGTAAACAAATCTCAACAATCAAAACAAAACATCAAGCAGCGCCACCATGTAGCAGCGTGGACATCTATCGACTCATATATATCGATTTCGAAACAGCTACCCTATGGAAGAAAACAATTGACTATTGATAAGCGTACTATTAAAGAATGATTTAATCAATTAATTTACACCGTAAATATTGGTAAATAAATACAAACAATATCTGATAACACATCTAGGGATCACATTCTTTCATTTAAAGGAAAAAATACTACAATCGGTTCAGTAGAAGCTCTAAACGAAGCCATGGCAGAATACCTTATTTTTTTAAATATATAGACTAGTGAGAACCCGTCAAAATATGACGGTGTGATCTAAGATAAATGTAAAATACTGTGCCCAGACTAATGTTCACAATATGTTGCATTGTTTGAATCTTCAGGGTATAACGAAGATATTCTGTGATGTGGAGTTCACAAAATGTTGAACACGTATGGCCCATGACCAGGTGGCAATGCAATATCGGCACCAAATTACACTAAAGAAAGACCACTATTATACTGACGGATATTATTTCTAAAGTTTTTTGATGTGTCATAACCTCCTATAAACAACTGTTTGATTTCTTCTGGCATATTGCTCGAAGGTAAACTTATTTTCCCATGTAAGCAACACACAGTAAACTCGTTTACAGAATTTCTCTGACATGGGAAGTACAAAGTAGAACAAAACTGACATTTCATAGACAATAACCCAACAGAAAACGAAATGACCTCACTATCACGACACATACGCTGACTTTCTCTTTCCCTGCTCCCAGTCAATTTAGTGCGTTTGAGTCTTTTGGGGCGCGTGGGCAACGATTCGGAATTCGACATAACCTGTAAACGACTTCACTACAACCGCACAAAACCCACTGTCCGAATGTTCTCTACAAAATACACTACAAAAGCCAATATGTATATGCAAACTGTCATCTTCACAATGCAATTATTACACTGAAACAAAACCTTGACTAATTGTGAACAAATCTCAAGAATCAAAACAAAAACATCAAGCAGCGCCACCATGAAGCGGCGGGTATGCACATCTATAGACTCATATATATCAATTTTCAAACAGCCACCCTTTGGAAGAAAACAATTGACTATTGATAAGCGTACTATTAAAGAATGATTTAATTAATTAATTTACACCGTAAATGTTGGTGAATCAACACAAACAATATCTGATAACACATCTAGGGATCACATTCTTTCATTTAAAGGAAAAAATACTACAATCGGTTCAGTAGAAGCTCTAAACGAAGCCATGGAAGAATACCTTATTTTTTTAAATATATAGATGGCATCCGTGTACTCATTCATACATCTTTCGTGTGTTGTGAATGTAAAGAATATTTTATCTCGGGAAGTGGCGTTGTTCTTTGTCGCTGGATGATGATATGCTGGGCTGTCCTATACGCCGACTTGCCGGGTTTTCCGCATTCAGGTATCTCCCACGAGGAGGTAACCGCTTCAGTCAGGACCAGCTTAATTTCCCTACTGGTTTCCCTCCATGTATGGTAGTGTAGTGCATATAGTGCTTGTAAGTGCATGTGTGTATGTGTGTCTAGTGCATGTATATGACTTAGTGTAGGGATCACAGAATTTTGTAAATGTGCACACAATTCACTTTTCCCCATAGCATGTCATACGCAGTTTTAACTGTTTTTTGACGTAAAATAAATAAATAAATAAAAATAAATGTATGTGAGTGTAAGGAAGGGGTGACGACATGACAAAAAAGAGGTACGAAAGATCGCGCGAGACCCGTTAGTTATGGTACTGATCCGTCATTCGTCTGATGTTCGCTTTTTATCGGGAGGTGGCGGTGATCTTTCCCCGCTGAATGGAGAGATCCCACGCCGACCTACTGTCGACTAGCGGTATTTCCCCTAACAGGTATCTCCCACCAGCGGGGCACCGTCCCAGCCGGGACAAGTTCCCGACCGGTCTACCGGAATATGTGGTAGTGTAGTGCATGTCAGTGTAAGTGTGTGTGTGTGTAAATGGAGACGATAGGGCAAGGAAGAAGAAGGAAAGATCGCGCGCGGTCCGTGGCCTGTTTGCTACGGTACTGCTCCAGCATTCGCCTGGTGTTGATAGAAAAAAACACAGAAAACTACCGATCAGAGTAGCTTGCCGCAAGAATTCTAGACTGTGACTGAATTCAACCTAGCTGAAAAGCTAATGTCGAAAATCCTGCTACCGTTGGGACTCGAAACTAGGACCTCCCGGTGAGAGGCACTGTAGTGATATCTGTTGATGCACTGAGCCACCTCGACTGGCGTAGATATTTGAAACGTCGTAACTGACTGTAATGTTTTAGACTTGACATTTAGCTTTGGCGGTGGTGCTTTGCAAAGAATGCTTCCAGGGTCAGTGCAGTACTTGAATTACTTCAAAGCAATGAACGTAAAGTTAAATACGAAGTAGTGATACTAATTTTTTTCTCCCAATTTCAGAATGCACGAGAATGTCTTACCAATCTCACCCTAAAACAGCGGCATAGAAAGCCCTGTACAAATAGTATCTTATTAGAGTTCTGGCGTAACCATTGCTGTAGAAGCATTTATTAATGAAGTTTACTTTTGTCAGTTATTCTCCTCCACTCTTGTCAATAAAATTCTTGAAGACAAGTTTGCAAAATATTAAATGCAATGCATTTTTAAGTCAGAAAGGCAGCGCATTAAAATTACCGACCTCACAGACTGTACCAGAAACTTACGTACCACAAGCACAATTGCCGTGATCTATGAAACCAGAACGTAGCTTTTAGAACGAGCGACCTCACTGGCTGTACCGCAAGCTTCAGTGTCACAGGAACATTTGCCGTGACTTAGGAAATGTAAGCGTCACTTTACAATGACTGGCCTCACAGGCTCTGCCACATGCTTAAGTTATCACAAGCACATTTTCCGTGACATCAAACGAGAGCGGATCTTTTAGAATGGTCGACCTCACTGGGTCTACCGCAAGCTTCAGATTCCAAGTACAATTGGCGTGACATTAAATCACGAACGTAGCTTTCAGAATGGTAGCTTTCAATGGTTCTGCCGCATGCTTAAGTTATCACAAGCACATTTTCCGTGACATCAAACGAGAGCGGATCTTTTAGAATGGTCGACCTCACTGGGTCTACCGCAAGCTTCAGATTCCAAGCACAATTGGCGTGACATTAAATCACGAACGTAGCTTTCAGAATGGTAGCTTTCAATGGTTCTGCCGCATGCTTAAGTTATCACAAGCACATTTTCCGTGACATCAAACGAGAGCGGATCTTTTAGAATGGTCGACCTCACTGGGTCTACCGCAAGCTTCAGATTCCAAGCACAATTGGCGTGACATTAAATCACGAACGTAGCTTTCAGAATGGTAGCTTTCAATGGTTCTGCCGCATGCTTAAGTTATCACAAGCACATTTTCCGTGACATCAAACGAGAGCGGATCTTTTAGAATGGTCGACCTCACTGGGTCTACCGCAAGCTTCAGATTCCAAGCACAATTGACGTGACATTAAATCACGAACGTAGCTTTCAGAATGGTAGCTTTCAATGGTTCTGCCGCATGCTTAAGTTATCACAAGCACATTTTCCGTGACATCAAACGAGAGCGGATCTTTTAGAATGGTCGACCTCACTGGGTCTACCGCAAGCTTCAGATTCCAAGCACAATTGGCGTGACATTAAATCACGAACGTAGCTTTCAGAATGGTAGCTTTCAATGGTTCTGCCGCATGCTTAAGTTATCACAAGCACATTTTCCGTGACATCAAACGAGAGCGGATCTTTTAGAATGGTCGACCTCACTGGGTCTACCGCAAGCTTCAGATTCCAAGCACAATTGACGTGACATTAAATCACGAACGTAGCTTTCAGAATGGTAGCTTTCAATGGTTCTGCCGCATGCTTAAGTTATCACAAGCACATTTTCCGTGACATCAAACGAGAGCGGATCTTTTAGAATGGTCGACCTCACTGGGTCTACCGCAAGCTTCAGATTCCAAGCACAATTGGCGTGACATTAAATCACGAACGTAGCTTTCAGAATGGTAGCTTTCAATGGTTCTGCCGCATGCTTAAGTTATCACAAGCACATTTTCCGTGACATCTAACGAGAGCGAGAGCGGCGGTTTTTGGAATGACTGACCACACCAGCACTACGGCAAGCTTCAGTACCTGAAGCACAATTGCCGTAGTGCAATTGTACATGAAACGACCCGCCCGATTTACAATTAAAAATGTGACAGGCTCTGCCGAAAGCATCCGCATCATAAGCACAATTGAAGTGACTTATGACCTCTGAAGGCACTGCAGTTTATCAACTGATGTCACTGCAGTGCCTCTGACCGGGAGGTCGTACGTTCGAGTCCCGATAGTGATAAGATTTTCGACTGTAGCTTGTCAGCTAGGTCGAATTTAGTCGCAGTCTGGAGGAGAATACTAGAGACCGGCTGCTCTGATCGGTAGTTTCCCGTGGTTATTTCGGTCAACACCAGGCGAATGTCGGAGAAGTACCCTAACAAACAGGCCATGGACCGCGCGCGATCTTTCCTTTCTCTTCCTTATCCTATCCTCAACCCTTACACACACACAGACACTGACATGCCCTACACTACCACATATTCCGGGAGACCGGTCGGGAGCTTAGAGCTTGTCCCGGCTGGGGCGGTGCCGCGCTGGAGGGAGAGTCCTGGTTAGGGGGAAACCCCACTAGCCGACGGTAGGTCGGCGCCGGATCTCGCCATCCAGCGAGGGAAGATCACCGCCATCTCCCGAGAAAAGAACATGCACTACACTAACGGGACTAATGACCAAAACAGTAGACGCGCCCAGACACACGAAAAAAGCAATCAATCAATCAATCGACGGTAGGTCGGCGTCGCATCTCGCCATCCAGCAGGGTAAAATCATCGCCACCTCCCGATGAAAAAACATGCACTACACTTACGAGACCATTGCCCTGAGTAGTTGACGCGCCGGGAATCAGAACCAACCAAACAATCAACTAACTAGCCAACCGTGACTTATCAAACGCGAGCGGCACTTTCCAACGCCCGACCTCGCAAGCTCCCAAAGGCAGCGCTAGTGGCAGCGGCCGGCGGACGATTGCTCCCCACCCCACCGGGCGCGCCGTTGCCTGGCAGCGTTGGCTTGCTCCGCGCCGCGACCTTCCCTCAGGCGGCGCCCACTTGCCCGTTGCCACCCGCGCGCGCCGCCTGCGGATCCCGGCGGCCTCGCCCGCGCCCGCGCCCTCGCAGGCACAAAGGCGTCGCCAGGGCAACGCGCGGCACGTGCGCCCGCCCCGCCCCCGCCACGCCCCGCCCCGGTATGCCCCCGAACAGGCCCCGCCCCGCCACAGAAACGCTCCGTAACCGCCCCTGCCTCGTCCCCGCCCCGCCCCCGCCCCGCCCCGCCCCCGCCCCGCCCCCGCCCCGCCCCCGCCCCGCTCCCGCCCCGCCCCCTCCCCGCCGCGCCCCCGCCTGCTCCCGCCCCGCCCCAATATGCCCCCGACCAGTCCCCGCCACGCACTGCCACCGACCCGCCCCACCCCGCCAACGTCCCGCCCCTCCCCCCGACACCGCACCGTTCCCGTCACTCTCCCTCCCCCACCCAGCCCTCGCCACTATCCTACCGTGCCCTGCCCGCCCCCGCCTATCCTCCGCTCAGCCCCGTCCCCGGCACCGCCCCGCCCCGCCACGCCCTCCCCCGCCCCGGCATGCCCCCTTACCAGTCCCCGCTTCGCCTCGTTTCCGCCAACGCCCCGCCAACGGCTTGCCCCTCTCCCCGTCCCCGCACCGTTCCCGTCCCTCCCCCACCCAGACCCTCACCCGCCATTCCCCCGCCACCATCCTACCCTGCCCTGCCCCGCTTCCGCTCATTCCCCACCCACCCCGTCCCCGGACCCACCCCCGCCCTGCCCCACCCCACCCCGATCCCGCCACCGCCCCGCCCCGCCCGGTTCCGCCCCGACCCCGACCCGTCCCTCCTCCACTCCACCCCTGTCCCACCCTTGCCCCGCCCCGCCACAAAATAGGTACTACACAGAAAGGAAAGCTACGCACAATCCGTGCGCTGATATGATGCTCATGGTCGCCATACTGAAAGTGTGTGATCAGCACATAAGCACATAGTGTACGACCCCACCCCTACCCCGCTCCCGCCCCGCCCCCGCCTCACCACAGAATAGGAACAACACAGAAAGAAAGCGACCCACAATTCTGCGCCGAACTGATGCGCACGGTCGCCATATTGAAACTGTGTGAACAGCTGTACGACTCGGTATTGTGGCGGCTGTGTGGTGAACGGTAGGGAAGTTACCTTTTATTTTCGTTTTACTCGTTGCATTTGATGTGTGTAAAATTAGCAACAACATACGTAACCTGAGGAAACATTTCCTTCGGGTAGAAAAATATTAATATCGCTCATAGACAAATATTTATAAAAATTAGAGATAAAATATAAGGAAACATAAATACGTAACTAGTTGTGCTGAAGAATGACAAAGACTCTCGTATTAGTTTTCTATTTTCTTTGGTCTGGTCTACCTTATCGGACTTGCCACATACTCTAGCCAGCTGACATCTATCTCCGCTCAAAGTACATTCTTTTGAAATTTTCTCAATTCTTCGGTTCAAACACCAAAACAGAAACATTGCTTTAAGAATATAAAAGGAAAAAAATCCTCGTCCTAAATGTCAATTTTCATTAAAAAATTTGAACAGCTTTTACGAAAACATCGTATAAGCGTTACTAAAAATGTGATAATAAAGCTCTTTTTCACAGTAAATTTATTAGTTTTCGTAAAACTTTATTTGAAGTGATTTAAATCACTTTAACTCACAAATGCAATAGCGTTCACAAATCACTTAAAATGTGCATATTGATGGCGTGAGTGATCTTCCTTGGTCACACCCCGTCAGCTCCATCCCCATTTTCCGCGCCCACCACGCTTCTTCCCGCGCCGGTCAGTTCCTCCCCGCCTCGCAATCACTCGCTTCGCGGCGGCGATGGTGTAAGCCGGAGCAGTACTTACCAAACGGGCCACGGACCGCGCGCAATCTTTCCTTCCTCTTCCTTGTCCTATCCTCTCCCCTTACACACGTACTGACACTAACATGCACTACACTACCACATATTCCGGGAGACCGGTCGGGAGCTTGGAGCTTATCCCAGCTGGGGCTGTGCCCCGCTGGTGGGAGAGTCCTGGTTAGGGAGAAACCTCACTAGCCTACGGTAGGTTGGCGCTGGAACTCGCCATCCAGCGGGGGAAGATCACCGCCATCTCCCGAGAAAAAAAACATGCAATGCACTAACGGGACTAATGACCAAAGCAGTGGGCGCGCCCGGAAACACGAAAAAATCAATAAATCAATCAAACAATCAAGGGATGGTGTAACGGTTAGCGTATCGGGCTGTTACGCCCAAGTTCGCGGTTTCAAACCCGATCAAAGCCGTGGATTTTTAAGGACGAAAAAATCCTTCGTACTCCTTCCTTGGGAGGGGAAGTAAAGTCGGCTGTCCCATGTTAGTAGGTTTACTGCATGTAAAAGATCCTCAAGCCTAAATGAAGCCTCTCAGCTAAATTCAAATTGCCTGTTTCGTCGCCCAAGTAATACATTCTTTCTCCCCTAGTAGGTGAAAGGTGCGTAACGAAATTTACGTGGTCAGACGGAAGAGCACGCCTCATGGCCTGAGTCTCGTCAAGTAAAATAAGGCATTCATTCATTCACTTTGCCCTACCCCACGTGCCTCGGCCCTGCTCGGCGCCTAACTCTTTGCACATCGCACAGCTCCTACCTACCGCGTTACGCACTATCTCGTTAGAAGAGGTCCGGCCCGCTCTTTACCCATAGTAAACCTTAGTCTTAGTAACCCGCTTCATTCAGAGCCAGCCCTACCAACTACACCCCATCTGCTTGCGCTTAACTCGCTTCACCCCGCTCCGCTTCTTTCTGTTTCTCCTTGTTTCGCACTCATGAGCTTCCACTCTGCCCCATCCCGCTATCCACCACACCTCTCATAGGGACATATTTATAAACCTCAGCCAGGGGCTTGCCAGACCTAGTCTTTACAAATATTGACAGTAATGATGGTAGTGTCGAGACAGTAAAAATCGGGAGAAGGTAGTGAGTTGGGGTGAAGCACTGAGCTTCTCGGCCGATCTCACGTCGTTGCTTGACGTAGGGCCGTATATATAAACCTCAGCAAGGGGCCTGCCAGGCCTAGCAACCTGCCAGTGTTCGGTTTTGCGATTTATGAATGGACCCCAGCCAATTCCAGTCGCCCCTTCTCCTTCTAGCAAGCCCCAAGATGGCAGGACCCTAAGAGCTCTGCAAGCAGAGCTTCATAAATACGACCTTTATTCTTTTATTCTTATTTTTTTCTGCCACGCCTCCCTCGCATCGCTACGTCGTATTTCGCTTTACCCATCTCGATTCTCTCTGGTTCAATTTGATGCGATTTCAGTCTACACACCTTACTGTTCTCCATCCTTCTCTTCCCCTGCCACCTTCGCCTTCCTACGTCTTCTTTCGCTGCTACCCACTCCATTCTATAGGGAATTATCGCTGGTTCACTTTGTTAGGCTTTCACTCTGACCAACTCCGCTATTCTCCACACCTCCGCCTTCCTCCTACTTCCCCTGACTTGCCTCCCTCGCCTCGCTACGTCTTCTCTCGCTTTACCCCACTCTGCTCCTTTTCGATTCTCTCTGGTTCAAATTGATGCACTTTCAGTTACACACCTTACTTCTCTCCGTTCTTCACCTCCACCTGCCAGCCTCGTCTTTCTACGTCTTCTCTCGCTGCTCCCCGCTTCCACTCTGCACAACTCCGCTCTTCTTCACGCCCCCGCCTTTCTCTTTCTCACTGGAAAAGGAGGCTCAGGATATCAACTGATGTCACTGCAGTTCCTCGAAGATCCTTGGTTCGAGGCCGACCGGCTGCTCTGATCGGTAATTTTCCGTGGTTTCTTCGATCAATACCAGGCCAATGCCAGAGCAGTACCCTACCAAACGGGCCGCGGACCGCGCGCGATCTTTCCTTCCTCTTCCTTGCCCTCTCCTCTCCCCTTACACACACACACACTAACATGCACTATACTACCACATATTCCGGGAGACCGGTCGGGAGCTTAGAGCTTGTCCCGGCTGGGGCGGTGCCCCGCTGGTGGGAGAGTCCTGGTTAGGGGGAAACCCTACTAGCCGACGGTAGGTCGGTGCCGGATCTCGCCATCCACCGGGTGAAGATCACCATCTCCCAAGAACAAACATTCACTACACTTACGGGACTAATGACCTAAGCTGTTGACGCGCCCGGAATTACTAACAACCAACCAACCAATCCTCTTCCTTCCTAAGCCATGCCTCCCACACTTCGCTACGTCTTCCGTTGCTGTGTCGGCGGCGGCGGCGCGAAGCCAAAGGTGGCGTGGGAGGTTCCTGGGAGTCGTTAGAGCCGTCCTGCCGTCATGCTGTCATTCCTGGGCCTCCCACGCGCCGCTCTCAAAGGAAGCGCGTATTTCCTCCGCTCCACTCTTTCCGCGCGCCGCCCCTCGCCAAACACTCCGCGACGCGTCCGCCCTCAACAATCCATCCACTAGGCCACTTCCTCGGCTTTGAGCGCGCGCTGACGGGTTGACAGTTTCCATCGCGTCACGCCCACTTTTCATAAATGACGGTGCCGCCTTTGTCGGAGATTTCAGACGAGACGATGGTCGCTTTTCAGAAGTCGAGATTTTAGATGGTTTTTAATGGCATTCATTCGATGAGATGTATTCCTTTGCTAGGTGCGATAATCAAATTTTTGAAATGCGTGTCTTACTAGCGTGAAAGTGGATGGACATTCGGACTTTTGAGAGGTTTGCATTATAGACGTATTACATTCAATACTTGTAGTTTAGAAATGACAAACTGAAGGGGTAAAGAGTGTCGTCTTTGATAACAAATGATCGCGATACTTATGATTGTGATGGATTAATTTTTGTATAAGTCGATTATCCATTAATACTGAATTATCACGTAAAGGTGAATAATAATAATAATAATAATAATAATAATAATAATAATAATAATAATAATAATAATAATAATAATAATAATAATAATAATAATTTAAAATCAAATTTAAAGGAAACTTATCTTCACCTACATTAGCCGGCTTCACTGAAAAATGACAATTTATTTCAGGCGCAAAACTTCTTCAAACCGAAATTGTTTCTCAAATGCAAGGTGGGCATACGAGTGTACAATAATATGGTAATTCACTGAGAGTCCACCAGTCCATCTTTTCATCCGTCACTCTTGCTTCTCGTTACATATGAGACGCATGCGTTTATGCAACACATCTCGAACTACTGGTGGGGATCTAACTATTTCCCCACGTATTCATCACCAACATTCTAAGAGAACTTTCATAAAATGTGTTTTTTAGTATATAAAATGTGTTTTGGGAGTTTTAAGACACAAATAGAGGAGGTATTGAACTCATTTGAGTTTTCTTACCAAGACAATTCTATTGCCACTATTTGTGGTTTAAAAAATATAAACGAATATTTTTAGAAATAAACATATCGAGAATTTTAAGGGACATGCAGTAGTGTAGCACTCGAAATTACTATACCATTTTCCCACCATTACGTGAACACTTATAAAGTGATTTTTAACAAAATAAAATCTTTTGTATTGAATTTTAGATTGAACTTTTATATTTAAATATTCGCCTTTTAATCAAATAACTGATATTGGTACTTTTTCATATACGTTTCAGTTTCCGATGTTAGACAATCATACAGTTGTGTTGTATATAAAATGTAATTTTGTTACGAACGTTCATAGCAAAAATAAAAAATTTCAAGATGAAAACTTTCAAAATAAAAAATTGCAGGGGTTTCCATGCTAAGAATGGGATATTGCTAATATAATCTATAATTTCGATCAGCAAAGATTAAGAGTAATATACAGGGTGAGTCACGTCACTTAAGCACCTTCAGCACTTTTTGAACGGTTGAAGTTATTGCAATTCAGTTTTCACAGAAATGCATGAGGGAATGGGGCTAGTTTATACAAATATTAATTTTATTTTATCACTTGTATTTTCGAGATTTTGAGATAATTTTGTTTTTTTATTGGAACTATACATATTTTTTTACTCTACCATGACGAGCGTCAAAGGACGACTCCAATGATATAATAGTGTCATATCATAAATCACCATTTTTTTCAGTAATTTTGACTTTTGCGACTCGTATTTAACGGATAGGAAGAATGTTGAATGGGAGTCTCTAGAAATTAGGAGAGTTAAGGCAAGACTCTGTGTCCTGTACAAAGCGTATGCCGGTTATCCAGCTTAGAAAGATATCTACATCCGATTGGGTAGACCTTCGTACTTTTGTAGGGGGGATCACAAGCACAAAATTCAGTTTAGGCCACAGAGAACAGATGTTGAAAAATTTTCATTTACAAATAGAACAATAACGGACTGGAATAAGTTACCTGCGACAGCCTTGGAACCCTTTCCTCTAGGTGTTCAAAGATTTAAAAATAAATTAACTAATGGTATTTGTAAACTTTATTAATTTAATAAGTTGGATTATTATATCAGTTATTATTTGATTATTATTGATATTTTTATTGCTATTATTATTGTGTTAATTACTATTAAATGCGTTCCTGTTCTAAATATATAATTATATTCAAAGTAGTATTGTATTGAAGTGTGGTGAAGTGTTGTGCAGTGTAGTGCAGTATAGAAGTAGAAAGAGAAGTGAATTTCAAATGTGAAGTGAAGTGAAGTGAAGTGAAGTGAAGTGAAGTGAAGTGAAAGTGAAGTGAAGTGAAAGTGAAGTGAAGTGTAATTAAAAAGTCGTGTAATCTTGTATTTAATAGTTTCAAATAACTGTGCAGGATCAACCATAAAATGTAGTTAAGGCTATTATTGTTAGCATTTTATTATTATTATTATTATTATTATTATTATTATTATTATTATTATTATTATTATTATTATTATTATGTCTTTAAATAATTTAAAGTTACATTGTTAAATAATTTTAAGTTAATATTAGTAATATGTAAATTGTAGGGTTCTGCCACCAGGTTGTATACACCTACCTGCAGAATAATAAATATCTATCTATCTATCTAGTAGGTTCTTAGAAAATTGCAGGCGTGATGTATAAATAAAATATCTATCCATTTGTAGCATTGTTTCAAATATAAAATATATATTCTAATGCCCCGAGCGCGTGTTAGCAGGGAGAAAGTTGCGTGATCTAGCCTGGTGGGCGGTTACATTCAAAATATTTGTTAACCGCAAAACAAAAGAATGTTCATCTAACACATGACAATACATATATCATTGGATTTGTCTTTTTGCGCTCGGCATGATAGACTAAAGAAATCTCTATAGTTCCATTTGAAAAAAAGGGATTTCAAGATCTAGTAAAATACAATTTTTTTTTCTTCTCCTGTTTTCAAAATTTAAGTAGTATATGACTTAGTGTAGGGATCACAGAATTTTGAAAATGCGCACACAATTCACTTTTCCCCAGAGCACGTCATACGCAGTTTTAACTGTTTTTTTGATGTAAATAAATAAATAAATAAATAAATAAATAAATACAAGTGATAAAATGGAAACGAATACATGCATCAATTAGTCCCATTCCCTCATGCACTTCCTTAAAAACTGTATTGCAATAATTTCAACCGTTCAAAAACTACAGAACTTGCAAAAGTTATGTGACTCACCTGTATATTGAATCTTGAAAAATGATACTGAAAAATGACAAATGAGCGTAAGAATAATTTTGAAAGTTTTCTATATTTAATGACAGAATCCGCTCCGTGATATTCTGAGCCCTTGCGAGTTAGCAATGCTTGAAATCCGAACCAACTGTTTGTGAAAGTGTGAATGTGTTTGCAAGTGCGCTCCTCCTTATGTAAATCTGGAGGACAATGTGACATATCGAGCGGCCTCGACAAACATCATTCTCTCTAATGAGTCGGCACAGTGACCAGCAGCATTTGCACCGGAATAGCTTACGACACGTTTGGGGAATACAGTGTGCTTTATCAACTCGGTGTGTTTTGACGCGAATTCACATGTACAAAACGATTTAGCCAACTAAATGTTTTAGAAGCAGATTCAGGAATTTAAAAAAAAATATCGAAATAAATTCGTGAAAAGTTTTCAAGAGTAAGCGCAACCATCAAATGTAGTCTCCTATTAATCTTTTAATATTCTGTAAACCCGTCAGTCATATGTAAATAAACTTACGATAATTCTGTACAAAAAATTATAAAATAGTCAAAAGCAAGTTCACGAGTTGTTTCGAAAATTACCAAAATAACATTAATACCGAAAATCTCACGTCAATAAATCTTCCGAGAATAATATAGTTAAATGCCAAAAAATCGAAATTATTTAATTTTTACTGCTACAAACTTAATAATACATTCTTTGATAATACAGTTAATTATTGTTGTTTTGTAACATAGTGAGGTTAAAGTGTTTTTTAAAAATATTAAAAACGGATACTTTTTAAATCATCAGGCTATCCCTTGTAACTCGTTTCAATTTATTTCCAGACATATTAACTGTCGTAATAAAACGAAACACAAAAGCCATTTTTGTAGTCGAAAGGATCGAAACATCATTAAAGTACTTGAGGTGTAACAAACAGCACAGCACCATGACGTGGGGTAGGACAGGCCGTCGGCGGCTGCAGCTCCGGCTACATGAGCACGCTCGGCAGCATGGCCCGTCCCTGTTTGCTGAGCAAACACTTGGCCGAACGGCTCCCTCGCGCGTCCAAAGTCCTTTTCCACCGCTTGGCGGCCGGCCGAAATTAGTTCTCGAAACAGACATAATATAGACACGGCGCGGCCTTCACACAGAGCTCAAAGGGAGCGGTGGGGTGGAACACGTTGTTTTAACCTCCTGCAGTTGTGAATGAAAGCGATATAAAGCGGGCAGCCAAAGAAGGACCTGGAGGGGGGTTGTTGAAAGAGGGAGATGCCGTGAGATCGAAGCCTTAATGAAGAGTCGTGTTGTCTTCTGAATCCGCGTGCCACTATTGAACTCGTTCTGCGCTCGTTTTATTGAATACTTTTCAGGACCGATCTCTGTTCATGTTTTGACTAACGCATTTTAACATGGAGTCGTTCGTCTAACACCAGTTTCATCCATAGCGGTGCAGTTCAATTACAGATTACTATGTAAGAATTCTAACACTTCTTTGTTTATGTATTAGCAATGCAAGGATTTATATGGAATATCATGAACTTAAATATGAACATACGAGAATATATGAGCTAACAATTGAATAAAAAGATAAAATCAAAGAAACAAATATGTATTTATTAAATTGTATGGATTGAAATGCAAAAATAACTTACTTCTTATATTAGCCATAAAATATACAGACTAGTATTATATATATAATAGTACACAATAATTTCAACATTAGCCTAAAATAAGATTTAATCAACTTTGGACTAAAAGTAACTAGAAAAGTTTGCGCTTCTTAAAGTATGATCTTTCACCCTTACTGTGGAATTGAGCATTTTCCCAAGCGATAGGTAACAAAGCAATGTTTTAAATTTTCAAAAACGAAATTGCCCTTCTATCTCCTAATATTGCTACGTAGTATCTAAAACGCGTCTCAACATCCGACATACTGAGGATAAGCATAAATCAAGGAATATCTCGACAGGTTTAACTAAATCTACTTCTAAACTACTGAAAATTGCACTGTTAAAAATAATCTTCCAAGAATAGTTTACAAAATTTCAGGAGAATAAAGTAAGACTGCACGCGAGTTCCTTTGGTTATTTCCTACAAAATTTGTTTATAACTTGATTAAGAAGTGAAATTAATTTTAATGATTAGTCAGATATTGAAACCTCACGCTGCGTTGGTATTTTTGCGTATTCTGCATGGACATCCTGTTTATTTGCTTAAGCTGACAGCTCCACTGTTGAACTTGCGTATCTATCAAAGCAGGCTGGTTAATCATAGCGCTGGTTCCTCTATAAGAGGTAGGGTTACCAAAGCTCAACAATAGTTGTCTTGATGTGTTCAAACTCGCATAACTAATAAGTCAGACGTGACGTCAAACTTCACTAAAAATCTCAGAATATTCCTCGAAATATAGTTATACGAAACATGAATTACACCGAAAAGCAATGTTCATAAAAAATGAACTACATAAAATTAATTTTATATATATATATAATTATAGAATTTACTTACCAATTAATGTGTTAAAGTCTGGAACATAAAAGAAACATGATTTAGTTACAAAATAAATCGTGTAGGGAAAACGTGGATAGGAATTAAAAAAACTTAAAATTGTTCATTATTTTCAAATTAAAGTTCAAAATTTACAACTTTTATATTAAGTTCAATGACAGACATAGAATGGTTTCTGTGTATCTTTCGACTAGTTTCTAAAACTATTATTCCTCAGCCAAGATTTAAAATGCGTATCTTCTATAATGCAGACATTTCAACTCAAGTAAGGAAGACTGTCCGAATTTGGCAGCAGAAAATACTTCCAACTATGATGTTCTTCCAACGTTTTACATCTTGACATATTTTTAATAACTATTTCATCCCAAATAAAAAAAATTACTGACAATTATTTGTTGGGGACGTAATCGCACTCCTTGTCGGAAAATCTTCAGTTCCTATTGTCTAAGGAAATTAAATATGTGGTATCTTAAACAGCAGCGGGCTCCTGAAACGTTGAAGACCACGAGGTCCCAGTTTAGTCCCATCATAGTTTCGACAGTAGCGGATTTTCGATGCCTCCCGAGTAATACAAAAATATACGATGCAATTGTGTGGATAACACACTCTGATATTTCTGGTCTGTCGTTACTGCAGTTTCCTTCAATCCACCCAGAATAACTTTTTAAATAACAGCCTACTAACTAAGTATATCGACATCAATGTCGCTAATGACCTTGATATCGATGCGATGATAAAAAATAAATCAAATCATAAACTATGCATGAACGTTTCTTTCTCAGTCTAGAGAGAACAACGTGGTGACCCTCCTTTCTCACATACTTTATCACCCATGACCTAGAAAGGCCCCTGGAGTACAGTGATAACTAGGGGCGAATTTTAATGACCTAAAAGATCGACAAAAATGATCAATAAAATGTTATTAAAATGGTTTTAAAATGTCCTAAAAGCAAAGAAAAATGACGTAAAAAATTATCAAAACCAGTTCAAATGAACATCTCAAGCTATTGGATATGTTACTGATGTAATCGACGCTTCTATATTTCGTTTAAGTGAACTCTGCTTACAAACGTTTGGTTTGGACTGGACGAAAAAATCTCTTTATCGTATCTTTAGTTATCGGGAAATACACTGAATCAATGGTGCTGAAGGCGTTATAGGAATCTTAGATTACTTACTCACGACTGCTGAAATTAAAATTTCTGAGCGAAGAAATTGAATAGGCTGCTCAGGAATTCTGCGAAGAACATTTATTGCATATCGTAAATATTGTTTGAAGCACGTACCATAAAAGTAATATTCAAATTGATGAAATCCGCGAAAAATGCGCAAAAATGAAGTGAATGTAGTGTAGTAAATGTAGTGTTTGTGAGGATAGGACAAGGAAGAGGAACGAAAGATCGCGCGCGGTTCGTGGACTGTTTGTTAGGGTACTGTTCCAACATTCGCCTGGTGTTGAACGGAGAAACCTCGGAAAACTACCGATCAGAGCAGCCGGCTGCTAGGATTCTCCTCCAGACAGCGACTGAATTCGACCTAGCTGTGTAGCTTGTGTCGAAAATCTTGCCACCGTCAGGACTCGAAATTGGGACCGGTCAGAGACGCTACAGTGACATCAGTTGATGCGCTGAGCTACCGCTCCCGGTGCAGATCGAAGCAAAACAACTAAAACACGAGTACGCACCAACAAACGGCAAAATTGTGTGAATGCATTTCAATGCAAGATCAAACGTCAAACTCATATATCTCAACTCGGATTTTTTGAGTTGTGCAACTATTGCAGCACACGACTGAGTCAGTCTCCAAGGCACCTAAAGCGCACTAGGAATGCGCTCTCCTTGAGGAAATACGGAGGTAAAGGCCATTTAGTCTCATTCCTAGACTAAAATCAAGTCAAAACGACTAGCAAGTTAGCATGCCAGTTCAGAGCTGCAGGACCCACAGAAAACTATCATCAGGGCAGCCGGCTACTAGAATTCTCAAGACGGCGGCTGATAATCCTGTCACTGTTGTGACTGGGACCTAGGACCTCCCAGTCAGGGGCATGCAGTGACATCAATTGATGCTCTGTGCCACGTAAGCCAGGCGTATCACAGGAAGAATATGAATGAAAGGAAACTTCGTTGTAGCATCCTAAGACTTGTTTCGATTGTACCATTTTTTGTTTACAATAACGGGAAATTAAATAGAAAAAACTCGACCATCGCAAATTTACAATTTTACGCAAATACGGAAACAGAAAGTGGAATCAGTAGAAATTACATAAAAATGACACTGTATGAACAAGTGGCATCTATTGAAAAAAAGTGCAATTAATCCATGTTTCACCATAATCGTCACTTCCACTCTCTTTTATTCAAGCGAACATACTGTGGATTTTGTTTCATAACATAAGAGCGCTGGAGAAACGTTACCTATCTTCGAGAAATTGTTTGAAGTATAATACAGAATGAACACCATATATCACAAAGAATGCAAAGGTTAAGAGAAATAATAAATCAATAGCAGAATAAGAATTTCTTCCTGATTTTTATGATCAGAAAATAATTATATTTATTTTTTTGCCCGCCAACTAAATACTTCCTTTTTGTTCTCTGAATTGGCGGAGAATTGCATGAATTTCGTCGATATCCTGCTCTTGACCATTGTAGAAATCACGACCGTTAATAACTAATAGGATAATGGATCACGGGATCGGTCAATTAATGAATTACATTAGTTTGCCAACGTTTCGGAATATTTAATTCCTTCATCAAGGCTAACAAACAAAAAACACAATCACAATAAATAAGGACAAACTCTTCTGAACAACAACATAAAAAAACAATGATGAACATACATGTAGAAAAATAAATACACAGATAACTAAATAAATACATTATATACTGTATATCTAAGTCAAGGTCATATAAAGGATACACACCTTACTAATACATATACTGATCAAACAATGTTCCTCCAGATTAAGGGTACCTTATTAATAATATAGTAATACAAATAATTGTTAACAATTGTTTTTCCATAACACGTGTTCGGAGGAAAAGATACAAAATTAAAAAAAGGGTAAATAAATAAATAAATGAATAATGACAATGAAACCGGATACGCATGGTTCCGGCATGGAGTTGCTTAGCACGTGGTCCTGACAATACACTGGTTTTTCATTCACTTTCTTTCGGGCCGTGGCCATAGTCGGACCTGCTATGGACGTGTGTGCTTCAGGAACTCTTTATTGGAGTTGTGCTGTGGAGGAACATTATGTTTGATCAGTATATGTATTAGTAAGGTGTGTATCCTTTATATGACCTTGAATTAGATATACAGTATATAATGTATTTATTTAGTTATCTGTGTATTTATTTTTCTACATGTATGTTCATTCATATTTTTATGTAGTTGTTCAGAAGAGTTTGTCCTTATTTATTGTGATTGTGTTTTTTGTTTGTTAGCCCTGATGAAGGAATTAAATATTCCGAAACGTTGGCAAACTAATGTAATTCGTTAATTGACCGATCCCGTGATCCATTATCCTACTATCCTGCTATTCTTAGTGTGTTCACTTTATTGGCGCTATGATGCAGTGTCGAGTCAATCAGTGGCAACCTATGAGGGTGCAATATGTCCGACAATCCAATGACCTTTCCTACGAACATTGGGTTTACGCTTCATCGTCTTTCGCAATTACCGCGCATTTACATTACAGAACGTGACATATGGCTGAAAAGATAATTGACCATTTCAATGCTCACTAATCAACATGTAAATTGGATCTGAAGGAATTTTCGTACTAGCGAAAGATTAAGAAATAATAATTTTATAGACTAAATTCATCCGTAAACCTTTCCTAAATCAATGGTTTCTTTTTTATTCCCTACACAATTCTGAAATATTTTTCCAACCCATGATCAATAAACTAAATATCTGAGATTGAATTCTCATTTTGGAATAGTCAGTTCAGTACAAATGAAACTTTTCTGACAGGTGGTTGTAGATTTAATGAGAGAGAGAACGGGAGAGAGAGAGAAAGGGAAAGAGAGAGAAAGGGAGAGAGAGAGAAAGGTAGAGAGCGAGAGTGAGTGGACGAGAGAGAGCGAGATAGTGAGCGAGCGAGAGAGTGAGGGAGCGAGAGAGAGAGTGCGAGAGAGAGAGAGTGTGTATGTGTGTGAGTGAGAGAGAGAGAGAGAGAGAGAGAGAGAGAGAGAGAGAGAGAGAGAGAGAGAGAGAGAATGTTAGGGCACACCCACAAACTGAAAGAGAGGGACAGCGTCGGTAATTGTGAGCAAGAACGAGAGCCAAGGAGGGGGTGAGAGATCAGGACGTGCAAGAGACGGCTTGGGAGAGGATGAAAATAAATCTTAATGTGAAAATTGAAAATGAGCCCATGCGTGCGGAGGAGGATGAGAATGGAGGAGGGGGCGAAGGGAAAGATGATGGTGATAAAAATGAGGCCATAAAAGACGAGGGCGGAACCGAGGGTGAGGGAATGTGCAAAGACAAGGACGATGGTGAAGGTGAAGGCATGAATGCAGATGAGGTCGAAGGCGGAAGCGATGATGAGGGTTATATTGAAAAAAGGCAATGGTGAAAATGAAGACGTGATGCGGGGGGGGGGGACAGGAGCGGAAGCAAGGGTGGGGCAGGTCGCAGAGACAAAGGCGATGATGAAGATAAAACCATGGCTGTGAAGGAGGACGAGGGTGGAAACAAGGAAATGAGAGAATTTATGGGAATGCGTGCCCCAGGACACAGCGTAACACTCAGCCAAAGATTGCGGGCTGCATTGAATTGTCCACAGGTGTTCCTCAAGGATTCGAATTCGATTTAGTAGGTCGGCTGAGTGCCGACCTGGATGGCCGAGGTGGCTAAGAGCGAGTACCGACTCAGCGCTTCGGTCCGAAGGGTCGCGGGTACGAGTCCCACCTTGGATATGGCTGTTTGTCCCTTGACTTTGTGTGTGTGTTGTCGCGGAGGGCCTCGCGTTCTGCTGACCCCAGATCAGAGGAGCCCGCAAGTTTGTCTAGTGTATGGTCGAATATGCGTCCCTTCGGGACGTAAAGGGCAACCGGCTGTCGGCTGGATAAAAGCCCTAGGAAAAAAAAAGTTGGCTGAGTTTAGCTCGGAGCAAGAATGGCTACTAACTCTGCAGAGACTATGACCGAAAGGCCCTAGGTTCGAGTCCCCAACATTAGCGGATATCTGACTATAGCTACATATACTCGCTGGTGGAATTTAGCCACTGCTTGGAGGAGACTTCTATAGCGGCCGACCGCTCTGATCGGTAGTTTTCCGTGCTTTCTTCTGTCAATACCAGGCGAAGGCCGGAGCACTACCTAAATTAGCCTCGGACCGTGCACGATCATTCCGTCCTCTTTCTAGTCCTTTCCTCCCTCCTTACACACCCACACACACATGCATTCACATCACTACCACAGATTGCGGAAATCAGGCAGGAGCTTAAAGCTTCTCCCGGTAGGGTCCAAGTCCCACTGAGGGAAATACCTGGTCGGGTAAAACCCCGCAATAGGACGTGTAGATCGGCGCAGGGTCTCAACATCCAGTGGGGAAGGAATCCAAACCAACTCCCGCTGTAAAACATGCACTACACTTACGGTATTAATGAACATAAAAGTTAATCTGCCTGGAAACATCAATCTATAGATCGATCGATTTGATGGCGCCTGACCGGGAGCGGTAGCTCAGTGCATCAACCGATGTCACTGCAGCGCCTCTAACCGGGAGGTCCTAGGTTCGAGTCCTGACGGCGGCATAATTTTCGATACTGGCTTTTCAGCTAGATCGAATTCAGTCGCTGTCTGGAGGAGAATTCTAGCGGCCGACTGCTCTGATCGGTAGTTTTCCGTGGTTTCTCCGATCAACCCCAGGCGAATGCCGGAGCAGTACCCTACCAAACGGGCCACGGACCGCGCGCGATCTGTCCTTCCTCTTCCTTGTCCTATCCTCTCCCCTTACACACACACTTACACTAACATGCACTACACTACCACATATTCCGGGAGACCGGTCAGGAGCTTAGAGCTTGTCCCGGCTGGGGCGGTGCCCCGCTGGTGGGAGAGTCCTGGTTAGGGGGAAACCCCACTAGCCGACGGTAGGTCGGCGCCGGATCTCGCCATCCAGCGGGGGAAGATCACCGCCATCTCCCGAGAAAAAACATGCACTACACTAACGGGACTAATGACCGACGTTGTTGACGCGCCCGAAAACACGAAAAAAATCAAGCAATCAATCAATTGATGGCGCCTGAAATAGCAGGCAGTAGTTGCATCGATGATAGCGATTTTAGCTGTTTCGTTCCCTCCTAACGGAGGGGATCACCGAACATACCGCAGAGCTGCCCTTGTTTCACGGTCTGGGCCGCAGGTGAAGCCTCCATTCGCCCGTGCACGGCGCTCAGGTGGTGGTGGTGGGGGGGGGGAGGAAGAGGGCACGGGAGGGTGAATTGCTCGCCGCGTTGGCAGGGGCTATTCCTGCCGCGTTGCTATGGAGACGCATTCGCACCGCTCCTGGTGCAGCGGACGCCGCGTCCTTCAGCCCCAACGTGCATCATAATCAATCGAATTGCTGCTCCCGCCGCTGGTCTATTTTGGACGCTACCGCTTGATATTCAGAATAGACCTCCCTCATGGCGTTCATAAACACCACCGCATAATTTCTCAGCGTACGACGTTCAAGGTCTCATGAGATTATTTTTTTGAAAAAATTATAATCTCTTTGCAAAGTGTCTCAGAATTCCAAAAATTAAACAGATCTGTTAAAAATATATTTATAATCCTAGTTAATGGATTTGATGAATTGCTAAGACCATTTATGAAAGGGAAAACAAGTTGTAAAAAACATTTCTTTAAAAATTTTGAATAAAACAGAGATTTTTAAAGTTTGTTACGTTACCTCTCTCATGGCGTTCATGAACACCACCGCATAATTTCTCAGCGTACGACGTTCAAGGTCTCATGAGATTTTTTTTTAGAAAAAATTATAATCTCTTTGCAATGTGTCTCAGATTTCCAAAAAATTAACATATCTGTTAAAAATATATTTATATTCCTAGTTAATGGATTTGATGAATTGCTAAGACCATTTATGAAAGGGATAGCAAGTTGTAAAAAGCATTTTTTTAATATTTTGGATACAACAAACAGATTTTTTAAATTTGTTACGTTATCTCTCTCATGGCGTTCATGAACACCATCGTATAATTTCTCAGCGTACAACGTCCATGGTCTCATAAGATTCAGTTTTTGAATAAATGATAATGTCTTTGCAAAGTGTTTCAGAATCAAAAAAATAAACAGATCTATATATATATATATATATATATATATATATATATATATATATATATATATATATATATATATATATATACCTAGTCAATGAATTTGATGTATTACTAAGACCATTTATGAACAGTTCACAATTTTCACTAAAACATACCGAATTTTTTTAAAATTTGTTATGTCTAAATTGACGCAACGCGTCTCCTAGCCCCTAAACGAGCGTTGAGCGCTTACACTTGTGGAGTAATCCTCAGTTAAGATTTTATTTTACGTCTAGTCGCAGTCAGTTGACAAGAGGACCGTCAGGTAGCATCGCCTCGTACGCGCCTCCTATCATGCGCTCCTGCGTCACTACACATCGTCCACAATTGGGAAGGAAATAGAATAGAGATAGGTGTTAGGACACTTCACAGGGGGGTTGAACTGGCCCTTGTGAAGCAGCCAAGCTCGTTTTGTTGCAACAAATTTCACAAGAGATCGACGGGAACCTCGGTGGTGAAAGGCTAGCGACTTCGCTGTGAGTCACGAGCGAGCTTCTGAACAAATAAAATCTGCAGCCAACGTTTGACCCACGCGCCATCTTGTCGCGCTATCTCTTTCTCAAGAACATTGGCAGCATTCGGTCTTAGTTACTACAAAAAGGTAAAAGAGTGTGCAAGAAGTTATAAAGCGTGCAACTTAATTGATTTATTGATTGTTAATGATTCCGGGCGCGTCAACTACCGAGGTCATTAGTCCCATAAGTGTAGTGCATGTTTTTTCATTTTAAGGTGGCGGTGATCTTCTCCGTATTGGATGACGAGATCTGGCGCCGACCGTATTAAGTAGAACTGCAGATAAAGCTACTCTAGTGGCACGCCCGAGAAAGACGCGAAAAACTGAGCCATATTCCATCTTGGAGAGAATACTCCTAGATGCCTCCTTAGTAAAACCTAAGTATAGTACAGGAATGAGTTGCAACGTATTTGAAACATACATTTCTGACGCACTGATCCATCTTCCATTTATATTTTTGCTTTTATCACGCAGGAAAATTCTTGGAATGCTTTTCCCTCCCTGAACGAATAATGTGAAATTCAATCCAATTGGGTTTCCATTTGAAAATTCCATGTAGGTTTTTAAACATCCATTCTTCCGCGAAACAATGAGATTGTGTATGTCATTGTTTGTCATGTGTGTAAAAGACAGGAAGGTTATGTGCAATGAAAATGTGTATATTTTTTGAAAATTTTAAAAAATCATACATGTATAAAATAAGTAATTTTCACGTTTACTGAAGCAGTTTTAACGTATATTTTTTCTACTATCGTATAAAAATAAAGGTTTTACATACCTCTACGTGGTTTTTTTCTACAGTTACCTGAAAAACCTGACGTAATCGTGAAAAAGACGTTTTCACTGTGACTTCGTGTCATCTTGTAAAATACTCTTTTCACACTAAGTAGTGAATGAAGATAATTTTTTTTTGATAACCATGAAGAGTTAGAGGTGTAACATACAATGATTTGTAATATAATAATTTTTATACGAGCGTAGAAAAAAAGGTCATACCGCAACCATTCTTACTCGCAGAATAAAATGTCACTTTTACAAATCGCATCATAAATAACTATTTTTTTCTTTTTTAGTCAAAAAAACGCTCGGTGTTTATAAAAAGGAACACTAGTCGACCTTCATTGATATCGACTCCATACAGGGATCATCGCTTTCTAGTACCACGAAGAGGAGCCTCTGATCGACAGACGGACTTATTCATGGCCCCCTGGGACAGAAATAGGCCATCTCTGTCCTTTACGTCGCGTGCGCGCCCCCGCACAACATTACGAGGGCTTCCGGGGGCTTTGTTTCATTTAAGGCCCGCGCGTCGACTCCATAGTTGTTCTACGGAATCCCTTTACAACGCCGGCATGGAGACGTTAAGAGAAGCAAAAAATCAAAAGATTATGCTTACATGAAAACCCCCGGGGGCTTGCCTGTATTCGTTTAAACAAAAAAGTTGACATTATAACGAGGAAAATTTGTTGCCTTCTACTGGAAATAGGATAACGTTTTAACATTTTACAGTTTCACAGAATATTTCAATAAATAAAAGAGATAAGGTATGGGATATGTGAAGATGATTCTTCACATATTCCATTCTAGTAGGAGTGGGAGGGACTAGAGTGGATATTTTCCACTCAAAATTCGGTAACTTAAATTCATTCTTTAACTTTCTTTGCAGTGCTATGTTTTTACTATCTGTGAAAATAAATGAAAAAAAAATTGTCGGTACCCTGCCCCCCGGCACCATCCCACTACTGGTTAATCGTTAAAGAAAACTGTAATTTTCCAATAGGCACAAACTCAAATGCGAACAAATACAAAAAGTAAAAATCCATTGCTAGTCGTGTGTGGATGTGTATCAGAGAGATACAGCAAGAGTAGTTGAAAATTGCCTTCATTGCTGCAGAGATATTAATCGATTTGTTTTATTTTCATGAGATAATTTGTACGTGAGTGAAGGTTACTGGATTTGGTTTTCTGAATTAATCAACGTGAAGGTGAACATTGTTGAAATTAACTGGTGTAAACATGGATGAGTGTAAATATGATTGTGTACAATATACAGAATTTGGTATATTGTACACAATCATATTTGTACGGGGCGTCCGTTCTGATCTGTTACATAAATCGACTTCCCAGAATAAGCTTTCAACGCGACTGCTAATTTTCATGTTGCGATAGCACGTTCTGAAACAGTTGTTAATGTGCTGCTCTTTCAAGTTCTATAAATAGATTCTTTACGTTCTCTGATCGCGTAGCTGCAACCAATATTTGCTTTTCTAGAATTTTATTTTGAAATTTTGTAATATTTGCAAAAGGTAAAATGGAAATGGTTTATCTGTGTGGACTAAATGAACTCTAAATCAATATAAGAGGAAATAATACTCTCAGAGACAATTTGCGTATACTGATACGTAATATATAAGTGAATTAGTTAATATTTTTCATGACTTTTCATTTTTAATACAGATAACAAATATTAGGGGAATTTTTTAAACTTCCAAGTTTGCAATAATACATGTAATATCCTTTTTCAAACCAGTTTGCAGTACACAGGGGAGAGTGGGGCTATAGAGGTTAGGCGGCTATTGTAGACAAGTGTTGTTATTCCATTGGTAACTTACGTAATCTGTCAAAATTATTTCTTAGATGTTAGCCACACAGTCTTTTCAAGCCAGCCAAGTTTGGATTGTAGATCTTCAGTGGTCATTGAGTAACGTTGAAAAATGTGTTTTTTGGGTTAATTTAAAAAATGGCAGTTCCTTTAAAATATGTAAGAAAAGAGTTTGGTTCTTGAAACATTGATTTTAAATGTACTTCAAATGAACACTTGATGGTTCAGTTATCTTCTGCACACAGTAAAACTATTTTTCATTTTAGTATAAAATGATACTGACACAAAATCTTCAAAATGGAGGGTGGGGGTTAATCTGGATGTTGACTTTAGGACTGTCCACACTAACCCTTCAGAATTGAAAAGCTGTTTATAGTTTTTGTGTGGAGTGTATCTAAAGATAATCACACTTGTGCAAAGATTTTTCATTAAATGACCAGCTCTACACTGTTCAGAAAAGCTTGGTATATGATTCAATAGTGTTACATAAATACATTCAATGCAGTCCTAAGCTTAAATTTCATTGTTCTGAAAATTGTAGAACGAATAATAATGTAATCTGTACCTTTTATAGTCAATAATTGCAAAATAAGTAAATGCTATCATTTTCAATTAGCTACGTTTCTTCTTTCTCATTCCGGATGGCCAGAACATAGAATGTTAAAAAAATCCAAAAATGCAATATCAGTGAGGAAATAGTCAAAGTTGCTATACAATGTATAGAAAATTCTTCAAAACTTTTTCTAATAAGATATGTTGTGTTAGTATAAATTAAAAATACAAATGAAACGAAAAATAACAGTTTTGGGGTGTGTCCACTTTAGTCCCACGCGTTTTCCAGGAGAGCCTAGAATGGACAAACGTATATTATTAAAAAACATTAAAAATTTTAAAATCTATTTAAGAAAAAAATATTAAAATTATATATAAAGGTAAAGATGAAATAATAAGGTACTGCAGCAAGCACAGAATATTTCGAAGAAACTTATTTTGTATTCGGGTTCTCTGAGATGGGTTTTTGTCGAGTCTATGAACTGATAGGGAAGATATTTGGGATATGTTTGAGAAGAAGTTGGTAGCTAGATAGGTGATGTGATGGTCTATAGTATCTAGAAAAAATCATTATGTAACTGTTAATTGGTGGCATACCAGGGAGCGGTTAAAATGATTCTGAGAAATTGATTTTGTATTATTTGAAGTCTCCTTTGGTTGGTTTTTGCTACATTTATCCGGATTGGGCAGGCGTAGGACCGATACGTGACGCATAGCTTTCAGCGGCTGGAGCGCATGGGTACGGGCAGAGCTAATTGCCTTGCTGCGCCTCATTTGCAGGTGGGCGTGCCATCGACGAGAATAAAATTGCACCCCGTCGCGCATGCGCATGTCGAAAATCAAGTGGCCCAAGTTTTGCTGTTCGGCAAATACGGTGAGCAGCAAGGGCAGATCCAGAAGATAGTTTAGACGGAGGCCATTTTCGGTTAGGACCTTTTCCTCACACACACACACACACACACACACACACACACACATACACACACACACACACACACGAACTCAATTTTTAAAACATAAATCTGTTTAATTATTAGCTTAAGAAGTTCGGTGGCATAACGGTTAGCGTGTCGGACTATTGTACGCCAGTTTGTGGGTTCAAACTCGATAGAAGCCATGCATTTTTAAGAGCGAAAAAGTCCTTAGTACGTCTTCCTTCGGAGGGGAAGTAAAGCCGGCTGTCCCACGTTGTAAGTTTACTGCATGTAAAAAATTAACTAATTAACTAACTAGGTTCAATTAAAATATGACTATTTATAATTGGAATGTGGATTTTTAAATTTGGATTTGAGAGAGTGTTAATTGTTGCCATACATGACAACTACTTAGGTCATTAGTCATTAGTCATTAGTCCCAGCTAGTGTATATTATATCGTGTGAGATTGTGTTGATTGTCCGACATTGGAACGTGAGTTCTGGAACCGAACTACATGTTTGCATTCGGGATTTCCCTCCCACATCCAGATATCTCCACCAGCGAGGCAACGTCGCAACCAGCACTAGCTCTAAACTCGTGAATGATCTCACAACTTGTTTACTAATGTACTGTAATTGAGAGTAAATGTGTGTGAAATGAAAGTGTTATATTGATAGTAGACAAAATTTTTCGTATATTCCCTTCCAGTACTCTGAAATTTATATGACACATATTGAATTACTCTTCTCACTTTTCAAAAAAATCCCAAGCCCATTTGAGAATTGAAATTCTTTACTGTTGAAAAGACTCACTAAAACTACTCCGTGATTTTTCTGAAGAATGTTTTTGAGAAAGTCTTTTGGTAGTTTGGAATTCGAGATGTTAAGCTATATCATTAATTTCACACTTTTTAATACTTATTCACACTTACAATTATTAAAACTTTTTCCGAATGATGTTTGACGCTACAATAAAATACATTGTTTTTAGTATTCAACTTCTTTTTTCAGTTAAATCTCTTTTCATTTTATTTTTATTTATTTTATTTATTTTACATCAAAACAGTGATAAACTGTGTGTGACGTGCCATAGGGAGAAATGAATTCTGTGCACGTTCTCAAAATTTTGTGATCCCTACCATAAGCCATATACTACTTGAATTTTGAATACAGAAAGAAAATTAGTGTTTTTTGCAAGGATTGTTAACTAAACGAATCGCTCCAATGTAATAAAATATATTTTTAAGAGTAAATCAGCAATAAATTTGGGCTCATATCCCTCATCATGTCCTTCATCAAGGAATAATACTTTCTGCAACGACATCATGAAGAATGATAATTTGATTTACTATATTTCACACTGAATTCTAGAAGAAGTGTACAGATAATGAAGTAACATTTATGTCCAGAAGCAAAACAAGGGCCCATCTCAGCATTTGCTCAAAGAATTAGGGAATCTAGACGAAGAACTTAATCGAGATGAGTGTCATTGACCCGGAAGTTTCAGTAACAATGTAACAATCCACGACTCGGAGCCCTCTCCCCTCCTAAACCCAAGAACTTGGGGGAAAAGAATGGATGCGTTCAATTTACTCTCCTTCCTTTCTACTCTTGCGGGTCGCTAATGATCGGCCTTGGCTGCCGCCTCCGCCTTTCGTCTCTTTCCAATCTCCTGTGACGTCTCCCCCTTCCCTTCCATCCGCCAAGTTACATTAGAATGTTTACGCAAGACGACGCCAATTTTCCCTTCGCGCCGTATTATCATTTGACAACGCATCCGTGATCAAACCGACCTCAGCGCGCGGACGTTCACCGATGCGCAGGATGTCTGTTTTGCCGTGCCCACCGACGCAGAAAACATTAAATGAAACCAGCAATTAATGGGATCAGTAGTTTGATTGATTGATTTTTTCGTGTTTCCGGGCGCGTCAACTGCTTAGGTCATTAGTCCCGTGAGTGTAGTGCATGTTTTTTTCTTGGGAGATGGCGGTGAACTTCCCCCGCTGGATGGCGAGATCCGGCGCCGACCTACCGTCAGCTAGTGGGGTTTTCCCCCTAACCAGGACTCTCCCACCAGCGGGGCACCACCCCAGCCGGGACAAGCTCTAAGCTCCCGACCGGTCTCCCGGAATATGTGGTAGTGTAGTGCATGTTAGTGTAAGTGTGTGTGTGTAAGGGGAAAGGATAGGACAAGAAAGAGGAAGGACAGATCGCGCGCGGTCCGTGGCCCGTTTGGTAGGGTACTGCTCCGGCATTCGCCTGGTGATGATCGGAGAAACCATGGAAAACTACCGATCAGAGCAGCCGGCCGTTAGAATTCTCCTCCAGACAGCAGCTGAATTCGACCTAGCTGAAAAGCTAGTGTCGAAAATCGTGCCGCCGTCAGGACTCCAACCTAGGACCTCCCGGTTAGAGGCGCTGCAGTGACATCAGTTGATGCACTGAGCTACCGCTACCGGTGGGATCAGTAGTATTTAAGCCTGCTACGGCTTATTGTCAAGTGTATTTTTACTTTATCACTACACCAAGTTTGCTTTGTCAGGAGGAAGTATTGTAATGTTGCATTCTGCGGTAATATGGAGAATGGAGGAGAATCCTAGAGATCGGCTGCTCTTATCGGTATTTTTCCAGGGTTTCTGCGACCATTACCCGACGAATGCTAGATCAGTACACTAACAAACGAGCAAGGGACCACGAGCGATCTTTCCTTTCTCTTCCTTGTCCTATTCTTAACTCTTATTTACACACACTTACACTAACATGCACTATACTACAACACATTGCTGGAGACCGGCCGAGAGCTTGTCGCGGATGGAGCGGAGCTCTTATGGCGGGAGATACCTGGTTGCGGATAACCCCGTTAGCCGACGGAAAGGTCGTCGTCGGATCTCACCATCCAGTGGGGAAAGGTAACCACCTCCTGGAGTAAAACCATGCACTACACTAATGGGACTAATGGTCTAAGCAGTTGACGCCCCCGGAATTACTTATCAATCTGAGTCTTCTTCTGATCTGATATGTGGGAATCTAAGAATCTCGAACAATAGCTAGTGAATAATTGCAACTCTAATTGTGCATGAAGTCTGACGAAAATTATTTACCAAACTAGTTAAAATTATAATTATGTTTTCAAATTTCGGCCATACTATTGTATCTACATTTGACTCAGGGAATATATTTGTTATTTAGTAAATGTAGTTTGGAACTTTTAATCATATTATCTTAGTCACTCTTCCTATAGCATGTAGTATGAAGTTAGCCGAAGAGCCTATGAATATACGAGATATCAAAATAAAACCCTTTTCCTCTGCAGAGGTCTGTGACTTTCTAATGCTCTCCAATAATCAATTGGAAGGGGTGAACCATTGACGCACCGACCAAGCGGTAATTCGGGAAGCATTTTTCTCAACACTTGAAAGAATGCGGCGGCGATGGTGTAGCGGTTATCGTATCGGACTGCTATACCCAAGTTCATTCAAGCTATATTCAAGCGGGTTCAAACCCGATCGAAGCCGTGGATTTTTAAGGACGAAAAAATCCTTCGTACGCCTTCCTTCGGAGGGGAAGTAAAGCCGGCTGTCCCATGTTAATACATTTACTGCATGTAAAAGATCCTCAAGCCTAAATGATGCCTCTGAGCTAAATTCAAATCGCCTGTTTCGTCGCCCAAGTAATACCTCCTTTCTCCCATGGGTGGTGAAAGGAGTGTAACGAAATTTGCGTGGTCAGACGGAAGAGCAGGCCTCATGGCCTGAGTCTCGCCACGTAAAATAAGGCCAATTCAATTCAAAGTTAATAAATTTAAAATGAACAATACCGATTATTACAGTAAAAGATTTTCCGTAACTACTTTACTTTTGTGTTGCGTACAGAAGTTATTGTATGATTTCTTGAACGAAACAAAATCACAAAAGGGATTAAAGAAAAGTAATACAGTGCCATAATTCGAATGCAAAAGTATACATTAAAAGTGTCAATGATTATTACAATATCAGTGAAAAATATGTTGATTATCATTGTTAAATAGTTCATCATAATCAAATTTGTTGATGTAGTGATGAGAATGAACGAGAGTAAGTAAATCTTCTAAAATCATAGTCAAGTGTGTTGGTGCTTAAAGTCATATATTTTACTATAGTGAATCGTTTTCATGTAGAGAGTCAACTCTGTAGTAAACATTCCTGTTGTTATGCAAAAAATTTATGGAAATAATATAATGAAATATACATTTTTTTATAGCAGTGGCAGAAATTGTTTAAAAAAATCACATACAAATTAAACTGAAACTCAAGAAAAAATAATTACTTTTTTAAATTAAAATGTTTAAATACGTGATTACTTTTATTACACACAACAGTAAGCGGTTATATCATAAATATGTGTTACTTATCCATCCGGGATTAAGATAGATTAATTTAACATAATACATCTGTACAACAACCCAAAACTCTCTTTTAATGTGTAAGCCACAATGTGCCTTACAAGGGACCATCAAAAAATTGGATGAGGGATATTTTTTTCGCAATATCAGTAGTTAAAATAGTATCAAATCAGAAAGTTCCCACATTTTGAATTTAGAACTCGGCCAATACAAAATGGCGACTGAAAAGTTTGTTTCAGAACCAGTTAGCCGGCACGTTAAAAACATTAAACTTCGTTGAAAGTTATTAAAATCATTCTGCTAAATGCAGCACGTTACACTTTGCATAGTTTGGAGCCAACACTCCGCTGAGCCTGTTCTGCGTAGTGGAGCGTGACGTGGATGAAAACTGCTCTCAGTCCGATAAATCTGGAAGACGCGCAATGCGCTTAGGTCCATTCACTCCGTGCTCTTGCATTTACTAGTGCCACGGCTGACGAGCGCTGGACGCGCTGCCTGCCCTAATGCCACGAACAGCGCACACGCACTGGCGTGCACTATTAATGCGACCACTGTCACAACACACTCCGAGCGACCGGTGTCGCAAATGTAGCGTGTCAAGTATACGTTACGACACGTCTATCACTGTCATGAACATTGACATTGATCTAATGATTACGCTTCGTATGTGAAACAGTGTACAACGAAAAAATCTCGAATTGGTATCAGAACGTGACTTATTATCGTGGCGAACAACTAGAGGGAAACTTCTTTCCCCCGTGTTGTTTGACGCTTTAAGGGTAAAACATCCTTCGTACGTCTTCCTTTGGAGGGGCAGTAAAGCTGGCTGTCCCATGTAGTAGATTTACTGCATGTAAAAGATCCTCAAGCCTAAATGAAGTTTCTGAGCAAAATTGAGATCCGCCTGTTTCGTCGCCCAAGATAATACCTCCTTTCTCCGCTAGGTGGTGAAAGGAGCGTAGCCAAATTTGCGTGGTTAATCAGAAGAGCGGGCCTGATGGCCCGAGTCTCGGCACGTAAAAAAGAAACATTAACTAACTAACTAACTAACTAGCTTTTGCGCCTCCTATTCCGTCGTCGTTCATAATAACTGGTTGTAATATCTTCCCTTTGTATATATAATGTATACACACAGTGGAATAACATGCCAGAATAAAAACAGAAGAGTGTTTTTGATATGCGATAAATTATATCCATTCATCACGATATTTCGTTGATAATCACAAAACACTTGAAGATTGTTTAAGATCCATTGATATTTCATCACAATGGAACATTTATAATCAAATATCACGTATTCTACTTCATTTTATAAAAAACTAATAATTTTATCTCTGCATATTTTCTCCTTGAAAACGCTAGTAAAACGTTTTTACTGTTAGTGGAATGTAACGTAACTGTGACAGTACTAACATGGTTTAGTCATTCCGCGGACTTCTGAAAGCCAACGTGTGTGGGTGGAAAATATTTTGTTGAAACAACTTCCGCTCATAGTGCATCCTTCAACTTGCCCCGTTAGACAAACAACAAAGTTATAATAATAATAATAATAATAATGTCTTTATTAATGGCGAGGCTCAGGCCATAGGGCCTGCTCTTCCGCCTAACAGTTCATACTACCTCCTTTGCTCCGTATACACATTTTGCTGGAAGAGAACGGTAGCACAGCCAATGTCACAAGCCTGAATATCTCACTCAGAAGAATGAAATAAAACTTGGACCATTTGAATGAAAGGTCGAATTACTGGATACTAAATCGCAACCCTCATCTACGCCAGACCTGTCCAAACCGCTCGAGGGTGGTAAATTTTTGAAACTAGCTTGATAATTAACGGCGGTGTTGATGTAATACCGGCGGGATGGTGTGTATCGGGCTGTTGTACCCAAGTGTGCGGGTTCAAACCCGATCGAAACCGTGGATTTTTAAGGGCGAAAAATCTTTCGTACGCCTTCCGTCGGAGGGGAAGTAAAGCCGGCTGTCCCATGTTAGTAGATTTACTGCATGTAAAAGATCCTCGAGACTAAATGAAGCCTCTGAGCTATATTCAAATTGCCTCTTTCGTCGCTCAAGTAATACCTTCTTTCTCCCCTAGTAGGCGAAAGAAGCGGAACGAAATTTGCGTGATCAGACGGAAGAGCAGGCCTCATGGCCTGAGACTCACCACGTAAAATAAGGCATTCATTCATTCATAATTAGGTAAAATTGAGCCGCTGTCTGGAGGAAAACTAGCGTTCGGCCGCTCTGATCATGTTTTCCGTGCTTTTTCTGTTCAATACCAGGCGTATACCGGAGGAGCACCTTAACTAATGGGCTACGGGTCGCGCGCGATCTTTCCTTCCTCTTCCTTGTTCTATTTCAACCGTTACATATAGGTACACTTACACGCTCTCTGCTGGACCGGTTGGGAGCTTCAGGCTTCTCTCGGCGGGCGCGGGTCCTTTCATCATAAATAGAGCCCGGAAGTTCAGGCATTATATAATAATAATACTTCTACGTAATATTTTTGTGTGGCGTGTTTGTTTAATAATATGAATATTAAAAAAGTTACTATTTAGTTATAGTTACTATTTTTCAGTGTCATTAGTAATTATTTATATATTTTAAAATCAAAGAATACCAAGGTTGTTGATAATAGTGATTTATAAATGTTTTTTTAAAAATTTTGCTACGTGTACTAGGATTGTTAAATATTCTATCAATTAAATTATATCCTCTTTTGACATAGAATATTTGTAGTATTTTATACACAAAGAGATGTTGGAATGGTAAAATGTTTAATAGTTTATAAAAAGGAAGTGAAGAATCAGTCTTATATTACAGGTAATACGGATAAATTTGAGTTATTCTTAGTTTCTTAATATAGGCGTGAATGTGCCTCTCAATATTTGGATTCCATATTGGAGTTTTGAGTTTATTAGGGCATATCGTAGATTCTAAGTGTATGGATATCGCAAAATTTTCGTAGATAATAAACTTTTCTTATATGACCCTTTAAATATTTTTGTATACTTATTATATATTAATACCATATTATATATATATATATATATATATATATATATATATATATTACTTATTACCTAAAATAGGCACGCAAAAGGCATTTATTCTAGCTAAACTATGGGTCAAAATGGCGGGCCTGAATCATTAAAATGATTCACATTTTATTTCTAACTCTAAAATTTACATTAGTACTTAACGAGTATGGAAACGATATTTTTCAAGTAAACTTCATTCTACATAATATGAAGCCTACAAATTTGTTATATTCTCAACGCTATCTCTTCGAAATGATACAGTGGATTCCTTTTTGAATCTTGAAATAGCTTAAGTGAAAACGGAGTTATATTTTCGTTCTTCGCACTTGTGTAATCGCAAGCACCGAGAAGGGTACATTAAATATATAAAGATTTGTTCTCAAAACGGATCAGAGACAACCCTTCCACGAGTAGGAGGGCATTCATCGTGAGTGAACAAAGGCTGTCGGCATCAATGAAAAACTCAAAAATTTGGACTGGTATCAGTTTCCTTTCTCATTTAAATTTTTAACACAGACTCTTCTTCCACAGAAAGGCAAAATATGAGGCCGAATCTTCGTGTTGTCCAGGCTTGTACGTACAGTATATATGGAGTTTGATCGACATCAGTACCAAGAGAGAAAAAGGGAAAGTAATGACGTAAAAGACAAAAAAGGCAAAAATAAATCAAAATGGCCTAAATAGGCATCAGAAGCTAAAATAGGAAAAACATCCAAAAGAAAAATCTCCTGAAACATCTCAAAAAACACACTTAAGTGATCTATGTTGTCAAAAGTCGTAAAATACGAGGGCGAATCAAAAAGTAAACAACACTTCCAAGTTAAGGCAATTTATGAAAGCGCCTACACATAGCGCAATACGACTACGAAAACATTCAATGTAAGTTCATTTTTCCACATAGTTCCCAAGAGACTGTAAACTTTTCTCGGAACAGTCAACCAAATTTTTGATTCCGGATGAGTATAAATTACCTCCTGCGTTTTGCAGCCATTTTGAGGCAGCTTTTACCTCCTCATCGTTTCGGAATTGTCGTCCACCGAAATCCTTTTTCAGCTTATCGAACATATGATATCGCCCAAATCGCTGCAGCATTTGCTTTCTATATCATTGCGAAATCCTATTTCTAGTTTTACACAAAATTGTTACACAAAATATCACAAAATTGAAACGAACAAAATACAATATTTCGTTTCTTTGTAATTTGTAGCTCTGTGAGTGACAATAACAGACATCAGTGATTGTATTGAACCGAGACCCAAAGAGAAAATATGAAATTTTAATACCTCTCCGTGGAAAATCTCTATGAAAGGGGGAAAACCAACAGCGTGTTTGTAGAAAACAGCCATATTTACAGGCCTATTCATTTCAAAATATTCAGAAACAATGTACTCACATTAAAAATTCCCTGTTTGCCACGAACAATTCCCTTTCATATTTCTCTTTTTATATTTACTGAAAATAATGCAAACGTTTTCGTTGTAGCTTCGTCCAGCTTTTATGGACAAACGCTTTTTACACAGCTACTAGTAAAAGCGTTTACTTTGAGGACATGTAGAGCGTGCTAAAAATTCAATTTTTAGCCCTAGTGCTAAAAATGAAGCCATGCTCAAATGTTCCGATAAAACTGTGAAGGCTCAAATAAAACAAAATACTTGCGATTTATAAACTGTGGGATATGGATCACTGGATCGGTCAATTAATGAAACACATTAGTTTGACAACGTTTCGGAATATGTAATTCCTTCATCAGGGCTACAATAAACACAATCACAAGGAATAAAGACAACTTGTCTGAACAACAAAATTAGAAATCACATAATATATGCCATGAATCAACATATGTGAAGAAAATAAATAAATAAATTTATATATATATATATATATATATATATATATATATATATATATATATATATATATATATATATATTGTGACACACCAATATGTCACTGAATATTGTACAATTATTTATTTTAAATGGCGTAAATTAAAGAGGATAAATTATGTGAATGCTAGCGTAGCAATGTAAGCGAGCTGTCGTCAAGGGGTCAACATATTCCATGGAGTGACAATCGCAGAGACGGCTAGCTAATTCTATAGAATTCAGGGATTGGCCGAAAAAAAGGCGACAGCCGTGAAGACGGCTAGTTCGTTTTGCAAGAAATTTAGAGATTGGCTAGGTACGAAAGTACATCGTTATCTGCAAATAAACAATCGAATTTATGAACCGAGCTTTGTAGGTTGAAAGAATACGCAATACATTCATTCTTGACTGATGCCGTGCTCATTGTAACAATCTAAGATCCCCACGAACAATTTAGATGCAAAGAACAAACATAACAAGGAATGGCATGAGTAGGAGATGGAAAAACAGAAGAAAGCGGTGTCGCGCACTAATAATTTTTTTATAAATTAAAGAAGACGCGACAAAATCCCGATTTGGACAGTACAAATCAATAGCATTCATTTAGAGGAACATTTCAAAAGTTATTCGAAGCGAATCGCATCAGGGGTTTAAAAGATATGAGTGATTTTGAAAGTACACTTTAGACAATATAACGAGAGATTTTTACAGCCATTGTTATCATAAGAAAGGTAATGTAAAGAAGCGGTTTTTCCTAAAAATTAAGAGAACGCGTAAAGCGATTGAAATGAAACTTTCGGGATTAACAAAGAAAATCACGCGGAAAATTATGACATTACTCGCAACTCTGAAAAATATCGAGGAGCTGCAGTAGAGATGCCAATTGAAATTGTATATTTGGAAATTTTACGAGAGAACAATGATGCGTCGCGAGCGACGGAAATAAAGCAATTTTGGCGTTAATAAACATGATGAGATCGTATAAGAAATAGTAATAAGATATAAATTGATAATTAAAAGTAGTAATAAAGAGAAATAGCCTGGAAAGGACAGAATTAAGTAAAATGGTATGATATTTTTGATAAAGACACGTAAGCGATCGGTAAATGTTCCAGAAAAAAAGTTGAAGACACAAGGCAACAATGAAAAAAAGATGATGCGTAGCAAGCTCGAAGTCAGACGTGGGGAAGAATGCTCCGGAAAAAGATAAAAAATTTAGTATGCAATTGTGCGAGAAACACGGTGAACATGAATGGATATAGTGAGTTTAGGCAATGATGTTCGAAATAACAATGCGTAACGCGGAAATATTTTATGTGTCGCAGTATATTCAACAATAGGACATTTTGGAGGAAATGTAGCACGCGATAGACAGATAATCGCGTTGTTAGTTGCGTAATGGAAATAGGATGATAGGGGAATGAAAGGACATGCTAAGAAGATATTAGCGAGCTCAAGAAAATTTTGGTAATGTGTGGGGATGGAGAAATGCTGCGGGAGAATGGATTTGGAGGATGCTGCGTAATATACATCGAGGACGGCGCGCAGCAATGGTTTGCTGCGGATTACAGCGTTTTCTGCAAAAGGGAAGTTATGAAACTTTGTTTTTTTTTGTTATGAAATTCACATTTTGAAGGAGAAGAAAGATTAAAATTAGCTTCTGTACAAGATCAAGTTCTGTCTTAACGTAAAATAGATTCAATAGATATACAGGCAGAATGCGCATTCGGGTGTGAATGAGTTTATTTATAATTGTCAGTATGAATGGAAATATTTTGGATTTTGTGTCATGTAATTTAAGGGTATTATATCGTTCATGTGTTTATGTGTTTATTTTGTTTGTCGTTAAGTGTATTATGTGAGTCATGGGAGAGCAACGACCCCAGTTTGTATTTATATATATATATATATATATATATATATATATATATATATATATATATATATATATATATATATATATATATATAAACTGAAATAACGACTAGCACAGGAATTACAGAAAATAAATGGCGAACATCACTTGGTTCGACATTAAATTAAACGAACGTAGTTTAATTGTTACATGTAGCTAGTTAATGACCTACGCCCACGTGCCCGAATAGTTGTTAGATCCTGTACAGGTCAGCCACAACCTCACACCCAGATTTTATGTGTAAGTAAGAAAATATCGGAAGTTCTGGGGGGGCAGCTAGTCGACGGGCAACCTTGGAGGTGGAAGCTGAGTATAACCAGGGCAATTGATAAGAGCGGGTTTTGGTTATTATTTTGGCGTTATAACGCCGGGCGATTATAAAGATTATAGTTGATCTAGAGCAGGTAATGGTTCATTACATATTTTGGTGCGCCTAACGAGGAGCGATTATAGTTGTTTTATAGATATGAGGAGGACGGTTCATTACATTTGCGCTTTGGATCGTTGAAACATCGAACACCCTACATTATTTTATTCAGTGAGCTGTATTTCAAGTATAATATCTAATTATTGTATGTTATTGCTCTAACGAAACAAATAACTGTTATTGATTAAATAAGATTAAATAAGAATTTTTTTAAATGTGGATGTTAAAAAATGTACAGATTTTGAACTACTATAAGAGTGGATGAAAGATTTTAGCAGATAAACAAATCATAACATTTTCCCTTCAGAGATGCGGAAAGCGGACATGGGCAATATTTAAGTTACAGTGCAGCATTTACAGTCATTGGCTATCTAACCATTCGCAGTCAAGGGATTATCGGCGATAAATGTACAAGCTGTCCGGTCTTTAATGAGAACTATTGACCTTCTGATATTTTCGTAGGTATTATCTCGACATATTTCTCTATGGGGGCTTTTGGCTTGGAACTATCTTCCTGTGGTACGATCCCAGGTTCGATTGTCGGTTGGAAGAGTTGTAGCTTTGCTTTAAAATCGTCTCTGTTTCTGTAGCTGTTTCAGGCAGGCCGAGTTTGCCAGTTGCGGTGAAGGGAATACGTCATATTCGTCACATGTCTCTCTTACCCCACAAGCGAGGAAATTAAACTAGGACCAGGCATGGCGCTCGCCGTTAACTGGCCGGCAAAGTCGAACCATCGACCTAAAATATCAATACTTACACACATTATCCAGACATGAAAACATGTAAAAGTCTGAGCAGTTAACACTTCCTTTCGTCACAAAAGCGGAAGCGGATTTAGGAATAGAATGACCTTGTCATTTATTCGGCGTCCATGAACAGACTGCTGTGATGAATACTGCAATACAGAAACACGATCAATATGAATTGATTTGAGAAAATCTGATTGTCATAACATTAATTTCTCTCAAAATATTATCGTTTATATCATCTTGTATGCATGTTTTCCATAAAGCATATAGTGTTATGTTAGCCACGTATACCATAATTAGGGATGTATATTAACATAGTACAAAGGAATGTCTTTATATCTTTTCTTTATTATTCTATCCTCGATTTCTTACCCTTCTCAATTCCCTCGATCTTAGTATTTTTTCTCAGTTCGTTCGGCCAGCTGCATATGTAACTGCCGATCAATTGAGTTTCCTGGCTTGCATGTCTTTTCCTAATTGGTCGTTATCTGAAACGTTCCAGACAACTCTTTCCATCAAGGAGCCTCAGTGAACAGTGAAAGAGTTCCATAAAGCCGAGACAATATAGATGTTTTCTGGTCGTTTCATTTCTTTTTATCGCACTGGCCTTGGTGGGGAATGTGGTACTCGAACGTCTTCCGTAAAGAGCTGCCTCCAAATATTTAAGAATGAGTCATTTGCGAAGGACAATTATCTAGAATATCCGAGACATTCGAGAGTAAATTCATACACTGCAAGCTCGAAGCTATCATCTCGAATTTCTCTTAACCGAACGCGTAGTTTGTGTCCCCGAATTGTGTTCTTACGTTTGTCAACGATTGCGTCAGATTTTGAGACATAGATTGTGAATCACACGACCCAATTTTGGGTCAATGAATGTAGGTCACAATGCCGGATGTTCTAGAAGCGATTATAGAATACGACAAATGGAACGTGTAATTATAATAATAATAACAATAATGACAATGATAATAACGACAACAGCCATAATAATAATAATAATAATAATAATAATAATAATAATAATAATAATAATAATAATAATAATAATTCGGGCGTCATCCCGAAGACTTTAAAGAATTCACTAGAAACGCTGAAAATAAATAAAAGTGCCATAATCAATATCCAGAAATGTGTTACACTTTGTACATGCACATTGGTCCGAAAATTCTTGGGAAGTAATGAGAGGTTTTAGTTGCTACTTTAATTACATTAGTATACATGAATATTATAAATGTTAAATTTTGTATTAGTCTATAACTTCTAGAATTACATACTGTTGATTTTTATTGTTATCATACTTTGATGTATTGTATCTGTACGACTACAATATATGTACCAGTGAAGTGTGAATGAATAAATAATAATAATACATTACTTTAGCGAGTTCGGATGGCTGAGATCGCTAAGGCAGTAGTTCCGGCAGTAGTGTGGCGATCTCGGACGGAAGGATCGCGGGTTCGAGTCCCGCCTCGGGCATGGATGTGTCTGTTTGTTTGTGTTGTCCATTCATTATCAACACCATTCCATAACCCATCATCCCTGGGGGATAAAAAATTGTATTTAGCATAATGCTGATCTCCCCGAAAAGGAGTCACATACACTTGCAACAGTCTTAAGGAATCTGAGCCTCAGAAAGTGCGCGTGGTCTTAGACGGTAAACATGTGACCAAAAACAAAAACTACAACGGATTTGTCACCTTGTCAGGTTAACAGAAGAGAGTTCCAAACAATGTTGATCGTTTTCTGATGCTCGGCAAGTACATCCTCGGCTCCTCAAAATTAATTTGTGTTCCTAAAATTTGTAAATGAAAAATTAAAAGAAAAAATTAAGATTGAAATCAATGAGATCATACTTATCCATTGTCTTTTAGAACTACAATGATTACATTTCGAGTCAGTACTGTAAAGTTTACTTGTCTTTAAAATTGTTTAAAAAAACAATTACGTGGTACTTCCAGATATATTAGAATTCTATTATCTCTGAATTCTGTCAACGATAGGACCATTGCCAATCTGCTGTAGCAAATGAAATAATACAGTGACAAAGAAGCGTATTCATTTGTTCCGGTATTCTCCAATATCCAGTTTTTCTCAAGATTCAATGTTCTAGTTTTGTCGAATGATGCAACTATAAATGGTTGAGTCAGGAGAGGTTTCTACTGGAAATGAAATGTATTGATGGATCGTGAGATCGCAGGATAATACATTATTATTCGGAAAGTCATGTTACTGAATACAATGTACTTAATAGTAGGCATGCATGATGGTGTGTTTTTTCACTTTCGGGTAGTATCTTTCAATCATCTAACTTAGAGTTTTTAAGTGAACGTCAAAACGACGCTTCCTCGAGAACTATATGAAATCTTTTGGCGGTGATATTCCCCCGCTGAATGGCGAGATCCGGCGCCGACCTACCGTCGGCTAGTGGGGTTTCCCCCCTAACCAGGACTCTCCCACCAGAGGGGCACCGCTCCAGCCGGGACAACCTCTAAGCTCCCGACCGGTCTCCCGGAATATGTGGTAGTGTAGTGCATGTCAGTGTAAGTGTGTGTGTGTAAAGGAAGAGGATAGAACAAGGAATAGGAAGGAAAAATCGCGCACGGTCCGTGGCCCGTTTGGTAGGGTACTGCTCCGGCATTCGCCTGGTGTCGATCGGAGAAACCACGGAAAACTACCGATCAGAGCAGCCGGCCGCTAGAATTCTCCTCCACACAGCCACAGAACTCGACCTAGCAATGTAGGTAAGTGTCGAAAAACCTGCCACGGTCAATACTCGAACCTAGGAGCTCCGGGTCAGAGGCACTGCAGTGACATCAGTTGACGCCCAGAGCCACCTCTTCCGGCCAGCTGGAGGGAGCGCCCGCCCAGAAATAGCCCAGAGCGCGACGCGACGCAACAGCGCAACGCGAGTACACTTACGGCGGCGGCGCGCGTGCGTCCATTAAGGGTTCGGTGGAAGACATGCCACTTGAAGGCCGATGACCGACCGGCCGCGCGTTTGGTAACACGTCCAAGGACGCGGGGTCATTCCCCCCCGACGGACATCCACGCCCGGACAGCCCCGCGACAGCGCTGCCACGCGCGCCGCGCTCAGGACTAGGGGCGCATTCGCGCGCCATCAGGGTCAGCGCGAGCTTAGGGCCCCGCGGGATAGGGGCACACAAGACGTTTGAAATCATTTCTATAGTTTTAGAATGTAGTTAACAAATATGAATGTGCAATACATGTTTATACAATATTTTTTTAAATAGCAAAGGTAATACTTTATTTTAATATTTAGTTTTAATTGGACTATTCTAATATTTCAATTATATTAAGAGACTCCATAGTTCTGTCATCCTAGACTCTCTTAGGATATAAAACCCGTCGTTTTGTTCAAGTGTCTTGAGGGCTGTCAAATGCATCCTAGGGGTGCGTTCGTGCACAATCAGGGTCAGCGCGAGCTTAGGGCCCCGCGGGATAGGGGCACCCAAGACGTTTGAAATCATTTCAGTAGTTTTATTACGTAGTTAATAAATATGAATGTGCAATATATGTTAGTACAATATTTTTTAAATAGCAAAGGTAATACTTTATTTTAATATTTAGTTTTAATTGAACTATTCTAATATTTCAATTATGTTAAGAGACTCCATAGTTCTGTCATCCTAGACGCTCTTAGGATATAAAACCCGTCGTTTTGTTCAAGTGTCTTGAGGGCTGTCAAATACAATCTAGGGGTGCGTTCGTGCACAATCAGGGTCAGCGCGAGCTTAGGGCCCCGCGGGATAGGGGCACCCAAGACGTTTGAAATCATTTCAGTAGTTTTTTTACGTAGTTAATAAATATGAATGTGCAATATATGTTAATAGAATATTTTTTAAATAGCAAAGGTAATACTTTATTTTAATATTAATCGTGTTTGGACTAATGTAATATTTTAATACTATTGAAAACCTCCACAGTTGTTTCATGGTGGGTATGATGTAAATAGGGCTTAAGAAGTAAATCCGGTCTAGCTTTGTACGAAGATCTTGAGAGTTGCCAAGTACACCCTAGGGGTGCATTCACCCACAAACAGGATCAGCACGTGGTGAGGGCCCCCGCAGGATAGGGGCACCCAAGAAGTTTTCAAACATTTTCATCGTTTTATTATTTAGTTAATAAATACCAATATGCAACATACGTTAATGCAATATTTTTAAATAGCAAAGGTAATAGTTTATTTTGATATTAATTTTAATTCGATTTTTCTAATATTTCAGCTCTATTAAGAGGTTTAATAGTTTCGTAATTCTACGCTCCTTTAGGATGTAAAACCGTCCTTGTTTTGTACGTGTCTTGATGTTCAGCGTGTTAAACGCAATTATTCAGGGGCGTATACAGTTTTGTGGGAAATTACGAGATACTTGTTATTCAAAGGTTTAGCAGAATCCAAATTATGACTTCAGTGCGGTCATTCACGGTGGTGTATGAATTCTTGGATATTTCGCTTTAGAAAATACAATTATCTGAGTAGATTATAATATTTGATAACTTTGATACAAAATTGCAGACGATATTCAACACGTAAGGGTTTTTATTATTTCAGTCATTCATTTTTTACCGTAAATGTATATTTAAAACAACATGTTTACGTTCAAAATGATTTACTAAATTGTATTAAGATATGCATTATGTAATCTCTTCTCCCACTTCCCCCTGCCTCCTGCTTCGGCGCCGACCTCCTTCCACTTCACGTTTGGCTCGTGACGTCACCGGGGCCCTAGTGCAGGTCAGGCAGACGTTCGTCGGCCCGCCGAGGGTAAACTTTGAGTGGTCATGTACTTGCACCGCATCGATCTGTATGTAGCGGATGGGCCGAGACTGGAGATTCGTCCATCCGTGATTAGACCGCGCGGGCGAGCTCTAGGGCTGGGAGTCCGTCTCTCTGCCTCGCGCGCTCTGCCCTTCTGATGCAACGTAATGTCAAGATTGATTGATTGGTTAGTTGGTGATTCCGTGTGCGTCAACTGCTAAGGTTTGCTTTGGTTTTTTCGTGTTTCCAGCGCGTCAACTGCTTTGGTCATTAGCCCCGTTAGTGTAGTGCATGTTTTTTTTCTCGGGATATGGCGGTGGTCTTTCCCCGCTGGATGGCGAGATCCGGCGCCGAGCAACCGTCGGCTAGGGGTCGGCCCCCTACCCAGGACTCTCCCACCAGCGGGCCACCGCCCCAACCTGGACAAGCTCTAAACTTCCGACCGTTTTTCCGCACTATGTGGTAATGTAGTGCATGTTAGTGTAAGTGTGTATGTGTAAAGGGGAGAGGATAGTACAAGGAAGAGGAAGGACAGATCGCGCGCGGTCCGTGGCCCGTTTGGTAGGGTGCTGCTCCGGCATTCGCCTGGTGTTGATCGGAGAAACCACGGAAAACTACCGATCAAAGCAGCCGACCGCTAGAATTCTCCTCCCGACAGCGACTGAATTCGATCTAGCTGAAAAGCTAGTGACGAAAATCCTGCCGCCGTCAGGACTCGAACCTAGGACCTCCCGGTCAGAGGCGCTGCAGTGACATCAGTTTATGCACTGAGCTACCGCTCCCGGTCAACTGCTAAGGTCATTAGTCCCGTACTACATATGCTATCGCGGTAGGTGGTGGTGATTTTCCCCCGCTGGATGGTGAGATTGGGCGCCGACCTACTCATCAGCTAGCGAGGTTTTCCCCGACCAGGTATCTCCCACGAGCGTGGCACCGCTCCTGCCGAAGCAAGCTCTAAGCTCCTGTCTGGTGGCCGGCATGTGTAGTAATGCAGTGCATGTAAATGTGTGTAAGTAAGGTGTGAGGACAGAAGAAGAAAGATGAAGAAAAGATCGCGTGCGGTCAGAAGCTCGTTTGTTAGGGTACTGCTCCAGCATTCACTTGATGTTAATCGAGAAACTACGTAATACTATCGATTAGAGCAGCCGGACGCTAGAATTCACCTCCAGACAGTGTCTGAATTTGACCTAGCTATGAAGCTATTATTGAAAATTCTGCCATTGTCGGAACTAGAACCTTAGGACTTCCCAGTCAGATAGCCGGAAATTCCCGGCTAACGTGAACAACTATAATACTATGTATGTCGATATTTTCGTTGTGGATGTGAAAAGCTAATTGGAAGAAACCGGATCTATCTCTCCCGTGCGCAGCGAAAACAGTAAATATCGAATTTAATCTAATCGTCTGGACGTGGTATGATTTAATGATACTATATCCTCTACCAGACCCAATAAAGGAATATATACAAATACCGTTCCTCTGACTCTGAGAAAACAATTTATCTAACTATTCATGATCGAATCCGTGTAAAAATTTCAACATGTATCTGACAAGGAATATATTATTCGGATGTGTTACAATATATACACAATAATATTTAAAAAAATCATTTACATGCATTTTTATATCTTTGGCGCATGTCCGGATGCGCTACATTTTGGCCATAATTATCTTTTCACACAATACTCCGATAGAAAACAAGATTTCGTTTGCTATTAATGACTATGTCTGGAAGCAAGAGAGTGCCGCACCAAATATAAGCATTTAATAATAAACTAAATCGACTCAGAAAAGTGCATTTCGTGAGGACAACGATATTTGACACTTACCAAGAGAAGACATGTTATCCTAGTACAGAAGAAAAGTTTCAGCTACAAGGCGTTCTGATAGATTTAATAAAATTATAAAACAACAAAGGGGATATTTATGTATGTAATCATATGCAACATATGCAACTTGAAAGTCGTAAGCTTATAAACAAACAACTCTATACGGCATTTTTTGTAGAATGTTAGTAAAATCAATGTGACAGATTGCCTGTGTCTTATAATTCAAGTGTAGTGTACTTCTTGTCTTATTTTGTTGTTAAAGGTACTTCACATGATTTCACAGAAAACATTTTTAAGTTTACTGCAAGAATAGCAGAATAAGACTTTATCTACGCTTCCAGGAATCTCATAATCTTGATTAAATAGCCACCTCTATTAACGGCCATTTTTACTGGTACTATTAGTAACCCCTTAAGACAGATATCATTGAATTTCCTCATATACCCCATGCATTCATACTACTACATTGTATCCACCAGGCACTCGTACTAGTTCATCGAAACCCTCATGTATTCATATTACTTCATCGTATCCACCAGGCATTCGTACTAGTTCATCGTATCCACCAGGCATTCGTATTAGTTCATCGTATCCACCAGGCATTCGTATTAGTTCATCGTATCCACCAGGCGTTCGTATTAGTTCATCGTATCCACCAGGCATTCGTACTAGTTCATCGTATCCACCAGGCATTCGTACTAGTTCATCGTATCCACCAGGCATTCGTACTAGTTCATCGTATCCACCAGGCATTCGTATTAGTTCATCGTATCCACCAGGCATTCGTACTAGTTCATCGTGTCCACCAGGCATTCGTACTAGTCCATCGTATCCACCAGGCATTCGTATTAGTTCATCGTGTCCACCAGGCATTCGTACTAGTCCATCGTATCCACCAGGCATTCGTATTAGTTCATCGTATCCACCAGGCATTCGTACTAGTTCATCGTATTCACCAGGCATTCGTACTAGTTGATCGTATCCACCAGACATTCGTACTAGTTGATCGTATCCACCAGACATTCGTAATAGTTGATCGTATCCGCAGGCATTCATTACTAGTTGATCGTATCCACCAGACATTCGTACTAGTTGATCGTATCCACCAGACATTCGTACTAGTTGATCGTATCCACCAGACATTCGTAATAGTTGATCGTATCCGCAGGCATTCGTACTAGTTGATCGTATCCGCAGACATTCGTACTAGTTCATCGTATCCACCAGGCATTCGTATTAGTTCATCGTATCCACCAGGCATTCGTACTAGTTCATCGTGTCCACCAGGCATTCGTACTAGTTCATCGTATCCACCAGGCATTCGTACTAGTTCATCGTATCCACCAGGCATTCGTATTAGTTCATCGTATCCACCAGGCATTCGTACTAGTTCATCGTATTCACCAGGCATTCGTACTAGTTCATCGTATCCACCAGGCATTCGTACTAGTTCATCGTATCCACCAGGCATTCGTACTAGTTCATCGTATCCACCAGGCATTCGTACTAGTTCATCCTATCCACCAAGCATTCGTACTAGTTCATTGTATCCACCAGACATTCATACTACTTCATCGCAACCACGAGACTTTCCTCGTAGTTCATCGCATCCACGGGGCATTCATACTAATTCATCGCATGCGCTGGGTAGTCGTCGACCACTAACCAGAGCCCCCTCCCACTCCCTGGTTATCGCTTTCTGCTCCGAGTACTTCTCCCGCCCTCAGCCGCCTCGAGGGCCCGCTGGCTTCCGCATAGCTGCCGGTGCGTCCCACCACGAACAGCCAGTTGACACTTTTACTCGGACGCTATCTGCCTCGCAGCTGGAGCAACGGGCTGCCATCGACACGCGGCGCTTAATAGCCGCGTTCACCTTCCGGACACCTGCTTAGCAGTCGACCCACGCCGCCCGTGATTAATGCCCCTCGTTGTTTGAGGCTGGCACTGGAATGCCTATGGCGTAATTCTGGTGCATCATCCACCGAAATAACGGTGTTGCGTGTTCACCGCTACGGGCTTACGAGATTATCACATCATGTGGAGCGGGAGATGAAAGGGAAGATTTATCGTGTCGGGATTCGATTTGTGAGATAAGATCTGAACACGAGGAAATAGAGATGTGAAGTACTGACAATTTATTGCCTGTGCCGTAACAAGAAAGGTCACGAACTAATGAAAGGGATCGAAAAAGAAGAGAAATAAGCTGTGAGCGGGCAAAGAAAAATATTGTGTGATAAACACCATGGCATAACTTTGGGAACTACAGTTGATGTTAGGTGAAAAACGTTAACTCAAGAATAGCGGTCAGTAGATGTAGACGTTTGCGTAACGTACGTTCTCCTATTGTGAGACATTCTCAATGTGTCCTTCTTCCTCCAAAATTTCGTGATGGTTTGGCTTTTAACAACATACGTTCAAATGGAAAAATAATTTTCGCTCAAAGAAAAATAATTTTCGGCTCAACTGACGCATGTGGTAGCACGAAAGTTGTTTACAAATAATCTTGAAATAATTCAGATCACATATTTCAAACAACGTGAATAATAATAGATATTTATGTGTCAATTTTATATTACTAATAACATTCCATTCATCAATTACAACATGACTATCATAAATGTTGAAAATTTATGCAAAATATAAGTACATGTATATATTTAAAAAAATAAGTTTTTTCCATACTTTCAAGGTTTTGGTAAAATTTTGAAAGTGGTGTAAGAATTATATTAAAATTATTTTTCCAATAATAAGTGTCTCGGAGTCATATATTATGTATTTTTCAACTGAGTATTTTGGAACGAGCAACATTTTCACTGCTTGAGATATTTGCAAAATTAAAAAAAAAACACTATCTGAGCGGATCGTAAAAGTGAATAACTTAGAGTCAATAAATGTCAATAATTCCCGACATGAAATAAGAACAACTTTAATATCGTCGAATATTTGAGCAGTTTTTGTTCAGCAGCGTTAAACGTTTGTTATTTCTCTCGAATAATCGGCGGTACACGGTTCAATGGACAACAGGAACAAAACAACAGTGAAGGGCATGTTACAATATGACTGCAGTAATTGGTGCGCATTATTTACACACGAGGAAACCTGCAAATACAGTCGTAAAAATTAAACTGGGTCACAAAACAAATTTTTGCATCGAAAAAGGAATGACCAACTCGAAAACAGTAATATGGCTACTACCACTCCCTTATTAAGAGTTCGTTAATATGCAACTGGATTGCTAGTGTACAGGAAAAGTTTCTCGAAATTGTACATGGCTGTTCTGTAATTAAAAAAGAAGTAAACAATGGATAAATGAAACTACGTAAAAAATAACCCGTAACCAGAAGTTCTATGCCGAATGTAATATGTGACTAGAGTACGTCATAATAATTTGAATACCCACATAATTGTAATAACATAATATTCTAATTAGTGTTTATCACATCCTAGTAACCAACTGAAGGAACTGGAAAAATAACTATAAGTTGTAATTCTTTGGTAGACCATTTTTAAAAACAATTTATTATCGTACATCATGGTATGAATGATGGTACATCATTCGCAAGGATACTTGACTGAAGGCAATTTTTTCAGACAAGAAACAAAATTCTAAGCCAAGGTTGGCAGTCTTTTTTCCTTTCTGTACGTTATTATTGTGTCAGGAATACTATCTTCAGTAATTCCTGAATTTCGGTGATGTGCATGCAAGTTAATTTTACCCACAAAACGTAAATTTTAGGCAAAACACATTTTAGATAATTTTGTGATTCACGACGATTTCAACTCCTAGTATTAATAATATTATCTTCATTTTTATAATTATTCTCCCAACTATCGTAGAATTTATGAGCAATTTTCGAGATATTGCAAACGAAGTACACAAACACACTTGACTCGACTGCCATGTACATCCACTTTGAATAATGCTGTTGACATAGTTGAAGAAGCTTTAAATAAGAAATCGCTATCTGTCAACGAACAGTTATTGTAATGAACAACAAGCTATAAGAAGGCATGATGTTAATGATCATAGTCATCATTATATTAAGGGGAGAAGGACACGAAAAAACGGAAAAAATTGATTTTTCATAATTTGCGTCATTTTATTCTATCTTCTTCAGAACATATGTGTGTATGTGTGTGTGTGTGTGTGTGTGTGTATACATATAATTCATGTTTTACTACGTTTTAGCCCCTAAAAAATGTATTTAATGGAACTATGCAGTAGTCAGGGGATTTGAAGAGTGGACATAACTCTTGGAAGAATGTAAAAGAGGAAAAAAGCATTATTTTTTAGATACTTGCAAAGTTCCAGATATTGTTTTCCATTCATGGCTACAATGTTAGTTTACGTTTTGCGTGTTTCCTTTATTTATTCTAAACAAAATACCTATTGTTGTGAATAAGAATAGAAGTAATTGCATTATTGTAGTTTTATTGTTGTAAATAGTTACATAAAAGTAATTATATTGAATAAAAATATAAGTAGTTTTGTGTAAATAAAGCGCCTATTGTAGTGATGAAATAATTAGGAAAGTGTGATGCAAGAAATACCAAATTTATCCTCCAACGCAATGCGAAGTAATGCGCAAGCAAGTGCGAAAAAGAAATCTCCTGAAACAAAAACAGAAGAAGAATCAGGAAGCTAAAAGGAAAGGAAACAATTATGAGGCTCTAGATGACTCAGAATACAGGAATACGTTGTGATTGAGTACAGCGAAAATTTAGCACCAAAATTTTGAAGTCAATTTACTCAAATTCTTGTTTTTTTTAACTTTCGGAACATGTATCTCCGGGGAAAATAGTACATGCTCAATTTTTTACAGCACTATCTACAGTGTTTGTAAAGTAATAATCAGAAACAAAACTACCAGAAAGGACAGCCATTTCAATGTAAAAAAATATAACTAAAAACGTGTAGTTTTTTTTCATACTTTAATAAAAATGCCTGTTCAAAAACGAATGATTGTTTATCAGATTTTTGAACTGATCTGCCTTAACAATGGTTTAAATATTAAATATTTTAAAAAAATCAATCCTGTAGGTAAAATAGTTTTTGAATTGTGTGTACTTAAATATCATAATATTAACATAGGCAAGATAGGGATGTCCATCTCCCCTTAAGATCACTATTTATGTCTGAGTTTACTAGCGCAGTCATGATTGCCGCAGTCTTAACCTACTCTGTCCGGGAAGTCCTAGATTTCGAGTTCCACAGATTGCAGATTTTCGACTGTATAGCTAAGTCGAATTCAGCCACTGTCTTTAAGAGGATTGTAGCTGCCGGATACTCTGATCGGTAGTTTTCCGTGGTTTCTCCGATCAACACCAAGCGAATGCCGGAGCAGTACCCTAACAAACGGGTCACGGGCCGGCCGAGATCTTTCCTTCTTATTCCTAGTCCTCTTCCTCTGCGTAACCGAAGCCTCGATTACATCATAAACATATCCAACAGCTGGGCTTGTTCATCTGAAGTGGTTCTGATCAAGTTTTTTACGTCATATTTCTTTGTTTTAGAGCATTTTAAAAACTGTTTAAGACCATTTTATTGATCATGTTTGGCAATGTTTTTGGTCATCAAAATCCGCCCCCTAGTCATGAGTAGAGACCGGAAAATATGTTGTATGACACATCAAAATATGTACATAAATATTTAATGAAGAGAGTAAGAAATGTAATAAATATGCAAAATGGTATATAATACGTAATATTAAATTACTATGAAACACATTTACATAATAATAAAAAAATTTCTAAACAAATTTGAAAAATAATACAAACGTTTTAAAAATCATTTGGAGAACACAAGTTGATGCACATTTGGTATCATTCAACTTTTCCGTCAGTAGTAAAAGATTTATCTATTGTTCTCTACGACCGTAGTTTACGAGCCGTACCAAGGTGCATTTATGCAAGGTTATATGCACCTTCATCCACGCTAGACGCAATAGAAGCCACGGTGATATCTACGACAACAAACAATCAGTGCAGCGTATAACATTCCTATCGAAGTGTTACACGTCGCCAAAGATTCTCAGAAATTACGGTTAAAGGTCACGCAACACGGCCACAGTAATACTTTTCACAGCAAGATTTCCCCAATAATTAAGTAAAAATGCTGATTTTTTTAAATGCTTCTTTTCATTAAAAACGTAATAAAATTCACGAAAATTCAAAGAATAAAAAATATTTGGTGAAAGTAGCAAACTATGTAATAAAGTATTAAATATGTAAAAATATGTAAAGAAAAATTGGATTTTGTATTAGTTGAGTGGCGATTCGCCAAGATTAAAATTTTGAGAACGGTAAGTAGAAAGACAAAAACTATGTAATTACATAAATATCCGGTCTTCAGCCATGAGTAGACATCCGATGTTTAGGAAATGTCTATTTTATTCTAGCGAACGTATTTAAAGACCGATAATAGATGTGCACGAATCACTACAAATGATGACATATGACGAAGTTTTATTATGCTTATTTTTGCTTTTTGGGGCATAAATGCCTTTTTTTGAATAAATGCCATTTTAGGACTTTTTTGTCTTTTTTACACACAATGCAAAGATACCGGACAATCGGCCATGATCCAACGTGCCCATTGATTACGAAATCTTCAATTCACATCTTGATATTTGAAATAAAATTCCTTCAGAATGTATACCAACTGATTCTTTTCCCATTTCCCTATTTCATAAATACCAGACATGTTCTGAGAACATGATCGATACGCCCAGGGCACCGAAATTTTAAGTGGAGAAAATGTAAATTCTCATAAGGTTTCAGTGTTGCTAGTGTTGGACTTCTAAAATACACGCCAGTCACATCATTAGATGCTGAGAGATCCTTCTCCGCATTCGAACTGATTTTGTCTCCTAATCGTCGAAAATCTTAAATTGTGATCCTTGAAAAGTTTCAGGCAAAATGCAAATATTACTGGTTAATGCAAACTATTAAGAATAAAATGTAGAAGAGTAATAAATATGTAAGTTAAGTTTTACATTAAAATGTACGACCTTGTTTTGTGCATTTAAGTTTACAAAATAATATAGACAAAAATTACAACCAATTTTTTATTTTATTGTGTATGTATTTTATGACAGTGCCTTTTTTCTCCTTATTTTTGCATTTTTAGTGCCTTTTTAAGCGCCTAAAAGACGATTTTTTAGTGCCTAAACATCCGATGTCTAGTCATGAGTAGAGTCCGGAAGAATGTGTAGTATGAAACGTCAAAATATGTACATAAATTGGTAATAAAAACAGTAAGAATATGTAATAAATATGTAAAATCGAATATAATATGTGTATATAAAAATACAATCATTATAAAACGAATATTTACTTAATATGAAATTACATTAAAATAATTCTTACACAAATTTTAAAAATAATACAAACGTTTTAAAAACCATTTGGAGAGCACAAATTTATGCACGCTTTGCATCATACAACATTCCCGTCAGTAGCAAAACCTTCATGACTAACTGCAGAAGCTACTATCCGAAGCAGACGCACCGGACTGTGAGAACATCCAACCGCGTCTTCATGCGGCGTACCTCCTGTCGACAGTACGCAGTAATAATGTAGGAAAAAGTGCAGTTTTTTTAAATCCTTTTTTCATAAACATTAATTCAAAAAATTGAAGAAAATTGATATAATAAAAAATCTTGTGAAAATAGCAAAATATGTAAAATATGTAATATAGTAGGAAATATGTAAAAATATGTAATGAAATATATTGATACTGTGTTAGGACGGCGGCGATTCGCCACGATTAAAATTTTTAGAACGGTAAGCAGAAAGACAAAAAATATGTAATTACATAAAAATCCGGTCTCTAGTCATAAGTGTGTAACGTCACGGTGGCGGCCGTGGGTGGGAGGAGGAGCGGAAGTATCGCATACCTGCGGGCATGAATAGCTTGGCGCCCCGGCTTTAGGATACATTTAGACAAAGGGGACGCCAGCTTGACCGGGAAGGTCACATGGTAGACGCGAGCCTCCCTCCTACACCTAGGACGGTCACGTGACGGCTACACTCTGGTATAAAATCGAGCCGACGAGCTCACTCTGGGAGTTCGTGTTCTGGAAACCTCGCGCGATGCGCAAAACCCAGGCTGGAGCGTGTCGTGCCTATTGCACGGGTGACGAGGTCACGGTAGTGGCGCGGGAGTAGCGTCAGAGGAGGCGGGGCCTCCCTAGCTATGTGGGGTATCCACAGGGAAATACAAGTGTGTGGTTTCGGAGCAGAAGTTGGTTATTGTACATACGTGTAAATAAACTTGTACATACTTGTAAATGTCTGTGTGTTTTTCTCCATGACACCACAAGTGTCCATCCCTGGCCGCGGACCCTCGCCGTGTCCCACTAGCGTCAGCGCGCGTTGGCGCTCATCTGTCGCGCGCACGGCCTCATCCGCGGAGGCGTCGCTGCTCTGTGCATCCGGCGCCGGAGCTCATTCGATTGGCCGGGCGCGGCCCCGCGGCTCCTCTCTTCCGCTCGTGCGCCACATCGACCCGCGCCACCGCGCGCGAGACCTGCTGGGTCGCGAACCCGCAGCTCGCCGCTGCCCGCCTCCACCACCACGCTCGATGTCTTGTTAAGACTTTTTGTACCAACGTGGTTGAATAACATAATTTTTTTCGCCCTTAAATATACATACATACATACATTTATTTGAACTGCAATTGGGTATGACCCGGTGGCAGTTAAATAACAATAATTACAGTAATAATGATAATGATAATGATAATGATAATGATAATAATAATAATAATAATAATAATAATAATAATAAAGAAGTATAGTAAAAGACGAGGATGCCATAATCATACTATCACTAATATTAAGTATTATAACAATTATTTCAACTCTGTCATGATATCCAATAATTATATGTTGGTGATACTAAAATTTAATACAAATAACATAAAAATTGGCTAAATTAGATTTTTTAAAAAATTCATTGATCGCGTTCACCACACTGCACTGCACTGCACTGCCCTACACTACACTGTTTTGCTTTGAATTACACAGACCAGCACTTCACAGCACTTACTCATTTAATATCTATTACTCTCATCTTGTTCTAACTTATTTCTAAAACTTCGGACACTTAGACGAAAACCTTGTTGGGTTCTATGTAAATATAAATATATCAATGTAAATATGTTTCAGAATTGAATTGTACACATAAATATACATGTTTGTTGTCTCTATCAGAATTTTGTTTATTGATATTCAATTTAATTTATAATATGTATTAACAATTTGGAAGTCCTTTTTTGAAAATGGATGGACAAGGGACGTTCGTTTTCACGCGGAACTGTTTCGAATCGAAACTGGCTGATGGATACCAAGCTTTTAACACGATCATATCGTTTTCTGCATGTAAACGATACTTCTCCAGCATCGACGTTTTGCAGTCGAGTCGCATTCCTCGTCCCCAGACGGCGAAGGGGTTAGTGATTCCGGGCGCGTCAACAGCTTAAGTCATTAGTCACGTAAGCGTAGTTCATGTTGTTTTTTGGGAGAAGGTGATGATCTTCGCCCGCTAGATGGAGAGATCCGGCGCTGACCTACCGTTGGCTAGCTGGGTTTCCCCCTAACGAGGACTCTTCCACCAGCGGAACACCGCCCCAGCCGGGACAAGGTCTAGGCTCCCGACCGGTCTGCCGGAATATGTAGTAGTGTAGTGCATGTAAGTGTGTGTAAGGGGAGAGGATAGGACAAGGAAGAGGAAGGAAAGATCGCGCACGGTCCATGGCCCGTTTGTTAGGGTACTGCTCCGGCATTCGCCTGGTGTTGATCGGAGAAACCACGGAAAACTACCGATCAGAGCAGCCGGCCGCTAGAATTCTCCTCCAGACAGCGACTGGATTCGACCTACCTATAAAAAATGTCTAAAATCCTGTCGTCATCAGGACTCGAACCTAGGACCTCCCGGTCAAAGGCGTTGCAGTGACATCAGCTGATGCACTGAGCTACCCCTCCCGATTTTTTACACGGTCATTTCGTTTGTTTTTCTTTACGCAAACGATACTTCTCCAACATCGACGTTTTGCAGTCGAGTCGCATTCCTCGTGCGCAGACGGCGAAGGGGGATGTGATGGGGTGGGCGGGGCGGGGCGGGGTCCGCCTGGGGGTGCGACGGGCATGAGCGCTCTCGATCCACTGGCCGCCGCCGCTCGCACGTCCGCCTCTCCACGCGAAGAGAGAGGAGATCCGCCTGCGAGCCGCTCACGAGGTTTACCGCCCCCGGGAAATGGGGCGTCGCCGCTGGCCACGGCCTCGACGCGTCGTCTTCCTCGTGGCTGCGTCTAAAGCTCTAGGGCGTGTGTCCAAAGTGTGTAGAGCACGTGTCGCAAAGCTCTAGAACGGCCGGACAACATTCGATATTTTTCTCCCCCCGTCCTTCGGATTTCATTGGATTGATTGGTGATTCCGGGTACGTCAACTGCTAAGGGCAGTAGTCCCGTAAGTGTAGTGAATGCTTTTTTCATCGAGCGTTTGCGGTGTTCTTCTCAGTGGATGGCGAGATCCGGCGCCGTCCTACCCGTTGGCTAACGAGGTTTTCCCCGACCAGATATCTCCCCCTATCGGGGTACTACCCCTAGCCAGGACAAGGTCTAAGCTCGGTCTCCCGGCATGCGTGGTAGTGTAGTGCATGTAAATGTAACAGCGTGTATGTAAGAGATGAGGATATAGGACCAGGAAGAGGAAGGAAATACCGCGCGCGGTCCGTGGCCAGTTTGTTAGGGTACGTTTCCAGCATTCACCTGGTGTTGATTGGAGAAATTCGTGATTCGCACCCGATTTCGAATCTGCAAAGCAGGGGATTCGCGTCCGAATTCGAAACCGCAATGCAGGTGAATCGTGGCCGAGTTCGAATTCGCAATGCAGGTAGTTCGCGACCGATTTCGAATTCGCAATGCAGATAGTTCGCGATTGATTTCGAATCCGCAATTCAGGTGATTCGCGCCCCATCTCGAATCCGCAATGCAGGTGATTCCTCATCCGAGTTCGAATCCGCAATGCAAGTTATGCGTGTCCGAATTCGAAACCGCAATGCAGGTGATTCGCGCCCGAGTTCGAAACCGCAATGCAGGTGATTCACGTTCAAGTTCCAATCCGCAATGATTCGCGATCGAATTCGAATCTACATTTCAGGTGAAACGTCCTTTCCGAAGTGTGTGCTTGCTCCCCGCCGTGTTCTCGCGCAGTTGCCCCCACTGTGCGACGCACAGCGGCGGCCCCGCGCGCCAGTGATCCTGTTCTTGGGAGCGCAAAAAGCGCGCGTCTCGTGTTGTCGCTTCGCGGAAGATAACGCCCCGCGCCGTTCACGCCCTGCCTGCGACTCAACTAGTGGTGCGACAACGACCGCAAAACAACAATGTCGCCAAACATCGGTGTTCACAATTTAAGTATCATCGATGTTAATAATACATTGGCTAAAACTAGTTGATGTTTTATAAACGTCGATCTGGTTTAGTTACACTGATCTTAAATTCGCGTGCTATATAATTTAATCCGACAGTGGCTGTTTCTAGTCATTTATAATAAATTTAACTTTATTATATCACTTATTAATCTTTATTGATTGTATATTAGTTATTTATTTTCTGAATCTTCTAATTTAAGACTTTTATTGGCGAAAATTACAACGGAATCCCATTAATTAAATACATCCTTTTGGATTTGATTAAAATGCTTGCGTTACATGCACGACGTCTCGCAAAACAGTTTTTCGGATCTTCAGGCACATCTCTGTAAATAGTCAAATTTATCATGTAAATGTTTTAAAACATTTACTTATATATTAAATGGATGGATTCGTTACGTAAAACACGTTGTTGTCTTAATAGATGTTACGTATCAGTTATTATATCATATTTTAACTTTTAGAAAGTATTGATTACGGTAATTGTTCAGCTACGAAAAAAAAATGTAATTGTAAAAGCATCGATGGCACAAAATATCAAGAACCTACTTTTATCAAACTTCTACTTTTACTACAAACATCATTGTATAAAATATATATATTAGTGCTATATATATACATATAGAGCTTCTTGAACCTTAGGTCCCGAAACGCGCCCCAAATTAACTATTAATTTAATAGAAATAGTTACGTATTAATAATATAATTTAATAATTATAGCCTAGATACGGGGACGCCGCGCCGTTTCGTCACGTTCCGCCAGAAATCAAGATCTGTGTATACATGTTATATATATATATATATATATATATATATATATATATATATATATATATATATATATAAAATTCGTCCTCGTAAGTGTAGTGCATGTTTTGCGTCAGTGTGTCGAAAATCTTGCCACTGTGCGGACTCGAACCTAGAACCTCCCGGCAAGTGATACTGCATTGATGCACTGAGCCACCTCTCCTGGAAGAGAATCTGCATGAAAACCGTACCGTGTACACCGTTGCCTCGCGAAAGGCCTCTGCTCTGGCGGGTGGCGGGGGCAAGAGCGCGTCTTGCCTGCAGCCGCGTTGCCAGGGTTTCGTGCGCGCGCGTCGGCGGGGCTTCTGGTCGCGGAGATAGCCACCTGCCGAGCCGACCGGCTGCGGCTGGGCAGGGCTGCTGCGGCGTGGACAGGACGAGACGGCACGGAGAGGGACGAGACGGAGTGGGACGGGAAGGAGTGGAACAGGGCGGGTCGGGGCGAGACGAGACTGAGTGGAACGGAACGGAGCGGGGCGGGAAGGGACAGGGCGGGAAGGGACGGCGCGGGACGGACGGGACGGAACGGAGCGGAGCGAGACAGGACGGAGTGGGACGGAACGGAACGGAGCGGGACAGGACGGGGAAGGGAAGGGAAGGAAGGGAAGGAAGGGAAGGAAGGGACGGGAAGGGACGGGATGGGATGGGCCGGAGCGAAGCGGGAGGGGCGAGACGTGACGGAGTGGGACGCAACGGAACGGAACGGGACGAAGCGGGGTGGGGCGGGGCGGAGCGGGGCGGAGCGGGGTGGGGCGGGGCGGACCGGAGGGGACGAGACGAGACGGGACGGGGGGACGGGACGGGACGGGCAGGACGGAGCGGGACTGGGCAGGGCAGAAGGGACGGGGCAAGACGGGTTAGGACGGGGGCGGACTTGTTGGGGGGGGGGGGGGGGGGGTACCGGGCCGGGTCGGGCGGACGCACGGCGCGGTCCCGTTACTGCGCCTGACCCAATGACTATTTCTGCGCCGCTTCGGAGAAGCTACGGCCATCGGCGCCCGGAGCTTCCTCACGCCGCCTGGACGAGACTTCCATCGCGGGGCATTCAAAAATTCAAAGAAACAATTTTATAAAAATGAATTTATTTACGGTTAAAAACAATTTAAGAATTGTTTCAAGTTGGTTTAATTAAATTATAAAATATCTCGTTCTGATTGATTCCGGGCGAGTCAGCCGTTAGTATCCTTAGTTTCATAAGTGACGTGCATGTGTTTATCGCGGGAGGCGGTGATCTTCCCCCGATTTACTGCGAGATCTGACGCGATTTACCGTTGACTAGCGGGTTATCTCCAACCAGAGGGCACCGTCCCCAGCCGGGACAAGATCTAAGCTCCCGACATCTGTCGTCGTGAAATATATGTGAGTGTAAGTGTTTGTAAGCCAGGAGTGAGGTTAGGTCAAAGAAGAGGAAGGAACGATTGCGCGCGAGTCGGGTTACTGCTTCGCCATTCACCTGGTGTTAATCGAACAAACCACAGGAAACAACGTATCAGAGTAGCCGGCCGCAAGAATTCTTCTCCAGACAGCGACTGAATTCGACCTAGCATCTAGCCAGAGTCGAAATTTGGCACCGTCGGTCTAGAACCTAAGACCTCCCAGTCAGCTGTACTGCAGTGACATCAGTTGATGCCCTTATCCATCTTTGCCAGTTAATCAACAAGGGAGAAATTGAGCACTCAGCTTCTCATTATCAGTTACAATCCAGTTAGATTACTATGTGCTGGTTCAGTTCTATTAAGTCAGTGTAAAATGCCAAAAGTACCATATTCAGACAGAATAAAATTAGATGTTACATTTCAGAATTTAAATATGAAGGTCTATCAACAGACAATAAAATATTATTTTATCATAGTCATTTTTTATCATATTAAGTTCATATTTAACTCCATATTTTACTAAAATAACTAAATATTCAGAATTCAACTTACACAGCTTCTCATTATCAGTTACAATCCAGTCAGATTACTATGTGCTGGTTCAGTTCTATTAAGTCAGTGTAAAATGCCAAAAGTACCATATTCAGCCAGAATAAAATTAGATATTACATTTCAGAATTTAAAGATGAAGGTCTATCAACAGACAATAAAATATTATTTTACCATAGTCATTTTTTATTATATTAAGTTTCTTATTTAACTCCATTTCGTACTAAAATAACTAAATATATAATTACATATTTCATATATTTTTAGTCAATATAAATCCTTTACCTGCTCATGATATTGAAACTGAAAACATTTGTACACTGGAACCTCACTTTCGAATTATTACGCCCTGACCAGACCCTAACATATCTTGTAGGTCTGAACATGGTTAACATACTAGTATTTCTAAGAGATTGTTAATGAATACTTAGACCTGTGCAATTTTATTGCATATAACATCGGAAAGTCAATTTCATTTGCCATGGATGTGGGGATTCTGCACGTTTCTGACCACCAATGCTATGGCATGCAGCTATCAGGATGAGGAAATCTCCAAAAATATAATAGAACGTCCAGAAATGTCCTCTTGTTGGTTTCGGCAGAAGGAACATAACTTGTGCTCCTTTATGCAGAGGTACAACTAGGATTTTTCTCATGAAGGGGGGGGGAGGTTACAGTTATTGTGTTCAACTGACTCGATGTTTTCTTATAAAAAATGTCACTTTGTTCTAAATATACAATGTATTTTTATTTGTTGACTTATTCTTATTATTTATAACTTTATATTGAATGACTTTAAACTATAACTGACAAGCAATATACCCGCCATTGCCCGGGCTTTTCTCACGTACAATCCTTGTGAAAGAGGAAGATCAATTGTATATAATCCACGGTGTTAAGATTATTATTTTTCATGAAATTGGTTCAAAATTCAATAAAATACTATGATTTTCTATCATTTTATTTTAAAGTACATTGCTATTAGATTCAAAATTTTTAACTTATGCACTGCTACTGGCCTCTAGCTAAGCTGTTAGGTACCAGTTCTGCTACACCGCTACTGGCTTCTGGCAAAATATATTAGAAACCAATTTCCTATTAGGGACAGGCGAAAAGTAATGATCGTGGTGCATCTACCAACATATTATTTAAATTTTTATTCATTATTTAAACAATGCTCCAATCGCAAAAATCTTCCAATGAATCTGCAGTACTGGAGGCGTTAAGGTATTAAAATTGTTTTTGAACGAACCGACTTCCGCATTCTGTCTTAAACATCTTTTCTCTGTATAAAAGAAGATACTTTATCTCTCCTTGACTTATAAATGGCTTCATATTTTTCGAGTGATTGGTTAATACTTTCTTACTCAATTTCCCAACATGGAGATAAAACAACTTACGCTGTAACCGGATAGAAGCCGACATGATTTCATGCGTAAGGTTATCTTTTTAACCTTAGCAAGAAGGGTCGCTAGTTGGATTTATTTATACCCTGTACGCAGCTTCGCAGTTCAACAACCTCGTCTCCCAAACACGCTGTTAATGCAATGTTTGGGTGCATGTTTCCTCCACTTCTCTTTTCTACTAAGAGTTTTGTGAGAGACTTCACGTGTGGCATGCATGAAATTGTGTTACGTAACACCTCACCGACTGCAAACAACCTCTTTCCTTACGCAATAAAGTAAACTTCATGAGAAAAAAAGAACGTACAAAATGAATTTTTAAATAGAAAATATATAAATAATTCAGAGCTACCAGACAACACTGTAAGGATAGTAATTATAACTATACGCCAAACAATAATTCTGAAACTAGTTAATATGATACATCTACTCTGGTAGAGTTTGTACTCCGCATCAAAGAATGCTACTATTGTGACTTTTTACTAAGCGTGGAATCCTGCGTACATAAAGAACGTTGCTGTACAACCAGCATCTGTTTAGTGAAATTTTCTTGGGAATTGTTCAGAATTAAATTTTGAGGATATATTATGTTAAAATTAAAATTATAATTATAGGTCAGTTGGCAACATATGGGGATGACTGGAAAAATCCGGCAGAAATTTTCGAAATCTACTTCACATACTACAGGTCTCCATAGAAATTATGAACCTTAGTGCACGCTCAATATATCCAATACGCCATTTCTTGACACAATGTCAATTCATTTAAAAAATATAGTTATGGTGTTATAGAGTATCATTATAAAATAATAATTATATTTTAGTAAATGCTTTATTATTGACACAATTGTCTAAATGTTCTTATAGAAAATCCCTTACGACATAATTTTATATTCTGAGGTAAGGAAATGTAATAACAGAAGAGAATGACCACAGAAAAACATTTTCGCCTACGAGATGTTTATCGTTTCACATTACTTTCATTCTTTTAGATTCTCTGAATTTTAATGCGTATAAAACACATAGTGTGACATTGAAGCAGTTCAGGGTAATACCTTGTCAGTTTTCGATTATCTCAGCCATTTCATCTTGAAAACAATGTTGAAGAAAGTTTGTTTTAGGTTGTAGTTGAGGTAGTTTTCGTATGGAGAAGAAACTAATATCTGATAGTATGCATGTCTCAGCGTAGAAAAGGCAAAAATCTCTCTGTGACTAGACTGACCTTCGCCTTGAAATTGCCTTCGTCATAGCCCTACAAGATTGCAAATCTCTCACCACAGGAATTTCTCCTTAAAGCACGAAAGGACCATTAAGCGACTACCGGGAAAATATTCATCACGACCCAATGCAATTTCACTAGCTGGTGACTCGTCGGGCATCCAGCGAAGGGCATAGAGGACATGGAAGCGCAGGTAGGAGATGAAAGCAGAAAATTTGAGTCAAAGAAAACTGACCTAGTACAGCAGTATTGCATCAGACCAGGCTCCGACCAGACCACTAGGAAGATTGCAATCGAAGGCAATGGCGTTCGTTGAATCACTAGTTTTCGTCATCTTTGAAAGTCCTCGGCCATTACACCTACATCGATGATTTACCAGATTCAATATTGTTCGAGGGCTTTACTTTACTTTACTCACTTTACTTATTTTACGTCAAAAAACTGTTGAAACTGCGTATGACGTGCTATGGGGAGAAGTAAATTCTGTGCACATTTTCAAAATTCTGTGATCCCTACACTAAGCCATATACTACATGAATTTTGAAAATTAAAAAAAAAAGCTCTCATGTAATAAAATCTATTTTCAAGGATAAATAAACAATAAATTTTGGGCTCTTATCCATTAGTGATATTATTGTATTTATAATCTTCTAGGCCTAACTGTGACCCCAGGCAACCACCGACACACGCGTTACCACCGGTCGCCACGCGCCGTAGTTAGTTTGGGGAATACTAGGTTTGTATGCGGGGCGCTACCATCGCACCCAACACGACGCGCTTATTTCAGACTAATCTCTCATTCTTCCGGGGAAATAATTCTTCTTCCTCAATTGCATATTACTAATTATCACAAGAAGTGAGACTTTGAGGTACGAATGAAAAAATTACTGGCAAGGCGACGATAGGAGTCAAGTCCGCCATTTTGAAATAGAAGGCATTGTCGTACGATTTGCATACATGTTCACCACGTGCCGACCTGGATGGCCAAGGTGGCCAAAAGCGTGTACCGAATCAGCCCTTCGGTCCAAGAGTCGCGTATTCGGGTCCCACCTTGGACGTGGTGGTTTGTCCCATATCTCTCATGTGTGTGTGTGTTGTCGCGGAGGGCCTCGGTTTTGCTGACCCCAGATCAGAGGAGCAGCAGTAGTGTACGTGTCTAGTGTGTGGTACAAAATCTGTCCCATTGGGACGTAAAGGTTGGTTGGTTGGTTGGTTGGTTGATTGGTTGTTAGTGATTCCGGGCACGTCAACTACTACCTAATTAATCCCGTAAGTGTGGTGCATGTTTTCCTCGGGAGGTGTCTGTAACCGTCCCCCGCTGGATGGCGATATCCGACGCCGACCTACCACCAACTAGCGGGGTTTCCCTCAACCAGGTATCTCCCAAAAGCTGGGAACTGCCCCAGCCCGGACGAGCTCTAAGCTCCCGACCGGTCTCCCGGAATATGTGGTAGTGAAGTGCATGTTAGTGTGTGTGTGTGTAAGGGGGTGAGATAGGACAAAGAAGAGGAAGGAATGTTCGCGCGCAGTCCATGCCCATTTGTTAGCGTACTACTCCAGCAGTAGCCTGGGGTTGATCGGAGAAACCACGGAAAACTACCGATCAGAGCTACCTGTCTCTAGAATTATCCTCCAGTCAGCAACTGAATTCGACATAGCTGACAAGATAGTGTCAAAAATCTGGACTGTCAGGACTCGAGCCTTGGACCTCTCGGTTAGAGGCACTGCAGTGACATCAATTGATGCACTGAGCCACCTCTCCCGATCACCAATAGTGTAGGTGCCTAGTGTATATCCGTCCCATAGGGACGTCAAGGGAAAAGAAGGTCCGCCTAAGAATGAGCCAAAATGACAGCTCGCTAAATAAGTGAACATCACGTGTAATTCAGAGAAGAATCCCCTCGCCGCGATATCTGTTCAGCCACGCCTTTTCTTAAAGTGTTTGATTGTGGCTCCCGTGAACACATTACTATGCAGAAGTCTTTGAGTTTCGCTGAGGCATATGCACATACGCGAGGCCCATGAATATTGAAATTTAATTACTTATATGGAAAAATCTCTTAACACACTCTCATATTCAGTAAAAGAAAACTGCCACGAATGTAAATACAGCTCGCCATTTTACAGCACAGGCGTCGGCAACACATGAACCAGTACGCATCTCACATTCAAGTCTCGGTTTTAAAATAAACATAACACATATCACACAAAAAGGAAATTCAGTGTAATCTTTACAGAAAAAGAATTTTACAGAAGAGCACATAGCACTAGCCTCTCTAATTTGTATTATTTCTCGTGGCGCGCTGTATTTTCGTCGGACGAGGCCATCACAAATGGATGCGTCGAAGCCATTTACAAGTTAGCCAACTGCAAACGAACGAATGAAGGAAGGAGAGTCTAATGGGCTCAAGGACACAACAACGACAGAACTTTCAGTTATTCCAGTTATGTTCTTATAAAATTCGCTCTATAACAGGCTCTACGCGGGATAAAAGTCTTAGGGAATTAATGTTTATCAAGGTTTCATGGAAAGTTGGGGACATACTCAACAAGCGAGGTGACAGTCACATTGATTTACGTCACTCGTGTTTTGTTTATTTTGCAGTCCTGGTTTGTTTTATATGGCCATGACTTCTGTGCGGGACGAAAAAGCAGCGCAATCTACTTTGCCATATGCGTACCACAAAGTAGCACATTCTAATGTGCGAGTACGCTAAGGCAATCGTTCAAGGAAAATGCCTGGGAAGAGGGCCATGACCATCTTTTGTAGTGAAGGTTGCCGAACGACAGAAGGCTCAAGGGCGACATGGAAACGATATGGAGCGTACGTGATTAGAAAAGAAAGGCAATATTGAAAACTGAATGCGCACTTATATTCACACACGCTGAGATTATAGCCTACAGAGACTAACTTTACGATCGCAAATTTGCCGCCGGAAAAAAGAACGAGGAAAATATGGAGGAGGATGAGAATAAAAAGATAAAGAAGCATAATTAAGAAGAAAAGAGAAAAATCGAAGGAATGGGAAATGAAAAGAAGAAATAAGAATGGAAGAAAAAATGTATTCAGAAAATAAGAAGAAAGTAAAAAGAATGAAACGAAAATAATGGGATACAAATCGATGAATAAACGAAGAGAGGAAAAGAAAACAGATAATATTTGAAGGTTGACAAAACGAAGAAAAAAGAATAAATAGAAAATGGATGGCAGAAAAAACACTGCCGATTGATTGATTGATTGATTGTTAGTGATTCCAGGCACGTCAATTACTGAGGTCATTAGTCTCGAAAATGTAGTTCATGTTTTTCATCGGGAGGTGGCGGTAATCTTCAATTCTGAATGGCGAGATCCGGGCTAGCGGGGTTTTCCCCAACCAAGTATCTCCCACCAGTGGGGCACCGCTCGAGCCGGAACAAGTTCTAAGTCCCCGACCGGTCTCCCGGCATGTGTGGTAGTGTAGTGTGTGTGGGGGTGATGATAGGACTAGGAGGAGGAAGGAAAGATCGCGTGTGTTCCGTGGCCCGATTGTTAGGGAACTGATCCGGCATTCGCCTCCTGTTGATCTTACCGATCAGAGTAGCCGACCGCTAGAATTCTCCTCCAGATAGGAGCTGAACTCGACGTAGCAGACAAGCTAGTGTCGAAAATCCTGCTGCTGTCGGGACTTAGGACCTCGCGTTCAGAGGCTTGCAGTGACATCAGTTGATGCACTGAGCCACCGCTCCCGGTCACCGTCTTCGACTTCGTCGTTCCATTCATTCGGCTGCAAGTCCAGGCGAGACCCTTACCCAGGCAGCGCATCTGCCGCCGGCGGGCATTCCGGAAACTGAATTCCGCGGGAGGCGGCGGCGGCGGCAGCGGAGGTCGCCTCCGTGAGTCATTCAGCTAGCCTGTACGCCTGCCGGCCTGCCTCCCTCGCTCCCCGGCCAACTCTCGCGGCGATTCCGTGACATCACTGCCTCCGCCGGCGCCTGAACCCCGCACCGCCGCACCGCACCGCACCGCACCGCACCGCGCCACCACAGCACACCGCACGGTACCTCGCTCTACCCCATCACACCGCGTCTCCCCACGTCGCGCCACCTCACCACGCCACGCCACGCCACCCCATCACGCCAAGCCGTGCCACCCCAACACGCCGCGCCACGCCGCGCCACTTCACATCACCACGCCACTTCACACCACATCACATCACCACGCCACTTCACACCACATCACATCACCACGCCACTTCACATCACATCACATCACATCACATCACCACGCCACTTCACATCACATCACCACGCCACTTCACATCACATCACATCACATCACCACGCCACTTCACATCACATCACCACGCCACTTCACATCACATCACCACGCCACTTCACATCACATCACCACGCCACTTCACATCACATCACCACGCCACTTCACATCACCACGCCACTTCACATCACCACCCCAATATGCCACGCCGCGCCGAGCCACACTACCCCACCACGCCACATCACGCCGCGGCTGGCTAGGATGTGTCTCCCTACCACACCGCGCAACCCCAACACGCCGCGCGCGCCACCTCCCTTGCTGGGCCTCGCTGCGCCATGCTGCGCCATGCCGCCATGCTGCGCCTCGCCGCAGCACACCACGCCATACCATGCCTCGCAACGCGGGATACATCAAACTCCTACGTTTTCGAAAAATCGTTGTTTGTATAACCATCAATGTATTTAACATTTTTTTAAACCGAGGTTTTCTTCACATCGATGTTTTAAGTTTGATGTTTTTAAGTGATTGATATCTTATTTTCGCGTGAATAAAGTTCCATCATAATAACAACTTATAATAATTTTGAGATATACATTTGAGTGGCGGCGGTAGTGGCGGCGGTAGTGGCGGCGGTGGCGGCGGTGGCGGCGGTGGCGACGGTGGCGACGGTGGCGGCGGTGGCGGCGGCGCCTTACGTAAGCCCCGGGGAGACGCGCGCCAGACGCCGCGCGCGCCGGCAAATCAGCTTCAATTTAAAACGTGTAAATCCGAAGGCCGCGCGTAAACGCCGCCGGCCTCTGCTTGTGTCTCCGCCGCCGCGCCGCGTCGTTCAGCCGTTGGCGGTTGGGCCCTTCCTCCTCGACTTACTTTCCCTCCTCCTCCACTTTTCCTCTTCCCCTCCATCTCTTCTCCTCCACCTCCTCCTCCTTCTCTTCTTACTTTTCCTCCTCCTCTTCCTCTTAGTTTTCCTCCTCCGCCTGCTCCTCTTTTCCTCCTCCTCCTCATTTGCTCCTCCTCCTTTTCCTCTTCTTACGTTTCCTCCATCTTCTCTTTATACTTTTCCTCCTTCTCCTTTTACTTTTCCTCCTTCTCTTTTTACTTTTCCTCCTTCTCTTTTTACTTTTCCTCCTTCTCTTTTTACTTTTCCTCCTTCTCTTTTTACTTTTCCTCCTTCTTCTCTTACTTTTTCTCCTTCTCCGTCTACTTTTTCTTCCCCTCCGTCTACTTTTCCCCTCCTTCTTTGTTTTCTTCTTTGTCGTCCACTTCTGTCATCTTATTGCTAACGCGATATTGGCGACCAATATTCTCAGGTGTAATAGCTGTTTAAAGTAACTGTCATTTGTGAAAAATGACGAAAGAATATTTCTTAACAATATCTATCACGGCGTCTCTATGCCGAAAATATCTTAAAAGAGACCTCAAAGCTCTTTCTGAATGCTGGAAAGATAATTTCGTTTTTGAGTTTTCGTAATGGTCTAAAATTACGCATTTAATAAAAGTAACATTTTAGTATACTATCGTACCCGTGCGAGAACTCTCCTATGTTAAACCTCACCCTCTTTTCTATTTTTCTATTTCAAAATTAAGCCTGTAATATACTTTTACTTGATTCTGTTATCCTCTGTCACTTGTTCTATATGCTTCCTTGCAATTGATAATAATTCAATACACTCTTCTCAATATAAACTATTCTTATTTAACGATATTACCGAGCAGAGAGGTACACCCGTGTAATTCAACCGCGAAGAATATTATGTAATTAGTTTAATTTCACATACAGTTGCAGATTCTTCAGATTATTAATAGGTGAAGTAGAATTGAAAAGCGTCGAACCAGCAAAATATGATAGATTGTTCAAGAAGACATAAGTTTTCAAGACACTAAAGCGCTTCGTTTATGAGTTATTTAACAATATAGATTAAAGAAAATCTGTCGGAGTGTTGCGGTTTGCATTTGAAGTTAATATTTAGCTGCTACAAATCCTTCATATTTTTAAAGTCAAGTGCAATTTGTCACGTCTCTGTGATATTTTCTTTCTGTAGAGACCTCGTTTATAAATATTAGTTGCATGCAATGGCTGCTAAAGGTATGTATACTACTGAAAAAAATATAGAAGGCGATTATATATTTTTAAAAGTAAAACGTGTACAATTCCTACAAAAATAATTGAGAGTATTTTCCATTCAAAGTTTACAAAAATTATTTAAATTAAAATGATAAATGATCAAAAATACAAATATGTACATCGACAATTCTAAAAGTTGGTTTGAAGAGTACTAACGATGATTTCATACCATAATATATATCTGCAAATGGATCGTTTGTTTACATTATTTATCACAAATTATTCTGTATCAGCGTCAAATGTTTTACGTAAATGTAAATTAGTGTGAGGAATGGATTAAGAAAAGGCAACATTTCTGAGAACTATGAAGCAGGAAAGCCAACAGCTACGTCTAGCGGGTAGTATTTCCAAGGCGTTCTTATTAACGCGGAAGCAGTAAAAAAAACAACTTCCAGGAATGAGACGAAAATCATGAACCGGCTTTGAATGACACACACCACAATGCATGCAGGAATTTATCATATAAGCAAACATATGAGAGAGCCCCCACCCACCTCAAACTATCTTACTCCGTCGCGATTCGCCCGGTCTCGCCCAACGAAGACTCGACACTACAGCCCGGCCGACTGTGTTCAATGATTGACTGATTGGTGATACCAGGCGCGTCTCAACTGCTAAGGTCATTAGTCTCGTAAGTGTAGTCATGTGCATGTGAAAGGTGGCAGTGATCTTCCCACTGAAATCCGGCACCGACCTACAATCGGTAAGCGAGGTTTCCCTAACCTGATATCTTCCACCAGCGGGGCACCGCACCAGCCAGGACAAGCTTTAAGTCCCGACCGGTCTCCCTGAATGTGTGGTAGTGTTGTCCATATTAGTGTAAGTCTGTGTGTGTAAGGGGAGAGGATAGGACAAGGAAGAGGAAGGGCAGATCGCGCGCGGTCCGTGGCCCGTTTGTTAGGGTACTCCTCCGGCATTCGCCTAGTGTTGATCGGAGAAACCACGGAAAACTACCGATCAAAGTAGCCGGCCGCTAGAATTCTCCTCCAGACAGCGGAAGAATTCGACCTAGATAGTGTCGAAAATCCGTTTGTCAGGGTACTGCTCCGCCGATGAAGGAGGCTTGAGCAGTGAGTTCGGGGTCGTTGACGATGGCGATGGACGTCGCGACGGTACCGATCAGAATTTCGCCCCGCCAACCGCACGGCCCCGTCGACCCCGCTGGCTGCCCCCGGGCGACCCCGACCCTCCGTCCTATCAGACCGCCGACTGCCTCGCCTGTCAGACTCTCCTGAACGACGTGCAACCTCGCAATCACGTCTCCCGGCCAACTCGCCGCATCCAATTTCGGCAGTAAATTGCTTCGTAAGAACTGAAGTCCCGGTTCGTTCTCCAGAAGTCCGTTGGTGCACTGTCAGAAGATGCATTAAATGTATGTACATGTATGTATGTACATATATTTACATTAATGTAATTTAATGTACCTTTTACATTAAATGAAGATTAATGTACCAGTACATTGGTTTTAATTAACCCATTAAATTTAATGTACGACTTGACTTAACTTACTTGTTTACATTAAATTTAATTGTACACGTACATTAAATTTCATGTACATATACATGAAAGTTACTGTACGTGTACATTAAATTTAATTTAAGTACATGATAATTACTTTCATGTACTTCACATTGAAAGTAATGTAGAAATTGCAGTAGAGAGAGTGTAGGTTCGAGGCGCATTTTCGACAATTACATGTTGAATCAAAGGCAATCGCTGCCTGGTCGAGAATTCTCGAGAAGGACTGTTCTAATCTGTTGTCTCGTTTGTCATCGATCTATTTCTGGCGAATGTTTTCTAATTCCTTGAACTACGGGCCACAGAAAGTAGGCGAATCTTATCCCGACGTGGTAACCTCCATCCTTACCACCAGGTTATGGTCTGATGCCTAATTTCCATGTGGTTCATTGCCTGTGATGCAGATAGACTACACCCATGCTGCCAGGAGACGCATGTCTAGATGATGCTCGATTTTTTTAACTTTCTCGCTACGGAGTAGAGAGAAAGTTATGAAATGCTGCGCGAAAAAACGGAGAATTTTCGGCAGTAAAACTGTTATTATCGTATCCTAATATCGCAAATGTGGATAAATCCAATTGCTAAATAAAAAAATCCTTTCACACGTGGTGTAACCAGAATCCTTGTTTATGGGTACTTAATAGAGAAAAATCGATTGACGACAAAACGTTTGTCCGTCAGTGAACAACTCTAGTGGTTAAACCGTTCAGCCGATTTTCTCTAAAACTGATATTCCCAAATCGAACTACCACATGATGCGTCCCTTTGAAGTTGAAACCGATATTTTAATTTTGGGGGATCCTTTACATAAAGATGATGGTACATTTTCAAAATTTTCAAAAAATGGCTCCATAGTTTTTGATTAAATTTTGTTGTTGGATAATGTGAAGGACGTTTAAAAGAATGATGCAGGTGTCATGTTAATTGAAAACCCTGATCTTTCGAAAATTGTCAGAGTTCAAAATTTGTTTGTCTGCACTGTCTTCCTATAATTACAAGAATGAGGAAAGAGATTTTCCTTTAATTAAATATGTTCCTTAAAGACAGATTTCAGAATAAGGTCATGTACACTTTTGCGAAAATTTGAAAATGTCTCGTAATTTTACGTGAAAATACAGGCGAGAAAGTACGTGCTGGTTTAGCACCACTAATTGTCGACAATACGCGAAGAGAAGATTACAATTTTGTACCATTTATAAGAAACAATCCTCATAAAATCCCAGAAATGTGCTATTTCTAATGAATTACTCCTGCCCTGGTCTGCATCAAGCAAATTTTAGACGAAAAAATCATGGTTTATAATAAAAAGGTTACATAGAGTGCACGCAACCCGCAACACACGCTGCCTACTGTTCGACTCGAGAATGATGCTTCCTAGTCTCTTAAAACCATGACGTGTGTCCCATTTGGGCCTCGAGTCAATTTTTAAATCCCTTTCTACAACATCGAGGCATTTTTAGACACCTAGAATACAATGCGTAGTTTTCGCACTCGTACAACTAGAAGATGCGGAGGGCTTAATACTACACAGAATACCAACACTACTTGTGAAAAAAATAACGTATACTTAGTGAAGTTGTGGTTTATCTTTCTAGTGACTCATTAAACCTCAAAATCAATATTACATATATCACAAATAACGACTCATAGGGGACACTTATCTTCAAATCGATGGCTTTTATCTCAGGAAGTAGTAGAGTAGTTTTTTATTTCTCTCTTGTCACGAAAAGAATTTATTCATCCTCCCCGTTTCGTGATGTTTTTACTGTGTTGAACTCATAGGTGTGTAATAAAAGACCAAAAAATGTGTGATTAATAATTATTAAAATAAATAAAGTTTAATACATGGGAACTGAGAATGTGTTCATTCGCCCACCGTGTCATAGACACGGCGGTTTCAATCATATTTATTCGCTAGTTATTAATACAGTTTATTGGTTCTCTTGCTGAACGAAAATAAGATCGGAATAGGACCCAAATTGTCCGAGGATTTCATTTTGCCAGGATTTCATTAGCCAGGTTTTTTTCCAAGTCAAAGGCGCGCCCGTTCAGATGGCATTCTAAATAGTTTCCTCTCTTCGAAAATTCACCGCCACAAAAAAAATGTAAAAATGGAAGTGGAAATTTTAAACAGAGGCGCAATAAGTGCAAAACAATTTTTCGCAGTTTTCCCGGTTCGCAATTTTGGAACGAGGAAGGCTTCTTCTTCTTCTTAAAGCCGATCAGACGGCCTTTCCCAGTGTTTGTAGAAAATTTCGTGGCCATGAAGAACGTCATTATTCTTCGCTAGTGGGAAAACGCGTACGATTTTGCCAAAACACGACTTATCATTTCGTGACGCAACTAAACCTCAGAGATTCGAGGAAATTTTAAATCACCGTGAATATATTCAGTAGATATATGCAACACTCGTGGAGTTTAACTTTATCATAATCATAAATGAGCATTGAAGATAAATAAAAAGTTGTGATCATACAGTTATGTAACAATGATTTATTTAATAAATACATAAAACATTCAATCAAAAAAAACCGTACATCATTTTATATAGTAATTGCAGATAATGGCATTACATTGATCTTCAAAAAGAATAGCCACACGATCTCGACTGAAACAACTGACATGAAAGAGTACATTAACGAGAGTGACTTGGCCCCGTCGCCGGCGGTCGGCGCGGCGGGTATGTTAAGAACGCGCGGTACTAGCGTCGCCCGCCCGCCCGTCTCATTGCGTCAACTGCATTTAACTGGTGGGCGCAGCGACTGTCCCCTGGGCGCCGGCCTTGACACTCGACTGCCGCCCGACCGCCGCCGCCGCCGCCACCGCCACTGCCGCCGCCACCGCCGCCGCCGCCGCCGCCGCCGCCGCCGCCGCCGCCGCCTGCACGACGCGAGACGCCCAGAGCGGACCGCGCGCGCTCTCACAATGGAAGGCGACGGTCTGGGGCTGGCTGAACACTACCGCAGAACACAACGAAAGATAGCTCGTAATTTTAGGCTAATTAAATGCTCTGTCCCGAAATCTTTAGGCTCTTGTAGTTTTCTCAAAACAATTTTTCAGCCAGCTTTATTGATTGGTTTGGTTGGTGATTCCAGGTCCTTCAACGGCTAGTGACTGATTGATTTTTTCGTGTTTCCGGGCGCGTCAACTGCTCTGGTCATTAGTCCCGTTAGTATAGTGCATGTTTTTTTCTCGGGAGATGGCGGTGATCTTCGCCCGTTGGATGGCGGGATCCGGCGCCGACCTACCATCGACTAGTGGGGTTTCCCTCTAACCAGGACTCTCCCACCAGCGGGGCACCGCCCCAGCCGGGAGAAGCTCTAAGCTGCCGACCGGTCTCCCGGAATATGTGCTAGTGTAGTGCATGTTAGTGTTAGTGTAAGGGGAGAGGATGGGACAAGAAAGAGGAAGGACAGATCGCACGCGGTCCGTCGCCCGTTTGTTTGGGTACTGCTCCGGCATTCGCCTGGTGTTGATCGGATAAACCACGGAAAACTACGGACCAGAGCAGCCGGCCGCTAGAATTCTCCCCCAGACAGCGACTGAATTCGACCTAGCTGAAAAGCTAGTGTAGAAAATCCTGCCGCCGTCAGGATTCGAACCTAGGACCTCTCGGTCAGAGGCGCTGCAGTGACATCAGTTGATGCACTGAGCTACAGCTCCCGGTCAACGGCTAGTGTTTGCTCCCATTAATGTAGTGCATTTTTTATCTCGGCGGGTGGCGGTGGTATTCCCCTGCTAGATGGCCATATCCGGCGCTGACCTACCGGCGGCTAACGGGGTTTTCCCCAACCAGGTATCTCCCATCAGCGTGGCACCGCCCCAGTCAGAACAAGTTCTAAACTCACTATCGATATTCCGGGATGTGTGGTAGTGTAAAGCATGTTAGTGTACGTGTGTGTAAGTAAGGGGTGAGGATAGGTCAAGGAAGAGGTAGGAAAGATCGCGCGCTGTCCGAGGCCCCGGTACTCGCCCGGAGTAGATCGGAGAAACCAAGGAACAGTACCGATCAGAGCAGCCGGCCGCTAGAATTCTCCTCCAGACCGTGGCTGAATCCGATGTGGTAGTGTGTGTGTGTGTGGGGGGGGGGTCTAGTATCGGAAATCGTGCCACTAGGATCCCTAGGATCTCCCGGTCAGAGGCACTGCAGTGACATTAGTTGATGCCCTTACCCACCTATCCCGGTTCATCCAGCTTTAAAATAACGCTAGTAGAAACAAAATGTTTTAAAAAAATCTACTCCAAGAACTCTTATGTAATAGTTATAAGATCACAAAAATTGCGAATTCATTCATTTTTATTAATATTTACTATTTAAAAAAATTAAAATAAAAAAGACAGACATAACTCTCTCAGATAGACTAAACGAAGTCGTTATTTTATTTGGTAAATCATTATTTTTAAACCAGCGAAAGAGAGAATATTATATTCAACATTATATGACACTTAAAAATGGATTATTTTATGACAGAGTGAATTGTGAATTATGTGCTCTTCAAATTTAGCCTAAAATGTTCCTGAAATTCAAACCCAGTATTTGAATAGAAACTACGAAATCAAGGCGGGGCTGTAGCTGAGTCGGCGGAAGTTACAAACGACTTCCGTGATATTGCGAAGCAACAATACCTTCAAGGATTTCGTTTGCAGTATGTTTCACATCTCTGCTAGAGTAGCTACTGCCCTTTCAACTAATTCGAATGTAATAATCTATAAATATATACCACGTACTTTAGTTAATGAAATATTGTATTATTTTTCTTATAATTGTAATCGATTCCATGCTATGTTTTAAACAATTTAAAAAATTAATATGAAAGTAATTGATTCTATAGCATTGAAGTAGGTTCTCATTGTAGTGAACACGATTTCTGCTTAAGTTGACGACTGTTAAGTACAGTCTTATTTCAATATATTGTATCATAAACATATTATGATCAAAATAATCTTGTTTCTGCTCCCTAGTTCAAAAATCATTAGGTTTCGGTGCGGCAGTCCGAATTGCAGTGGTTGGGTTTGGTATTGTGAGATCATTTTCAGCTGAAGTTAGCGAGTACTTACATGTTTATTAAATAGTACACCCTCACATGCATATTTTTGTTTATTCTCGCTATGTTAAAAAGAATGACAGAGAAATTTACTCAATTCGGAACGTAGACCTGATTGAGTTGCTGTATATTTTTTTATTTTTTGAAATAGTAAATATTAATCAAAATTAATTATATTTGTAGTTCAGAGAAACAGAGAGGGAGAAAAATAGGTTGAAACAGAGAGAGAGAAAAATAGTTTGAAATAAGAGGGAGAAAAAATAGTTTGAAAGAGAGAGGGAGAAAAATAGGTTGAAAGAGAGGGAAAAAATAGATTGAAAGAGAGAGGGAGAAAAATAGGTTGAAAGAGAGAGGGAGAAAAATAGATTGAAAGAGAGAGGGAGAAAAATAGGTTGAAAGAGAGAGGGAGAAAAATAGGTTGAAAGAGAGACGAATAAAAACAGAAAGGCGAAGCAATATCCGTTTATTTATAAGTACACCTTTTCGCTGCATATTACTGTAAAATTGATATTTGAATTGCACCCTAGATAAAAGTTCTGACAACATACTCTGCCTACTTCTCTCACGACCGTCTCGCATAAATCAAAATCCGCATAAAGGAATTCTCAATATACCACGAACCGTGAGGTTCCTCCTAGCTCCTTGAGAGAAACCGGCCCTGTTGTACAACTCCAGTGCCTCTTGTGCCAAGGAGTTCTGGGGTCAGGCAAAAGGCGCGGAGGGCGAGATTGGATCGCGGCGAACCCAACGCTCGCACGTGGGCGAAACAGGCACGCCGCTCTTCTGAAAGGTGCAACAGGAGACAAGGCGGAGGAGAAAGAGGAGGAAGAGAAAGTGAGAGGGAAAATCTGGGTGCGTAGGCAGGGAGAAGGACAAAGGAAGAGCGGAAATGGAAAGTGAAATGGGAGCCATCTCCAAAAAAACTGGAAGCAGGTGCAGTAGAGAAGAATTCGTAGTCTGATAGAAATTGGAGGCTCGAGAGTCAAAGGCAAGCGGATTAGCTAACGTGTTTGCTACCATTGTCTTTGTGTGATGCACGTTCAAACCTGGTTCTATCATTTTGAATCAGGGAAGTGTGCATTGATCTGCACACAATAATCACTGATATATTCTGATATGTTGTTGCACTGCTTTTTTATGCACTGTTCTTTTAAACGGATCTATAGAATTATGAAGTCTATTGCGCCGTTCTCCAGTCAAATCAATTAGGAGTATGGCCGGAATGTAAATGCCTGGTAATTTCTTCAAGAGTCGCTTGATTTATACTTCCTGAAAATAGTGCTCTGCCCTTGAATTATCTAAAGAAGTAAATTACCTCAGCCACAATCAAATCCTGGAATAGTATAGCCATATTCAAAGGGCGAATGAAGATGAATACACAGTGAATACATGATGCACAGGGCTGCGTGAGATGTGAGACAGGAGGAAGAAGTTTGAAGAGCGGTGTCGGAGCAAAACAGATAAATGCAGGACTTCAAAGCAGGACTATCAAGGCAGGACTATCAAGGCAGGACTATCAAGGCAGGACTATCAAGGCAGGACTATCAAGGCAGGACTATCAAGGCAGGACTATCAAGGCAGGACTATCAAGGCAGGACTATCAAGGCAGGACTATCAAGGCAGAACTATCAAGGCAGAACTATCAAGGCAGAACTATCAAGGCAGAACTATCAAGGCAGAACTATCAAGGCAGAACTATCAAGGCAGAACTATCAAGGCAGAACTATCAAGGCAGAACTATCAAGGCAGAACTATCAAGGCAGAACTATCAAGGCAGAACTATCAAGGCAGAACTATCAAGGCAGAATTATCAAGGCAGAATTATCAAGGCAGAACTATCAAGGCAGAACTGTCAAGGCAGAACTGTCAAGGCAGATCTGTCAAGGCAGGACTGTCAAAGCAGGACTGTCAAGGCAGGACTGTCAAGGCAGGACTGTCAAGGCAGGACTGTCAAGGCAGGACTGTCAAGGCAGGACTGTCAAGGCAGGACTGTCAAGGCAGGACTGTCAAGGCAGGACTGTCAAGGCAGGACTGTCAAGGCAGGACTGTCAAGGCAGGACTGTCAAGGCAGGGCTGTCAAGGCAGGACTGTCAAGGCAGGACTGTCAAGGCAGGACTGTCAAGGCAGGACTGTCAAGGCAGGACTGTCAAGGCAGGACTGTCAAGGCAGGACTGTCAAGGCAGGACTGTCAAGGCAGGACTGTCAAGGCAGGACTGTCAAGGCAGGACTGTCAAGGCAGGACTGTCAAGGCAGGACTGTCAAGGCAGGACTGTCAAGGCAGGACTGTCAAGGCAGGACTGTCAAGGCAGGACTATGTCAAGGCAGGACTATCAAGGCAGGACTATCAAGGCAGGACTATCAAGGCAGGACTATCAAGGCAGGACTATCAAGGCAGGACTATCAAGGCAGGACTATCAAGGCAGGACTATCAAGGCAGGACTATCAAGGCAGGACTATCAAGGTAGAGACAGAACAACTAAGGTGCCGGAACAACGAGGCATCGGGACAATGGGACTGGGGCGTAAGTATGGAGAACGTGGAAGTGAAGTAGATAATCTGAAACGTCCGTCATGAGTTGGGAAGCGGGGCAGTGTAACACAGGAGTGAAAGCCAGCAAGACTGCCGTGCTACAGCGATTGCGTATGTACAATAAGCAGGATAGCGTCAGCCGTTGGACGATGAGCCAGTCTGAAAATCGCGATGATGGGATTGCAGGACACCTTGGTTTAAATGATACTCTGCAGGGATGAGACGGCACGTCAAAGCGGCTTTATGCCAAGTAAAGGCAGGGCAAAACATGGCAAGAAGATGGCACAGTAATGCAAAAGAAGACGACGGCGAGTCGAGGGGAAGGCAATGCAATGCAAGGTCGACGGCAAGGCAAGATAAGGCGACGACTCGCTAACGCAAAGCGAAGGCCCGGCAAGGCAAGGTGGCGATACGACACGGCAAGGCGGTGGTAGGTAGTGGCAGGACAAGGCGACGGCACGGCAATGTAAGGCGAGGCAAAGGCAAGGCGATGGCAAGACGACGGAACGGCAAGACGAGGGCCCGTCAATACAGAGCGAAGGCTCGGCAAGGCAAAGCGCAACCGGGCAATACGGGGCAACAACACGACAAGGCAAGGCGACAACACGGCAAGACAAGGTACGGAACGGCAGGGCAAGGTGAGGGCACGGAAAGACAGAGCAAAGACCCGGCAAGGCAAGGCATGTCAGGGCAAGGCAGCGGCACAGCTAGACAAGGCAGGAGAAGGTCTCGGGAAAGCAAGATAACACAAGTCCACGGCTCGACAAGGCAAAGCAAGGCAAGGTGGCGCCAGGACACGGCAAGGCGTTGGTACGCAATGGCAGGGCAAGACGACGGCACAGCAGCAAGGCAAAGCAAGGCAAGGCAAGGCAAGGCAAGGCAAGGCAAGGCAAGGCAAGGCAAAGGCAAGGCAAAGGCAAGGCAAAGGCAAGGCGATAGCAAGACGACGGCACCGAAAGGCAAGTCGAAGGCATAGAAATGCGTGGCAAGGCGATGGGTCGGCAAGACGGCAGATCGGCATGCCGCCGAAACAGCAAGGCAGCGTGTAGGCAAGGAAGCGGGTCGGAAGGACAGCGGGTCAGCCGCAATAACACAGGAGGCCAGTGGCTGAGACAACGGCTCGGGCTGACTTCGCCACGTGGAGCGGTCAGACTCCATCCCGCCTCCGCCCCCTCTGCCAAAATCCACCTGCCGGCGGCGGACGGCGCGGCGGACAAGGCCGCGCCGTCTGCGAACCCCCCCGTCCCCCGTCCCCCCGCCGCCCCCGCCCGCTCCATGTCCCCACTCCCCGCCCCCGCACCCGCCCCGCTGCCCGGCATTTCCGGCGAAGCTGCTCCGGAGAAACAAGTTTAGCCCTCTCGAGTACGAATGAAGCTCCGAACGCTGACGGAGATATATACGACCTTGGCTGCAACACGTCCTGGTTCCTTTTTTGTGATTATCAGAGCTCTGAACCATATTCGTGTTGCTTTCTTACTTAAACTTCTGGAACTAGCAAAATACCCGGTGTTGCCCGGACTTTCTTCATATTCAATCCTAATGAATGAGGGAAAAGATCAACTTATATAAACCACGGTATTTAAGACTATTATTTTTAACGTAATAGGTTCAAATTTCAATAAAATACTACAATTTTCTTTCGTTTTACTTTACAAGACGTGCCTATTAGGTGAAATTTTTGATGTTTTATGTACCGCTACTGGCGTCTAGCGAATAAATTAGGTACCAGTTTCGCTGCAGCACTACTAGGCTCTGGCGGAATATATTAGGAACCACGTTCTCCAAGCGAGAGGCGAAAAATGGTCGCGGTTCATCTACAAACATATTATTTAAATTATTTATTTTCCGCATTTAGGTTGTGTTAATGTTTACTAAACTTCGCTGGGACATTGCGACAATCCTAAACAAGATCTTGTAAAAATTTCATATCTATTCATACACTACTTTTTGTGGTAACGATGTCGGTTGCACGTCTTTAAATTCACTTTTATTATTGTACGTTACAAGTTATTCCATTCGTTTAATTCAGTTGCCTTTTCTTGCCTTATGATTGGTTATTTATTGTTTACGTATCGAAGATTTCCTCGGCCAATTTTAAGTAATATCTATGTAATTTTATGGACCATCTGAAATATTATTGTTTTCACATTAATAATGATGGTATTTGCAGTAATAATGGTAGCCTGTGGAATTCCACTCGTCTTCTTGATGGTGTATAGTAGTTCAATAAGGTGTCGGAGAATTTTAATATGGTTTCAAAATCATTAGGTATTGCAGACAGAAAAACACGTTTGTGTTTCGTAGGCTGTGTGATTCGTAAGATAACGTGTTCCTCTCATCCGGATTTAGGTTGAGATATGGACTTTTATATAATTGATGGGTTGAGTAAGATAATCAATTTATTTACACGTTTCAGCTAAAAAGCGAAAATAACTCCTTCATTGACTCAATGACGGAATGAATTTTCATTTGAGTTCCGACAAATGAGCATGCATCGACAATAAAACTCTCAATTATTTGTGATGGTCGTAGACTGCCACACCTTAAAAGACACTTCCGGACATACCTTTCTTTCTGTTTCTGCTCTAGCGGATTTTACAGTCGAAGGCAGTAGATGTTCAAATCAGCCATGAATTTGATTTCAGTTTTTTGGTATTTTAGAGTGTGATTTCGCATTTGCAAAACTGATATACAGTTTTAACCCCTTAATTGATTGATTGATGATTCCGGGCGCGTCAACTACTAAGAGCATTAATCCAGTAAGTATAGTGAATGTTTTCATCGATGAGGTGGCGGTGATCCACCGCTAAATGGCCAGATACTTGCCGACCTACTCGCCTTACGGGGATTTTTCCACTATGAGGTATCACCCATCAACAAGTCACCGCCCCAGTTGAGACAAGCTCTAAGCTCCCGACTAGTGTGACAGTGTAGTGCACGTAAGTATCTGTAAGCAAGAGGTGAGGATAGGTCAAGGAAGGGGAAGAAAAGAACGCGCGCGGTCCGTGGCCCGTTTGTTAGGATAATGCTTAGGTATTCACCAGGTGTTGATCGGAGAAACCACGGAAAACTACCGATCAGAGCAACCGGCCGCTATAATTCTCCTGTAGATTGCGTTGAACTCAATCTAGTTATGTAGCTAGAGCCGGAATTCCTGCCACCATCGGGACTGAAACACTAGGACCTCCAGGTACTAGGCGTTTAAGTGACATCAGTTGATGCTCTGAGCCACCTAAACCGAAATTTTTACTCATGAAAATGCCGTTTTTTTAATAGGCTTCCGAGACCGGTGTGGTTTGAACCTTGGTTCATCGGAATGGGCCGCTTTTGCGACATGGAGACTATCGTTTCGGCCAGTAACTTGCGGCTTTCTTCAAAGAAGAACTGTTGACGGCAGCCACCACGACACAGATGCGGCTCGTTTCAGTCAGCCAAGATTCATTCACACAAAAAGGGTTTTGTCATCCGTGAAAAATAACAGCATTCAAGGTGTATAACAATTACCCAGGGAACTCGAGTTTAACAGTCCTGTATATGGGTAGTTAATCGAGACGAGTTCTTTTACCAAATGTTTAGCTGTTAACGTTGATGTTGAGTTTTTTCGGGAGGAAGTATTCACACTTTCGACTTTCGACATCTGACCTCCCTGCCATTTCTGGCGAAGGGTTAACGGTTGTGCCCAGGCGTTTTGTCCGTCTCCGCGATAAAAATGCTGCTTTGGCGCGAGTGGCCATTTGGAAAGCGGACGTGCAGTCAGCAATATTTTAGGCTTAATGCTCTTTTTCACGCTAGTCTGCAGGTGACAAGCGCGCGTAGCGGGACAAGCTGCATAATGGGACAAGCGGGCACTGTAGGACAAGCGGGCACTGTAGGACAAGCGGGCACTGTGGGACAAGCGGGCACAGTGGGACAAGCGGGCACTGTGGGACAAGCGGGCACTGTGGGACAAGCGGGCACTGTGGGACAAGCGGGCACAGTGGGACAAGCGGGCACAGTGGGACAAGCGGGCACAGTGGGACAAGCGGGCACAGTGGGACAAGCGGGCACAGTGGGACAAGCGAGCACTGTGGGACAAGCGGGCATTGTGGGACAAGCGGGCATTGTGGGACAAGCGGGCATTGTGGGACAAGCGGGCACTGAGGGACAAGCGGGCACTGAGGGACAAGCGGGCACTGAGGGACAAGCGGGCATTTTGGGACAAGCGGGAATTGTGGGACAAGCGGGCGTAGCGGGACAAGCGGGCGTAGAGGGACAAGTGGGCGTAGAGGGACAAGTGGGCGTAGAGGGACAAGCGGGCGTAGAGGAACAAGCGAGCGTAGAGGGACAAGCGGGCGTAGAGGGACAAACGGGCGTAGAGGGACAAGCGAGCGTAGCGGGACAAGCGAGCGTAGCGGGACAAGCGGGTGTAGTGGTACAAGAGAGCTTAGCGGGCGTTCGGGAGCACTGACTGCAGTTGCTACACTTGCTGTAGTGGGTGGTGGTGGTTGCTTTCCGGGAGGAGTTCTTCACCCAACAAGCCCTCGGAGCCACTCCCGCGCGCAGAAGGTTAATGGTTGCGCCGGACGTTTCGTTCACCTCCGCGCCGCAAACGCTGCGTGGCGCAAGTGCCATTTGGGAACCGGTCGCCGCGGCGCTGAGCGCTTCCTGCGCGCGACGGGGTCGGGTGGCGCTACGCGAACCGCGCATGCGCAAACGCCAACCTGCCAGCGCCATTGAGAAAAGGAACAGCGACCGCCGCTCACGACTCGAGCTGTACAAACCGCTTGGAGACCGTCGCTTCATTTGGTCACATGACGCTTTATGCCTCGTCTTGCCTGGGTGGTTTGCCAGTGCCTTGATGTATGAAGGAAGTATGTACTTCCAGTATGAAGGAAGGAATAATTGGTTGGTTGGTTAGTGATTCCGGACACGTCAACTTCCCAGGTCATTAGTCCCGTAAGTGTAGTGTATGTTTGTCATCGGGAGAAGCTGTGATCTTCCCCCACAGTAAGAGATCCGGCACCGACCTACCGTCGGCTAGAGGGGTTTCCCCTTAACCAGGACTCTCCCACTAGCGGGGCACCGCCCCAGCCGGGACAAGTTCTAAGCTCCAGACCGGTCTCCCGGAATAAGTGGTAGTGTAGTGCATGTTAGTGTAAGTGTGTATGTAAAGGGAGAGGATAGGACAAGGAAGAGGAAGGAAAGATCGTGCGCGGACCGTGGCCCGTTTTTTAGACTACTGCTCCAGCATTTGCCTGGTGTTGATGAGAAAAGCCTCACGGAAAACTACCTGTCAGAGCAGCCGGCCGCTAGAATCCTCCTCCAGACAGCGACTGAATTCGACCTAGCTGAAAAGCTAGTGTCGAAAATCCTGCCACCGTCAGGACTCGAACTTAGGACTTCCCGGCCAGAGGGGCTGCAGTGACATCAGTTAATGCACTGAGCTACCGCTCCCGATGAAGGAATGGTTCATGAGGTGTAAATGTTGAGAATTGATGAACGATTATGATGATAGAATGGAATGCAAGATGATATGACTGGTCACTCACACATGGAGTAAAAATATCTTGGACCTCCCCTTCACCGGTACCAGAAGTTGCCGCCTTTGTCTCTGTGTACTTCGACGCTCGAAGCCTACGCTCCTCCAAGGTCGGCTCTGTGGATATAAAAACGAAACAATAACGAATTTATTATGTCACGGATTTTTTTCTGTCATTTTGAACCGGCTAAGGTGTTTCAGAGGATCAATTGATGTCACTGCAGTGCCTCTGATCAGGAGGTTCTAGGGTTCGAGTCCCGACGTCGGTAGGATTTGAGACATGAACTAGACAGCTAGGTCAAAGTCAGCCGCTGTATGCAGAAGAATTCTAGCGACCGGCTGCGCTCATTGATAGTTGTCCTTGGTTTTTCCAATCAACACCAAGCGAATGCCCAAAAAGAATTCTAACAAACGGGCCAAGGACCACCACCGATCTTTCCTTCCTCTCCCTTGTCCCATCTTCACCCCTTTCTTACACACACACACTCGCATGCACTATACTACCACACATGTTAGGAGACCATTCGAGAGCTTAGAGCTTGTCCGGCTGGGGCGATGAAGCACTGGTGGGAGATTCCTGGGTGGGATAATTCCGTAAGTCACCGAAGGTCGGCACCGGATCTCCCCATCCAGCGAAGAAAGATCACCGCCACCTCGCTAGATAATAACATACTTACTACACTTACGTGACTAATGACCTTAGAAATTGACGCGCCAGGAATCTCTAATCAATCAAAGTTCCATTTTGGCACCGCGATCCAAGAAAGACGAAGAAAAGATAAAATAAAGCAAAGATAAAAAGAAAAAGATAATAAAATAAAAATAAAACAAACCTAAAAGAAGATGAAGAAGAAGAAAAGAAAGAGAAAAGAAAGAGGAAAAGAAAGAGGAAAGAGAGAGAGGAGTAGAGAGAGGAGTAGAGAGAGGAGGAGAGAGAGGAGTAGAGAGAGGAGTAGAGAGAGGAGGAGAGAGAGGAGTAGAGAGAGGAGTAGAGAGAGGAGTAGAGAGAGGAGTAGAGAGAGGAGTAGAGAGAGGAGTAGAGAGAGGAGTAGAGAGAGGAGTAGAGAGAGGAAAAGAGAGAGGAAAAGAGAGAGGAAAAGAGAGAGGAAAAGAGAGAGGAAAAGAGAGAGGAAAAGAGAGAGGAAAAAGAGGGGGGAAAAGAAAGGGGGGGAAAGAGGGGGAAAGAGGGGGGAAAGAGGGGGAAAAGAGGGGGGGAAAGAGGGGAAAAAAGAGGGGAAAAGAAAGAGAAAAAGAAGAGGAGAAGAGAAGGCTGAACAATACGAGAAGTGGGCTTCCGCGGCGGCCGAGGCCTCCAGGGCCGCCGTGCAGCCCGCGTGTCGAGGCCCACACGCGCCTCGCAGCGCCGCGCCGCGCCGCGCCGCGCCGCGCCGCGCCGCGTCGTCCGCAGGGCCAGACGGCCTCGAAGCAGGAGGAAGGCCGCCTCCGCAGCCACTGCTTTATGTCGCCTGTCGATTCGCCGTTTGCCCCTTAAATCGTCTGCATCTGCGACGCCCATGTGCGTTCGCTGCAACCGGACCGCCGTCGCCCGCATCGCCTCTCGCGTCACCACACGAACGATCGACACCACTGGAACGTCATTATCAATATCGATGTTTTTAAAACATCGATGTACTTAACATAGATTTATTGCCGATGGTTTTTGTCATCGGTGTTTTAAACTCGATGTTTTTAATTGGTTGATATGTTATTTTTGAATGTAAAATACAACGACAAAAACCTACAATAAATTTTCAAATATTTATAATTTAAACAGTCATTTGGACAAAGCGACCCAAAGTGAACAAAGTGTTGATTTTTTCACTTTGGGTTGGTCCCGTTCGGTTTTCGGTCGGTCGGTTTTTCCCGGTCAATTTTTTTGTTGATAAATGAAGTGCATTATCTTTATACTAAACAAAAAGAGAAAGAAAGTTTTATTAATTGTTCTGAAGTCCTTTTTTTGTCAGCTAAATCTCATTTTTAAATTAATAAACATGTCCACCACGACATGAATACACTCCGCCATGCATGTGAATTTTGATGTGAGATGTTACTAAAATAGTTTTACAACCATCGATATTCCGAAACATCTATGTTTTGTTGTCGAATGTAATGCACGTGCCTGCTGTCAGGTAACGATGTTTGCTTCTCGAAACGGACAACTATGCCGCGAATTTTTCTACAGATGGTGGTCAACGCCTTTTTCTAGTTTGCTTTAAATAAAAATACTTTAATATTTTCGCGTTATTTAAAATAACAGAAAAATAAAAACAAAAATCTTGTTACTGGATAACCTTTTAATTTTTACATATTTTGATTGTTTCACGTTAGTAGAAGTACATTTTTCTAATTAGTTTTTAAATAAAAATAGTAATTTTATTAGACCTTATGTGAAATTGATCTTTCTAATATCGGGTAAAAATCTTAGGTGTTTTTTGATATTGATCTTCTTATATTGGATGAAAATCTTTGAAAAATGAAACAAAACAAAAAAACGTTGAGCTGTCCAAATACAATTGCTCGTACTGAAATATGACAATTGGTCCGCGAGATGCCAGATTACTTGCCAATTTGTTGTAGTCAGATTTTTTCACTTGCACACTACTTTTTACTCACACTTACTCACTTTTGTTCTTCCCAACATCGCTGCTTTTACTGGGTACATGTGTAGTTACGGTGACATAGCTATACGAAAATACTTGAAGTCAACGGTGTACAATAAAACTGGTATCTAAAATTGGGGTCACTTTTTGGTGATGTGTGTTCAAAATGGGGTCAGTTTTTAGAAACATGTTTAGAATTTTTTTTCGGAAAATGTCCCGAAGGCAGTTCTGTAGATTCAGGTACCTCGTCTTTAGATGCTTCTTTCCGCATGTTTCCGTACGTTCCCCCACAGAATGACGGTTTTTGACATGTGACTTTCCTTGAACTCCGACGATATATGCACTCACCATTGTTAATATAACATTAATACACTATTTTCACAATATTCTAAAGCTATCATGTTAGAACAAACGCTTTATTCCTTTCCATTGTTTCTACACGCGTCCCCTTGTTCACCGCCAACGTTTCCACGTAAGTTTTTCTGCTTTGTGTCTCGCCGTCTGTCTGGACGTCACCCCCACCTCCTCATCCACCGCCGCCGCTGCCACCTACCTCTCTGTCCCTCCTCGACCTCCACAGCGCCCGCCCCCGTCCCCACCGCCGCCGTCATTTCTCGGCCACCACCGCGGCCCACACCGCCGCCACATCTCAGCCACTGTCCCATGCGCGATGTAAAATTGCATCGCACGCACTCGAAATATTATGTAAAACTGTTGACATAAGGTGTATTAAAAATCCGAAAACAGTTTTATTTAGTTCTGCCAACTTATATTTTATATCTTCTTAGTTCTGTCAACTTATATCTTCTTCCACTCCGGATCATAATATTTCTTTGAGGAACATGTTCTTGTATGTTTCTACAGCGCCATCTCTGTGGGTAAATTAAGGATGCGTTCTACAAGTTTCTACAGTTCTATTTGTGTCTTTCCGTTCAACTAGTTGCCCTGCTGGTAAGGTCGCGGTCTGCCGTTGGTGGGCAACCTTGACATCAGTGGGCATCCTTGACATCAGTGGGCAACCTTGACATCAGTGGGCAACCTTGACATCAGTGGGCAACCTTGACATCAGTGGGCAACCTTGACATCAGTGGGCAACCTTGACATCAGTGGGAAACCTTGACATCAGTGGGAAACCTTGACATCAGTGGGAAACCTTGACATCAGTGGGAAACCTTGACATCAGTGGGAAACCTTGACATCAGTGGGAAACCTTGACATCAGTGGGAAACCTTGACATCAGTGTTCAAGCCGATTGATTGTGTCTCGCTACACCACAAGTTACCCTCGCGCCCACCGTCCAGCAGCGACAACACACAGCGGAGACGTTGCGTAAGGCAAAAAGGATGGCAGGAAACGTTCCGACCCAAGGCAGGTTCTGTTTTCATTCGACCGTTCAGGATTTCGACTGTAAATGTGTGTATTATGAAGCCACAACCAAGAGCGTTGTTCGATTTCCATTAAGATAAAAACGACTGAATTAAGTATAACAAAATTAAAACTTACTTGTCATATCATTTCAAATTACATGTTACATGTTATTTTGCATAAAACTCAACGTATAATGTGAAAAATAATAAGTAAAAAATATTTTTATTACAATTAAGATGAAAGTTTGGGAAATTTTTATTACTTTTATCAGTTTGTTTCAATTGTTTTTATAATAGTACAATGCCTACCCAGACGTTAACCAATTTTAGAGTTGTTCGACTTTGTTCAGATTTAATATGAATATTCTTTGAAGTCATTTAAATTACGTACGTGAAAGATTTTTTATTTCTTCGATTAGATGATGGCAGTTTTAAGTATAGTATTCTAAGTAATGTGCCACGTTTTGACGATTGCAACCAAGCGGATCTTGATAGTTCAGTATCTATCTGTTTGTAACTAGTCTGTTAGGAGTTCATAAGCAAGTATATTAAATTAAACATTATATAAAATATATTACAATATTTAATAGTATAATCGTATATGTTTTTAAACCCTCGCTTCGTTTTCGTGCATCATTCACGAATTATCTGCATACCAACAGTGAATAGAAATCAGAAAACGAGCCCACAACTCTAGAATGATCTAGATATTATCACGACAATTTCAAAACTCCTCATTTTTCCTAGACAACTAAAGGATTAAAGTAAAGTTACGTGCGCGGTTGTGCTAATAAAAGCTCACCGCTGAGACGACGTCCAGAAATGTACAGAGCGAGCGGCTTTTTTTCTTCCTCCATCGAACAATAGCCTTGTTTACCTACGTGCTCCGCACACATAACGAGCTCAGACTCTTCACATACACTCCACCGCCTCTCTCCTCCTCATCCTCCCGTGCTTCCTCGATCAGCGCGCTGCCCCGTCCCTCAGAGTTCATTCACAATGGAAACGTAAAAGCGGCTCCACACATTCGGTATTCGCCGAATAGCGAGCAACCGCTGGCCGAATCCCGAGTAGTGTGCATGAGTTGCTTGCTATTAGCCGAGTGACCAACATTCGGTTTTCGCCCTACCAACCGCGTGTCTGTCTTTTGGACACATCGAAGGGAGCGAACATTCGCCGAACACGTCAGCTGCTCGGGATTGGGCGAGCACTAGCTCGCTGCTCGGCGAATACCGAATGTGTGGAGCCGTTTTTATGGTGGCTCCACACGTTCTTTATTCGACGAACACGAGTTGCTTGCTATTTGAAGAGTGACGAACATTTGGTGATCGCCTTACCCACCGCGTGTCGGTCTTTTGGACACATCGAAGGGAGCGAACATTCGCCGAACACGTCAGCTGTTCGGGATTGGGCGAGCACTAGCTCGCTGTTCGACAAATACCGAATGTGTGAAGCCGTCTTAACGTACACGGGAAAGCTTGGTGCAATGTTATTTGACGGAAACGTTCAGAATGACGAAAATAGACAAAAGGTGACAGTAAATGTAAGACGTAACCGTAAAATTTCGTAAGACCCAAGCGTTCACGTACACTGTGATCTGAGGGCAATACATACTCGTGAACCGCGCTAAGATCCAATGCTCTCGTGTTTTCGATAGAAACAAATGCAATTTATAAAAGCAATAATTGTCATAACATAATCATCTCTCATGAAACCTTTCATATTCGTGGCGCTCGTGGTATACAAAACAAGTATGAAAAGAAATACCTCGGGAGGTTCTATGTTTACTGATGAATTCACCAGCCACATAGCGGCGATGCAAAAGAGGTAATTTTCCAGGAGGAATACAGCGATGACTGGCTCATACGAGACAGATTCTTGAACATCATTCACCAAAATCACAGAAGAGAAATAATTCTCAAAGAATGATCAAGTCCATTTTACTCTATATCTTCCGCATATATAGAAAATGTCAGAGGCAATATTTAGTGATACGTTTTAATGACTATGTTTGCGGGGAGCTTGTGCATAATTGCTAGCAAATTCGCCTTCCACTACTGGCATACGGATTTGATTCCGATCAATGCATGAGGAATTTGTGGGGGACAAAGAGGATTCTGGGCAGATTTTCCGCGTTGTTCTGCTTCTTCGGCCACTCATTCTAATATTGCTCTATTCCAATTTACACCATCAATGGATTGATTGTTAGTGATTCCTGACGCGTCAACTACTAGAGTCATTAGTCCCGTAAGTGTAGTTCATGTTTTTGGAAGATGGCTGTGTACTTCTCCCACTGGATGGCGGTATCCAGCGCCAACCTACCGTCTGTCAGCGAGCTTTTCCCCAATCTGGTACCTCCCACCAGCGGGACACCGCCCCAATCGGGACAACCTCTAAGCTCCCGACCGGTCTTCCGGCTTGTGTGATAGTGTAGTGTATGTTAGTGTACGTGTGTGTAAGGGGTAAGGATAGGACAATTAAGAGGTAAACAAGATCGCGCGAGGTCCGTGGCCCGTTTTTTTAGGGCACTGCTCCGGCATTCGCTTGGTGTTCATCGAAGAAACTACGGAAAACTACCGATTAGAGCAGCCAACCGCTAGAATTCTCCTTCAGTCAGCGACTGAATTCGAGCTAGTTGACAAACTAGTGTAAAAATCCTGCCACTGACGTGACTCGAACCTAGGACCTCCCAGCCAGAGTGACTGCAGTTACATCTACACCATGAACATCATCGATAACTGTCACATACTTATTCGATCACTCAACGGTGACATGTGACACGAATGACCTTAGTAGTTGTATGATCCCTACCCCCAAAGCATAAATAATAAATAATACATGGTCCTTTCGGTCATGGCGGATTCGGGGATGTAACGGTCAGCGTACCGGACTGTTGTACTCCAGTTTGCGGGTTCAATCCCGATCGAAGCCGTGGATTTTTAAGGGCGAAAAAATCCTTCGTACGCCTTCCTTCGGAGGGGAAGTAAAGCCGGCTGTCCCATGTTAGTAGATTTACTGCATGTAAAAAAAACCTCAAGCCTAAAAGAAGCCTCTGAGCAAAATTGAGATCCGCCTGTTTCGTCGCCCAAGATAATACCTCCTATCTCCGCTAGGTGGTGAAAGGAGCGTAGCGAAATTTGCGTGGTTAGACGGAAGAGCGGGCCTGATGGCCCGAGTCTCGCCACGTAAAATAAGGCATTAACTAACTAACTTTCGAACGTCACCTTCAAGTTTATGATAAAAGTGCACGTTCACTTCGTTACGTCTGCGTTATCGTTTTCATTATGAGTAGCCCTGCTCCGTGACTCTCCGTGAGTCGCCTACGCACGCGTTGCCGATGCGTACAACGCAACTTCACCGGACGCACTCACGCACGCACAACGGCCTGCCGTGAATGGGCGGCTGCATACGTCCCCTCCCCCCTCCACACACTCCCCCCTCCACCAGCCCCTTCTCCTGCCCCTTCCGAGGCGCACGTGCCGGCCGCACAAAAACCTGTCCCATGGAGGCTGCAGAGGGAGGCGGCGCGGTTTAGGGACGGCGGGGGAGGGGGAACGGGGTAGACAGACAATGCGCGTCGAAGAAGGCACGGGAAGGGAAAAGGGGAGATGACGAGAGAAGGAATGCCCGGGTGAAGGGAAGGGCCGATCCACGGTGCGGCCTTGGTGGGAGGGACGTGGTTGTAGGAACATTTCGATATATTTTACCTTCAATATTCTACTCGTAACATGAGTAACTGAATTACATAATATTAAGGAGGGCATATACACTCAGTTCAGAGTTTCACCCGTCCGTTTTTGCGTCTCTCGTATTTTGAGCTTGTTTTACAGTCATTTTTTCATCATTTTTCTGGGCAGAATATGGATGGAAAATGGACGTTCATTTCTAGCCGCTACTGTTTCGGTATCGACTCTGGCTGAACGAGAAGGAGCATTTTACACGGTCATTTCGATTTCTGCACCCAATTGTGATGAAAATGTTTCCTCTGGACGCCGCGAAAAGCGCTGAAGATCAAACAATTGAACATAGCATCTGTGGTAACAAAGTTAGTTAGTTTATATTAGGACCGGGCAAGGAATGAGCATTAGAATACAGTACGTGTTTTATTTCTAACTTCACAATCACTTCACATTACAATTCAACAAATTAGAACGCTCTCAAAACTGTACAAAAGCAACAAATAGCACCACACGCGCAACAAACCAGAGAAAGTTCCAAAAAGAGGCTCCAGGAGAGCGGTAGTCAAACTCAATGATAAGGAAATATGAAGCATGCGGAATTTTTTCGTACAAATTTCTTCGTTTGGTCCATCACTTTTCTATACCGACGAAAATTGATGAAAAAATGACCGTGTAAAACGGACTTGAGCGTATTCCGAAGATACTTACGAACATCCAGTTCTGCCCACCTGGTTTTACCGCGTCATGTTCCTAGCTCGAAGGCTCTCTTCCTCTCCCCTCACCTTTTCCCAGCTCCTCCTCTTATTCCCACCCCGCCTACCCGTTGTTCACCTTCGTCCAGGTATAGTCCGCTAGTATGCGTGAAGACGGTTCCTCACATTCAGAATTCGGCTGGTAGGGTGACGAATCCCAAGTGAAGAGGGGTTGCTTGCTATTTGCCGGACGCCAAACATTCGGTGCTCGTCCAACCCACAGCGTGACAGTTTCCTAAAGCGACTCCACATCATCCGGCCCTAGACATAGACTGACCGAGCGATCGCCCCGAGTCAAGGGGACCCTATGATGGGACTGAAGGAAGAAAATTAGTAAAAAGTTGAAAAAGATATTAGAACTCCAGAAAATCGTTATCGTAATTTTATAAGTCACGGTACAGGAGAGTGATATTTTATAGTTTTCAATTAATTACCTTAAGTGTGATTATAATCATTACTTATAAGTAGGACTCTACGAAATGAATCAAATGACGCCAACATTAAAGTACGTTCTACTGAAATTCATTTATTATTATTATTATTATTATTATTATTATTATTATTATTATTATTATTATTATTATTATATTATTAATAAGTAATTTGTTTAAAAACTAAGTTAACACAACAATCTTTTACGTTTTAAGATCACCGTATGAAATTGTATAATTAAATCACAAAATATTTTTACTTAAAACTATTATTTAAAATACATTTCCAAACCCTTTTTCTAGTTTAAAAGTGTTTTTTATTCTTTCACATTTCTTATTTTTTCGGGATGGGGCTGTACGTTTCAGCATTGCCCCGGACGCAAGTTGTGTAGCTCGGGCACTGCTCCACACATTCGGTATTTGAGGAGTAGCATGCGACCGCTTCGCCGAATCCCGAGTAGTGTGGACGAGGCGCTTGCCATTCGACAAGCGACGAACATTCGGTGCTCTCCCTACTTTGCCAGAATTTCGGACACATCAAAAAAGCGAACATTCACCGAGCACATCAGCTGTTCGGATTTGAGCAGTAGCTCGCTTCTCGACGAATGCCGAATGTGTGGAGCCGCCTTTAAACAGTATGCGAACATTCGCCGATAAACTTGCCTTATCGAAACTGAGCGAGCACTTGATCACGACTTGCTGAATTTGTGGAGCCGTTTTCAGGGACAGTGGGCATCCTAGAGGGTTGGCATTCTAGAGAGTGCAAGAGAGGCTGCGCTTTTATTCTGGAGATAGCCTGTCGCTTCATGCTCTGTAGACAGCTCAAATGTAAGAATTGGGGGCCAGGCTACCCGCGGAGGTCCGCGGGCAACTCTCACTACATTGTCAGAAATTACATTAAATTCCTTGTTCATTAAAGTGAAATTAATGTACATGTACATTAAATTAATGTTTAACTTCAAATCCATGTAGATTTAATGTACAACTGTTTACTTAACTTACTTGTGTACATTAAATTTAATTGTACGTGTACATTAAATTTAATATGCACCTACATTAAATTTACTGTGCACGTACATTAAATTTACCGCGTGTGTACATTAAATTTAATTTAAGTACATGAAAATTACTTTCATTGACTTTTACATTATAAGTAATACTGACAGTGTAGACTAGAGCCGACCGCGCACAATTATATTTTCTCCCCCCATGTAGGACTGACTCGATAGGTAGCGGATCACAGCCACTGCCCGCAGATAATAAAATCCCTGGACTAGAGTACACCAAGCGGGGCGCCCTTTTGAGCAGCCCTGCAGTAGTGGACCGCTCTCTGGAAGGCGTTTTATGCTGTCTTTCACGACGTGATAAAACACGAACCCGTATCCTAATGGAAATCGGAAGTTGATGGGATTCGGTTTAACGGAGAGGTTAAAGGCATAGTCGTTTGTTTTCGCCCTGACCGGTAAAACGGTACGGGTAAAACCGGCAGGAAATCCCAAACATAAACGGACCACTTGGTGAATGCGACCGTGGTGAGGAGGGGGAAGAAGAAATGTGGTCACAATGGCAAAATAAGGTTGGGGAGAAAATGAGGATGGAAGTGCTGAATTGGAAGACGTCGTAAATGTTTTTTTTTTTTGTCGAAATATGTACCAGACACCGCTTGAATTTTATTACGAAAAATTGGTACTATTTTTATCGTAATGCGAGAAGAGTAATGTTTTTTAGGTGGCTTTGCTCCTCGGCACCCTTGCGGGTTTGGTGGTAAAACGGTTAGTGTATCGTATCCAATTTTGTTGGATATGCTTAACGTAAGTTTGCGGCTTCAAACCCGATCGAAGTCGTAGATTTGTAAGGGGAAAAATCATTCATACTTCTTCCTTAGGATGTGAAATAAAACCGGCTGTCCCATGTTGTAGATTTACTGCATGTAAAAGAATATCGAGCCTAAAAGAAGCCTCTGAGCTGAATTCAAATTCGCCTCTTTCGACACTTGAGAAATACCTTCATTTTTCGCTAGATGGTGAAAGGAGAGCAGCAAAATTTGAGCGGTCAGACGGAAGAGTGGGTCTGATGGCCCGATTCTCGCTATGCAAAATAAGACATTAACTAACTAACCAACCAACCCTGCGCCGACCCCTTCGGCGGTTTCGTACCCCGCCGCCCCCAACCACTTTCCTCTTCTACCCGCCCGGTCCGGCCCGCACGTGCCCAACACACAAAAACCTGTAGTGGAGGGTGAAGCAGGAGACAGCGGGCGTGGGGGCCGGGGGAGTTGGAAGCGGCATTGACAGGGTGGAGGTGCAGGGGCGCCGGAGGGTGAGATGGCGGGGGTGGCGCCGGACGCTTGGGCACAGGAGGTCAAACACTTTTGCCGGGGAAGGGTGGCGGCGTAAGCAGTGGGGTGGGGTGGTAACGGAAGTGGGAGTTGGATTGATTGATTTTATTTTATTAATGATTTCGGACGCGTCAGATGCTAAGGACATTCGTCCTGTCAGTGTAGTGCATTTTTTCTTGGGAGGTGGAGGTGGTCTTCCCCGCTGTATGGTGAGATTCAGAGCCGACCTAACCGTCGGCTAGCGGGGTTTTCCTCAACCAGGTATCTTCAACAAGCGGGGCATTGCCCCAGCCGGGACAAGCTCTAAGTCCCCGACCGGTATCCCGGCATGTGTAGTAGTGTAGTGCATGTAAGTGTAATTTGTGTATGTAAGGGGGTGAGGATAGGACAAGAAAAAGGAAGGAAAGGTCGCGCGCGGTCTGTGGCCCATTTGGTCGGGTACTGCTACGGCATTGGCCTTCTTGTCATCGTCGGGACTCGATCTTATGACCTCCCTGTCAGATATCCTCAGCCACCTCTCTGTACGGGGATGGAGATAGCGACGATGACGGCAGTAGTGGTGCGGCGGTGACGTCTCACCCAGACAGAAAGCGAGACAGGAAGTTACAGTGATGACAAAAAGCGGAAAACCGTCGGTACGTGGAAGTGATGGAGGTCAACAGGGGTTAGTGCAGAAGCACGGGCAATGAAGAAAACACCAATTCCTTTCTTAACCGATAGACATTTCTATTTATATGTTTCATTTCATTGTTAGAATCACAATATATATTTCCATAATCTTTAATCAGAAATGAAAAAGTAATATCGAGTTGCGGAATAAATTGACGTACAGTACAAGCGAAATTATAAAAATGCAACACATTACGCAAAAGAGGAAAATGCGAACTTCTCAGAGCCGTCGTGTCAAAAGCCCCTTATTTCCCCCCATATTCGTATTACTAAAAATTTTCCTGTCGAAACACAAATGGCATCACGCAATGCTGGATTTGGCAGTGTGAATCATATCTCTTTGCTCGTATTGCAATACACCGAACAAAAAGGTGCACAATATATGAAAAAAATAAAAAGAGTATTTTAGAAAACGTTGCTGTCGAGCTTACTTCAACCGCTGCATCATCATCTTCATCGTCGTCGTCGTCGTAATGATGAAATTTATGACGTTGACCAAATTTATGATAATTTTGACGATAATGGTGACTATAGTGACGATGACTGTCATTTTGACAATATCGATGACGGTAATGATGACAATCATTATGATTATGATGATAACTATAATAATAAATATAATGATTAAGAATTATCTCATTAATGAGAGGAGTTTTGGAATATTTAGACCAACAATTTTCTAATAACTTGGCTTATTTGGATAAAACAAAGTGTTTTTTTCTATTTTTTTATATTTCCATTGGACAATTATTAGTGTTTATAATAAGTTCCTATTTATTAGAACAATAATATTGAAATAAAAAAAATAAATCAATATAGCAATAAATCATTGAACATGTGTCATCAATGCACCACTATCTAAAAAGTAAGAGTATTCAGTAAAACTGATAAGTCCTTGTCATCGTTATACGTAAACTACCTAAAAACTAAGAGTATTTTGTAAAACTGATAAGTCCTTGTCATCCATATAAGTAAAAAAGTAGGGAGAATCGATCAATCTGTTGTGTAAAATAGTTTGGAATTTCGCACTGGAGTCAAATATGTTTTGTGTTAGTCGCGAAGGTCGAAGTTTGGTGCATCGCAGTCTACTTGAAAATGCGCGTGCCTAGCAATCGACCAGTGTTGAATCCCCTCTCCGTCGGGAGAGGAATCCTAGAACCTCCCAGTTAGAGGCACTGCAGTGACATCAATTGCTGCCTGAGCCACCTCTGCCGGGTTTAGCCGTTGGTCAAAAGTACACTCGCGGCCGCGGTAGGGCAAGGGGGAGGGGAAGTGGAGGGGGTGGAGGGGGCGTAGGCGGGCACAGGGGGCGTGGGCGGCCGCGGGAATGTTGCCGAGCGGCATTACTGGGCAGCGGATGGCACTGGGCGCGTCTCGCACCGCCTGGGCCGACCCCGAGGACGAAGCGGGCTGCAGCGGTGGAGAGGAGGGGCGCTGGCAATGCAATGCAATGCAATGCAATGTAATCTTTATATTTAAAAAAATAAGGTATTCTGCCATGGCTTCGTTTAGAGCTTCTACTGGACCGATTGCTGATTTTTTTTCTTTTAAGTGAAAGAATATGATCCCTATATGTTTTATCAGATATTGTTTGGGTTGATTCACCACCATTTACGGTGTAAATTAATTAATTAAATCATTCTTTAATAGTTCGCTTATTAATAGTCAATTGTTTTCTTTCAAAGGGTGGCAGTTTCAAAATCGATATACATAGGTCGATAGATGTGTGTTCACGCTGCTTGATGTTCTGTTTTGATTGTTGAGATTTGTTTACAATTCATCAAGGTTTTGTTTCAGTGTAATAATTGCATTGTGGTGTTGACAGTTTGCATGTATTTGCTTTTTTGGTGTATTTTGTAGGGAACATTCGGACACTGGGTTTTGCTCGGTTTTACTTAAGTGAAGTTGTTTACAGGTTATGTCGAATTCCGAATCGTTGTCCACGCGCCCCAAAAGACGCAAACGTTCATTAACTGGACGCAGGGAAAGAGAAAGTCGGCGTAGGTGTCGTGATAGTGAGGTCATTTCGTTTTCTATTGGGTCATTGTCTATGAAATGTCAGTTTTGTTTTCCTTCGTACTTTCCATGTGAGAGAAATTCTGCAAACGAAATTCTATGTTGCTTAAATGGGAAAATAAGTATACCTTCGAGCAATATGCCAGAAGAAATCAAACAGTTGTTTATAGGAGATGATGACACATCAAAAAACTTTAGAAATAATATCCTTCAGTATAATAGAGCTATATCTTTTGTGCCGATATTACATTGTCACCTGGTCATGAGCCATACGTGTTCAAAATTTTGGGAACTCCACATCACAGAATATCTTCGTTATACCCTGAAGATCCAAACAATGCAATATATTGTGAACATTAATCTGGGTACAGTATTTTACATTTATCTCAGATCTCACCGTCAAATTTTGACGGGTTCTCACTAGTTCAATTTAATTCAATTCAATTCGTTCACAATTATCACTGGATTTAATATGAATTAACTAAACAATTATTCTTGTTGTAATTTTAATTTTTTTATTGATAGACGTTTCGATCTCAAGTCACTTCAATTCAATTCAATGATGCCGTATTTTACGAGGCGAGACTCAGGCCATTAGACCTATTCTCACGTCTGACCACGCAAATTTTGCCAAGCTCCTTTTACCAACTAGCGGAGAGAGAAGGTATCACTCGGACGACGGAACTGGCGATTTGAATTTATCTCCTAGGCTTGTTTTATACTTGAGGATCTCTTACAAGCAGTAAATCTACAACATGGGACAGCCGGCTATACTTTCTCTCCGAAGGAAAGCTTACCGAGGATTTTTTCGCCGTTATAAACCCACGGCTTAGATCGTGTTTCAACCCGAAAACTTGGGTGCAACAGCTTGATACGCTAACCGTTATATCACTGAAGCCGCAAGGTGCAGGGGCAGCGGTGAGAGAGGGGGATGAAGACAAGAAGTAATATTGTAAGAGACTAAGCATGACTAAACTATGGAGTCGACCCCCAGTAATATTAAAATATTAAACATATGCTGCAATCAAAATAAATTAATTTAAAAAAAACAAATTTTTGCAATTTTAAAACTGAGTACATTAAACCCTCAATAGCTCGCATAACACGAATTTCGCCATATCACGTCGGACCCGGCAAGATACGGTAATACGGATATTTATAATACACGGATAACATGAACTTTTATAACATGAACTCCGATTATTTCGGACCCTTGGAATTCGTGTTAATGAGGATTTACTATGCTAACATACTTTACATGTTTATGAAGGAATGTAAAATATTGTTAAAATACTATTGGTGGCTCCTTTACAGAACGGACGCTCAACACGTTGTAGTTTGTTTATGCATTGGTTCAGTCCTGGGTGAGACTCGATGGACAGAGAAACAGTAAAACTCAAGTGTGATATGGTGCTAACCACACAACCAAACCGCACCAGCCTCAAAAATCCTAATGAATCATTATATTCGTGCTCATATAGTAGCTAGAAATTTACTTCACTTGAGGATGTATAATATTCAGATATGCTGAAACAACGTTGTAAGTTACAATTCTTTAATAAATAACTACAGTTTAAACTTCCACGAAAAATAAAAAGTTAAGAAATGCAAAACGGCACACATTAACCATTTGTCTCATTAAATCCATTTATAGCTCCCTTACTTTAGCCAATGGAAAGAAACAATATAAAATAATAATCAAATCGGCGCCTATGTAGAGGTGCAGTATCTATTACAGATCCTATTCCCCAGTTGTGTTCAAATGTCTCGTCATGGGTTGTTTTGTTTTTGTAGATGTCTTTTTCTCTAACTACCCTCTATAATGCAAGGAGGGGATAATTCTGCGTGCACACGATCCTTTGCGTTCACATGATCGTGCGCCTTTGTTTGCGGCTCTAAGTCCAGAGCCACTGGAGCCAGATTTAAAAGTAAGCGTTGTACAAAGTGGTCCGGGAAGGCAGTACGTCATTGGACACCTCGCTTATAACAGTTTGCTGAAGTCAGTTGACCGTTATTTCTCCCAATGTAGCTGAATTAATTTCAATTTTCTTTACTAAAGCAAATAAATTTTCCATTGAAATGAAATAATACATCAGATTTGAATTGTGAATGGAGAGTAAAATTAAACGTTTTTAATCAGAATTATCATTTCATCTTCTTTACTTAGAGTGCAATAATTGTATTAACTTCCGGGTTAGGAGGTTTAACAGACTAAGATTCATGTCTGTTAAAAGAGCTGGTCTCTCTAAGCGAGAATTAATTTATAAAAACTTGTTAATTTATTTCACATTATTGGTATATACAACTAATAACTGAATGATTCAATAAAACAACACTAAAGGAAAACAAGCAAACAATTTGACATTCAAATATATTCCTGCCACGTGACCAAACTGTTTATACAGGGCACGATTTACAAAGAAATAAACATGAAATGATAATAAATACTAAAGAATACAAACATAATACAAATCTCAACTGTTTGGTAGGATAAATCTGGCAAACATATTTTCGTATGAAACCGTTATTTCAGCCTCTCGCTACACAATATTGGACGTGTGCACTCCTTTCTGAATTTGGAGGGAAAATAAGAGTCAATCAGGCCAGAGTCAATTTGCCCGAGCTCATAGAAGCGTCGGGTTTCTCAAGAGGGCAAGTAGGTCATGCGGACGCAGTTTGATAAGCCGTGGGCTACTCTGTCCTTCACCTATATCTTTGCTTCCCTATGAAAACCGGCTTGGTACGTACCAAACATTCTAGTTTGCTGGTGATAGAACAAACAAAGTTTACCCTGAAGGGTAAATTTTATGCGCTCATTGAAGCAAATACGCTGTGACAATGCACGTTTCGTTTACTACACCGTCCGCCAGACAAGTCATGCGCTATTACATGCTTCCTTCCTTTCTACAAGGAGTCGCATTTCTGAAGTGTTTGCGTGAAGTGGACGTAATTGCACATGTCCTTCTCCTTCTTCAAGGTAAGGCACATGACCGAGTTGCTGTTGCACACGTTCATTTTTTCCGAGAGAAGACTCGTGTCAGAAACGCTTGCACTGTACGTTATTCACCGCCTTCCGGCTGTATTGAAGGAAACGCGCGTCTGAAGTTTTCGAGGTATGTACGCAATTGCACGTGAATAACCCATAAACGAAAGCTAAGGAAAGAAAGTAAAATGTGAACGTATCATAATTTTTCGCTTCTCCTAGCAGTGCAGCTGATTAATATTCATGGACCCACATTTTGATGGTGGTCTCTGAGTGTTTTAAAAGACGTTGGAGTTTATCAGTCTGAAGTACACGTATGAGTATTACAAGTATATAGATATGGCAAATACTCTACACCAAAATTTGAACTTCCAACATTCATAGGGGTTATTAAATATATAATATTTAAATCACTGAAACCTCTAAAACAAATGGTTTTCTTAAATAAGAAAATGTTCTTACACGATGTGATAAATAAAATATCCACAACTTAATGAGAATAATAGAGGAAATCAAACAAACATTACTACTTTACACGCAAAAAAAATTATTTTGGTTAACTCACCCTTTGATGAACTCCACTTCTCACGAGAATATTCTTCTCAAACTAAAATATTAATTAGATAAAAGTGGCTTTTAAATTGAAATAGTTCTGGTAACACTAATGTATTGCCAAATTTGAGAAAAGCCACATTGAACTTCTTGCTGAAAGTTTAACGGACACAAACACTGAACACAATCATCGATATAATGCGCTGGTGGCCGTAGGACGACCACTCATCCACCGGATCCACTGCCGTTCTGTGGGAAACTGGGGCTGCTCGACAAGGAATTTAAAATTCAAAGAGTTTGCAAGTAACTAAACTTGAAAATTTGTACCGCGTTTATCATTTCCATTTCTAGACTTAATATTCCTTGAGCAGAGTTGGAAAAACGTGTTAGTGAATCAGCGATTTTAAGTAAATTAAACAGGATTTAGAATTATTGGAATGATTCATCATTTATTTGGTATACTATCAATGAAAGAGAATGAATAAACGAGTTTGAACGTTTATAAAGTGAGAGAGAAATTTTGCTATTTTGTTTTTTCTCCTTGTTCGACATCATTACCTTTCCAGTTGTACAAAACATTCCTTCGCAAATGAAACGAGCATGTTTTAATAGCAAACGCTTCAAATGTTAGTAACAATTTCATAAAAAAGGAAGACCTTTTACTACAAAACTAAACAGATTTTCTCGCATACTGTAGCTGCGACGGACATAGTATTTAGATCACAATCTGGGACGGCAGTAGTTAAGCACCATCAGAGTATAACAGGGCAGCAGAGGGCGAGGGAGGAAGGGTGACAAGATGACGAGAGGGTGGCGAAAGGGCGAGAGGTGGCTGGTTGGCTGAGAGGGGCAACAGAAGGTTGAGAGGGTGACGAAAGGGCGAATGATACCGGACTGGCTGAGAGGGGAAACGGAGGGGTGAGGAGATGGCGAGAAGGTGGCGAAAAGGCGAGAGGTGATAGGTTGGCTCAGAGGGAAATAGGAGGGGTGAGAGGGTGGCGAAAGGGCGAGAGGTGACGAATTGACTGAGAGAGGGAATAGAGGGGTGGAACAGTGACGAAAGGGTGGCGAAAGGGCGAGAGGTGACGGATAGGCTGAGAGAGGGAATAGAGGGGTGGAGCAGTGACGAAAGGGTGGCGAAAGTGCGAGAGATGACGGGATGGCTGAGAGGGGAGACGTAGGGGTCAGATGATGGCGAAAGCTGGCGGGTTGGCTGAGAGGGGAGACGTAGGGGTCAGAAGATGGCGAGAGGTGACGGGATGGCTGAGAGGGGAGACGTAGGAGTCAGAAGATGGCGAGAGGTGACGGGATGGCTGAGAGGGAAGACGTAGGGGTCAGAAGATGGCGAGAGGTGACGGGATAGCTGAGAGGGAAGACGTAGGGGTAAGAAGATGGCAAGAGATGACGGGTGGCTGAGAGGGGAGACGTAGGGGTCAGATGATGGCGAAAGCTGGCGGGTTGGCTGAGAGGGGAGACGTAGGGGTCAGAAGATGGCGAGAGATAACGGGTGGGGTGAAAGGGGAGACGTAGGGATCAGAAGATAGCGAGAGATGACGGGTTGGCTGAGAGGGGAGACGTAGGAGTCAGAAGATGGCGAGAGTTGGCTTGTTGGCTGAGCGGTGGGAGGCGAAGAGATGATACCGAAAGGACGAGATGTGGCGGGTTGGCATAGAGGAGGGCTAAAGGGGCGAAAAGGTGGCAAGAGGGCCGACAGGTCCCCCAAAGCGGCAGGGGGCGGGGCTCCATCGGCAAAGGACGTGCAACAGAAGCTGTGTAACCCGGGGCGCGCCAGAGCGGGAGACAATTCGTCGGAGCAGCGTGGACCGGCGCGGGCGGGGGCTGGGGCGCCAGACGACGACGGCGGCGGCGGCAGACAAGTCTCCGGAGAGCCGGCGGGGGCGGGGGCGGGGGAGGGGGGCGGGGCGGGGCGAGGCGGGGCGGGGCGGGGCGACCCAGAGAGGTCCCAAGGCCGCGCGGCGTGTCCAACGAGGAAGCGGTCGCCGCCGCGCCGCGCCGCGTCGCCCTGCAGCCACCGCCGCCGCCGGCGCCACCGATAAGCCCCGCGGGCCGCGCGCCAGCTATCGCCCGCCCAAAGGCCAATGTCACGGCTGCCACTGCGGCGGCGCCGAGCGGGTTCGCGCGGATATGGAAGCCCTTCCTGCTCACACGCGCCTTACAACGCCTTAGATAAGGAGATCATTAGGGAGCGGATTTGAATGAAATGATTTTTTTTGTCTTTTCACTTTAGAACAATGCCGTTTAGTATAGAAATTCATTTTGTTATGACGAAAGGAATTGACCCATTTTTATAGGTCACTATTTTGAATTTTTTGGCGATTTCGACTAATAAGTCATTTTTTACCATTTACGTCATTTTTCGTGCATTTTTTGTTGATTCTCCCCGTCGCGTTTCCCACCCCACTTCTCCCCCGTTCCGCCCCGCTCCTCCCAGCCCGCTCCTTCCCACCCGATTCTCCCCGCCCCGCTTCTCCCCGCCACGCTATTCCCCGCCCCGCTTCTCCCCGCCCCGCTTCTCCCCGCTCCGCTTCTTCCTGTCCCGGCTCCTCACCCCACTTTTCCTCGTTCCGCCCCACTCATCCCCGCCCACCTCCTCCCCGTCTCGCTCCTCCCCGTCCCGCTCCTCACCGTCCCTATTCTCCTCGGCCTGCTCCTTACCGCTCGCTCCTCCCCGCCTTACTCCTCCCCGTCCTGCTCCTTCCCATCTCACTCCTTCCCATTCCGCTCCTCCCCGTCCCGCTCCTCTCCGTCCTGCCCTTCGCCATCGTGCTCCTCCCCGTCCCCGCTCCTCCCCGTCCCGCTCCTCCCCGTTCCGCTCCTCCCCGCCCCGCTCCTCCCCGTCCCGCTCCTTCCCGTCCCGCTCGTCCCCATCCCACTCCTCCCCGTCTCGCTCCTTCCCATCTCACTCCTTCCCATTCCGCTCCTTCCCGTCCCGCTCCTCCCTGCCCCCCCCCCCTCCGTCCCGCTCCGTGCAGCCTCGCTCCACCGCGCCGTGCCGCGCCGGCCTGTCCGCGCTCCGCCCACCACGCGCTCCCCGCGCGTCTGAACTCGTCGCCTTTTTGCCGCGCAGCCGCCTTCGGCGCGAGGTCGCTTTGTCCGCGCCATCCGGAAGCCCCGCGCCGCGCGCACGCACTGTGCGCTCGCCACCGAGTTCTCCGGGGGGGGCGGAGCTGCCAGCGGGCGGGCTCTGGAGGGGTCCGGTGCGCTAGGGGGATCCGCCCAATCTGCGCGATGTTCTAAACATCGATGTTCAAAATTAAAACATCGATGTCAATAAAACATCGCCCCAAAATCATTTTTGGTTATAAAACTCTATTATTAGCCATGAGATCACGCGGTCTTTTAAGAGTTTATTAAATTTTAATTAATATTTAACTGAAAAAACTGCTATTATCATTTGACCCGTAAGTGTTGTGCATGTTGTTATCACGGGATAAAACTGTGTTACGCCCCTATTGGCGAACCGACCTACTTTGCTTGCGGGATTTTACCTACCGGGCTTTGCGGGGCTAACTGGCTTTGCGGGGTTTTCCCTATCGGGTATCTCCCATCTGAGGGGCACTTCCCCAGCCGAGAAAAGTAAAGATTTAAGCTCCTAACATGTGTGATAAGAGATCGTGCATGTAGTAAGTGTAAATGTATGTGCGAGGGGAGAGAATAGGTGAAGGAACAGGTACGAAAGAATATGCGTGGTCCGTGGCCTGTTTGTTAGGATACTGTTCAGGAGTTGCATGGTGTTGATCGGAGAAGTCATGGATATCTACCGATCAGAGCAGCCGACCGCTAAAAGTCTCCTACAGACTACGTCGAAAAATTGGCCTAGGTTTTTCTTACTAGTGTCGAAAATCATTTCACCGTCGGGACTCGAACCCTAGGGTTTCTCAATTAGAAGCATTACAGTGACATCATTTGATGCCCTGATCCACTTCAGCCAGTACCTTCTACCGAATGTTTGTGAATGTGTATGAGTATCTCGAACACTAAAGATAGAGAGGCGGCGTTTGAAACAGGGTGTGATTCCGTGCGACACAACAAAATTAAAAATTAGGTTGATATCTCTTATACATCGAACCTCCCTTTTTAAACTAATTTTATGCTGGAGTGAGTTCTGAAGAGAGAGATAAGTGCAATAATAATGTCATAACATACCAGAACTTTAACAAGCTTGCACTGGTCGTTCTGGTGCACATCAGCCAACGGATTCAGGTAGAGTTCGGGTAGTGCGAACACTCAAAATAGATTGTCTTTTCTCTTTATAGTCTTAAGAACGTCTGATATAAATGTTTGTCCAAGTCGGTTAATTTCGTGAAATCGGCTAACTACGCATGCGCATCAGTTATTTAAATAGTACTTAGAATGTTCTGGATAGATTCCTAACGTTTGCCCTAAATTTCATCCGTTCTGCTACCATTTAGAGATTATAACATTCCTGGTGAAACTCAATTATTCAATTGTAAATTTTTCATCGTTAAAATTACATAATAAATTTTTAAAAGACGTCACTACTTTAAAATATTGTTTATGACTTACAATGAGCATAAAGTAAAAACTAGTGATGCTAAAATACCACGTACTTTCTCGCCAGTATTTTCACGCAAAATTACGCGAAAAATATTGTTTCCAAAAATAGTACATGACCTTATTTCAGAATCTATCTTTAAGGAACAGATTTCATTAAGGGAAAAATCTATTTCTTTAATATTTTAGTTGTAGGAAGACGCCGACTTTTGCAATTTTCCAAAATCAGGGTTTTCAACAAACATGAGACCTGCACCAATCTCTTAAATTTTCTTTGCACTATCCAACAACAAAATTTAATAAAAAACCATGGAAAATTTGGAAAATGTTTCAGGGGCTTCATGTAAAGTATTGTACAAAATTGAAATATCAGTTTTGAATTCAAGAAGGTACGACGTCAATCAGATCGATAGATGAATATTAATTTTGGAGAAAATCGTCTGAACGCTTTAGCCGCTAGCGTTGTTCACAGACGGACAGACGGGCCGACGAACAGGCGGACGTTTTGTCATTCGATTCTTCGGTATCAAGGACCCACAAAACATGAATTCTGAGTACACCACGTGTTAGAGTTTTTTTCTAAGTTTAGCAACTAGATTTATCCACTTTTTTTTTACCAGGGCCCTTTTTTTGCCGAAAAATTCTCCGATTTTCCGCACAGCATTACATAATTTTCTCTCTACTCCGTAGCGAGAAAGTAAAAATAAAAAATAAAAATAACTCGATACATAGCAGTGCACAGAAGAACATAATCAGTGAAATATGGAATTTGTAGCTAGAAATACAGTAGATTGTTTATTTAAATAAATGAGCGAATAATTTCACATCATTGCATTCGACGTTCAGATATTCAATCTACGCGCCGCGTTGACCGCGCTCCGACTTCTCCCCTCCCTCTAAAGCAGCTTACTCCCCACTACTTGCACTTTCGCCGCTCTCGCATGCAGATGGCTAGCTCCTAAGTGCAGAATGTCTGCGGGAGCAGACGTTTGGTGCAGTTCGGGTCTACAGTTAGAATATCAGTTGTTGGAATGTGTGTATCTTGTTGGGTTTCGTGGAAATGAACGCAATGAATTCCTGGAAAAAGTTGCTCTAGGCTCGTCGCCAGATCTGGGTTGGAAACTGCGCGAGAATAAAAAAGAAATGGATGAACAACCTTAAGTAAATGGACGAATAGCTTATAGCTTCTCCCTTCTCTACTCGAAAATAATTCGTCTGATGCCTGGAGACACTGACGTTGGATCAGATATCATTGACGTCATTATTAAAATACTGAAAAAATTAATAATAATAATAATAATAATAATAATAATAATAATAATAACAACATCAACACTTTGTAATGTTAATTAAGAATGAATAATGAAACGTGAGGAATCAAGGATCATTTACTGTTCAGGAGGAAACAAACCACCATTTGCTCTCAAAATCCTCAGAGATCTGGATGAAAATCACAATAGTTTTTTGGAGAGTCCTTGTTAATTGTCATGTTTTAGGAACAACATTTTTATGTGTTCTGTCACTTTTATTTGAATCTACAATAAAAACCACTTTTGCTATCTTAGTTAAAATATTCGAACATTTCAAGCTGAAAAACTTTACTTCTTCGTTTGCAATAAAAGAAATACGAATATTTCATTTTGGTACAAAAACTCAAACTATCTTTTCTTTTCTTCTCGTGCAGGTGGCATTCTCCAAGGTACCTAAGAGCTTACAGTTTTCGCGTCATAACTTCTTGGATGTTTTGCTTGCATTGTCCTTGTTCCGCTGACTGCAACAGAAACATGACGTACAATTCTGGCTGCACCTGTCAAGCAAAATTGCAATTCGCAACCCCGTAAACAGAAACGAATAATTGAATAGACGACTACTGAACTGAGTAATTAAAAAGCCACGTGGCTTTGAAGGCTAGAACTTCAGCTACAATTATGAAACTCCGATTGATCACATTTAATCTTCCCAAAGCGAAATTTGAAAATAAACAGATACTTTTATATGTCAACTGTATTTTTTCGCAATGAAATAGCAAAATAAATTTAGTAGGTGTTCATCAATCAACATGATATGATACTGTAAAATGCAGCGTATACAATAATTTGGTAAAGTAAAATGCATGCTTTATTGAGAAATAAGGCTACATTACACACATTGTAGATTTACTTTGGAATGAATACAACGAATTAATTTGTGTATCTGCTTTTGCTGTTTGCATTGTGTTGTGAAACATTGCAGTTTTAGTTTTCCCAGTTTTATGATTCTCAGTTTCTCACAATTAAACAAAATATTAAACTGCGATAAAGTTTTACTTTCTTAACAATATTATTAACATAATGAACCTATGAAAGACAACAATGACCCGAAAAAATATACAAGAACTTACATAAAATTAGTAGAAAGAAACGAAATGCAAAGAAAGTTTATATAATTATTGATGTAGTAATAAATGTTTAATTATTGTTTTATAATAATATATAACAAAATATATTTAAATATGAAATCTAGCTGATTTATAATCCCTGTTGCCATGAATGTATCACTACCATGATAAGTTTATGTGAAGACTTGGAGATAATAATTATGTCCTACTGACATTTATTTTCTCTCTGAGATTACTCTAAGTCATTAGAGCCCAAAAATTGACGTGGGTCGTCTCCTTGACATGATGACCTCTCGGTCAACAGGGTTAGATCATATCCTCACAATGAGTTACTAATTAATTAATGAGTTACTAATTACGTTCAATATTTTTTAAACATATTTCGCAACTTACTTCTATCACCTGGTCGCTACAACAGAAAGAGGAAGGTACGAGAATGTTTTTCTTCGTGGAATTTGTCAGTTTTCTCCCTCCTCAAAACATTCCAACCAATCAATGTTGAAAATTCAGGGACCAATCGATATATTTTCAGTATGGGAGTGATGTAGGTTGTCTAAAATTGCACAAAAAACACTGTTCCAAACACTAACACGGTAATACAGTAATCTATTGAACACATTGGTTAAGAAGCTTATTTTTTTAATGTTTTTCTTTTCTCTCAGAGAAAAAGTATCATCAAGAACAGATCAAAGTACATGTGTTATACTAAAGCTTATAAAAGTCGGCATGAATTCGCTACTGCAATCTCACAGTAACAACTTAGATAAATCGCAGAAGTCCTTTAGAGCAGTCGGTCTTATTTCTGTCTTAAATGGACGATACTTTTATGTAATTTAATGTTATCGTTTCTTCGTATTCATTTAATTGTTCGTTATTCATTTTAACATATTCTTTCCCCCCTCCCTCCCCCACCACTTTTCAGAAGTAAAGAAAAGCTTTTGTTCCAAATGCCCTCAATGTAGTTCCTAGGGTTGATATTAGAGAGCTTTTTCAAGTAGTGAATTTGGAAGATGTAAAATGACAATCCTGGAGAGAATTCTACAGCGCATGCACCGTAGAATTGGAGATATAGACTATATTATACAGGATGAGTCACGTAACTTTAGCACATCCTGCAATTTTTTAGCGGTTGAAGTTCTTAAAATGTAGTTTTCACGAAAGGGCATGAGGGAATGGGGCTAATTAATACATGTATTCATTTCTATTTTATCATTTTATTTTTCGAGATACTGAGGTACATTTGTTTGTTTGTTTTTTCAAATGGAACTATACATATTTTTTAGTCTATCATGACGAACGTAAAAAGACGAATTCAATGATACACATACGTATTCGTATTGTCATACGTTAGATCATCATTTTCTTGAGTAATTTTGATTTTTTGCGACTCGTGTTAACGAATATTGTAAGGCCCCGAGCACGTGCTAGCAGGAAGAGCTCTGCACGACATTGGTTGGTGGACTGTTACATTTAAAATAAACGTGAATTGCAAATATAATATATGTCGAGCACATGAAACAAGTTAACTGAAAGCAATATCAAGGTAGTGGGCTCCTTGATCTCCTTTCGTATTTTTTGCGGTTAAAGAAGACTGGAAAGCTAAAAGGAAGATACTACAGTCGACTTTGGACATAATGAATTTCAAGATAGATAGTAATCCTTTACACTGATGTTTCTTGTTCCCTGTTTAATTTAAATTTCAACTTGTAATAATAGTTATGCATAAATTGTATTGCATTTTCTTGACCTAACCTCAAAAAACCGAACTTTTAACAAGAGGTCAAAAAACATTATTAACTCGTAAAATTGTAAAGATTAAAAACTAATATATCGTTACTCAATGTAATATCTCTTTTATTCATTACCAAATAAAAATGTGCAAGGAGTTGCGGGAAGTTTTACTATTGACCGATGAGGGCGTAATCGGCGTGGCGAAAAAAAGTGGGGGGAAAAGTTGGGATGGTAACAAAAAGTTTTGGAACCCCTGATTTAGAACATATGATATTTTTGTTATTGCAAAATTTTGGCAGCCTCTCTTCACTATTTTATGTAGCGAACCTCTGATATAGTGAACCCAAAACGTACGTTCTTCGATGTTCATTGTCTCTGGAATTGACTGCAGTTGCAGTTTTAGAGATTTTTGTCTCTGCAAAATTTTGGCACCCCTTTACACGAAGCCTTGAACCACTTCTGTTCGTAGTACGTTCAGTGCTGCATCGGCAGCCCCAATACGCCTGCCGACTGGTTGTGACTCTTGTAGCTCCACCGTTACACCATCCTTAGATCTTTCTCTCAGTTCGCGGATCTTGTTTTACAATAGGGGGCGTAATCGACGTAGTGAAAAAAAGGGGGGATAAAGTTGGGGTGGTAACTAAGTTTGGGATCCCCTGATTTAGAACATATGAGATTTTTGTTATTGGAAAATTTTGGCGCCTCCTCACTATTTTATGTAGCGAATCTCTGATATAGCGAACCCATAACGTTTGTTCTTCGATGTTCATTATATCTGGAATTGATTACAGTTGCAGTTTTAGAGATTTTTTCTACTGCAAAATTTTGGCAGCCTCTTTACAAGAAGCCTTGAGCCACTTCATCACGTAGCCATTTTACACAGCAAACCTCTTATTCAGTGAACACAAAATGTAAGTTCTTTGATGTTCATTGTATCTGGAATTGACTGCAAATCTGGAATTGGCAGCCCCTTTACACGAAGCCTTGAACCACTTCTGTACGTAGTACGTTCAGTGCTGCATCGGCAGCCCCAATACGCCTACCGACTGGTTGCGACTCTTGTAACTCCACCGTTACAACGTCCTTAGATCTTTCTCTCGGTTCGCGGATCTTGCTTTACAATAGGGAGCGTAATCGACGTAGTGAAAAAAGAGGGGGGAAAAGTTGTGGTGGTAATTAAAAATTTGGGAACCCCTGATTTAGAACATATGAGATTTTTGTCACTGCAAAATGTTGGCAGCCCCTTTACACGAAGCCTTGAACCACTTCTGTACGTAGTACGTTCAGTGCTGCATGGGCAACCCCAATACGCCTACCGACTGGTTGCGACTCTTGTAACTCCACCGTTACGCCGTGCTTAGATCTTTCTCTCGGGCCGCGGATCTTGTTTTACGATAGAGGGCGTAATCGACGTGGTGAAAAAAAGGGGGGATAAAGTTGGGGTGGTAACTAAAAGTTTTATTTAGAACATATAAGATTTTTGTTATTGCACAATTTTGACATCCCCTCTTCACTATTTTATACAGCAAACCTCTCATATAGTGAACCCAAAATGTACGTTCTTCGATGTTCATGGTATCTGGAATTGACTGCAGTTGCAGTTTTAGAGATTTTTGTCTCTGCAAAATTTTGGCACTCCTTTACACGAAGCCTTGAACCCCTTCTGTACGTAGTACGTTGAGTGCTGCATCGGCAACCCCAATACGCCTGCCGACTCGTTGCGACTCTTGTAACTCCACCGTTACACCGTGCTTAGATCTTTTTCTCGGGTCGCGGATCTTGTTAGCGGTGCGAAGCGTGTGCAGCACGTGTGGCGGGCAGACGTACGCGGCGCCTCCTGCGTTTTTCACCGCGCGCGCTCCGAGAGGAATAGCGGACTTACTTTTTATTGCAATTTTACAGGGTTGTCTCTGACGTCACGTCCTACTGAATGAAACAGCTGAGTTACAACAAAGCCAGCTCTGATGCGCTCGTCTTTGTTTATGGTGCACGCGTTGTTGATGGTTCAAGTGGTTTATTCAGCACCTTAAGTAATGTTTTAACTGTTAAGGAAGTATTTTGTAAAAAATTGAGTTCGGAATTGAGTTACTATCTTGTGACATCGCATTCGTAACTGTTGGGATGCATTGATGCCGGAACGCAGTTTTTAATAGGGACTTTCTTGGAGTTTGCGATCTGCTTTATACAAAATTTAGTTTCCTGGAAAATGTATTAGTGAGAACATGATGTCTATTACAACAAGAGTGTCAATTCATGAGTAAATGTCCTCATTATTAAAAGTATTTTCTTCACACGGAACCATTCAGCAAGTTCTCCATTATTCTACTCGAACGACTATTAAATTCGTGTTATGCTATTTTATCCGTCATCTTTCGGCCCGTCCATATTTCACGACCGAAGGGCAGTAGAGAATACTCGAACACATAAAAGGAAACCATCTCGAATTACAGGGAGGAGAACGCAAAACGATCGATTTTTACAAAAGAAGACTTGTGTGGCACGTACCACTGAACCATTTCCTCCTCTTCTGCCTCCAAACAGACGATTTCTTGTGCCGACTCATTCCTCGCTTTCATTTCCACTTCCCGCTGTGTTCTCTTCTCACTCTCCACGAGAGCAAAACGACGCCGACGATTCCCACAATTAGCACCTGTAACCTACACCACTGGACAATTACTGGACGCGGACTCGACCATTTCGCCGGAGAGCGAGGAAGAGGTCCCGAAGAAAAGCCGTGGGAAAAAAGAAGAGGAGCCCCACAGAAGGAGGAAAGGGAGGGAGTGGAGGAGGAGGGGGAGGAGGTCTCTGTTCGCCAGAGGCTAGGCCTCGGCCGCGAGGTCCCACCAGAAGAGCGGGGGGGGGGACAGTGTCTTTGATTCGTGCAGGCCACGAAAAGACCAGCAAGAAACCCAGAAAAAAAGGTACTCCCATGCCGGAAATCTCAAGCATCCTATTTCCAGAACAATCGAGTCCGAGGAGGAGTCTCCGCCTCGCCTACTACCTCAGACACCGATTTATCTCGAGGGGGTGGGGTGGGGTGGGGGAGGAGGCGGCAGCGGCCACCGCCGGGGCTCGGGGAGGGGGATGTAAAAAATTGTGAAGAAAAACAGGAATTTGCGAGGGGCGCCGAGGGCCGCGGGGAGGGGGAGGGGAGAGGGAAGTGGCGGGGGAGTGACGGCGGACAGGGGAAGGGGAGGGGCACGTTACGTACCTCCACGATGTACCTCACACCGGACGTAGGGAAGAGGCACGGAGTATCGAATTCTTCGTGAAAGTGCAGAGGAGAAGAAAGGGCTAAGGTTGGGAACAATGATGAACAGACCAACCCTCTCTTGTTAGGTTCTTCGAGATATTTGCCAAAATTTGAAAAATTGCGCGTAGACACGAATTACTTGTACCTTTAAAAACATCAATTTAAAGTCCAATATTAAGCCATATGATTAAGACTTATTATACTTAAGTTCATAACAAATTAATAAAAACTTTTAAAAAACATCTTGTGCTTCACTTGTCAGACTTCGCATCATGTAATGTCAACGGGAGATGGGAAATCAAATTTGTTCCTGTTATATTTCATAATGAACTTAAAAAAAAGCAATATATCACGTTTATAAAATGCAGAGAAAATTGGATAGGAAGGAATAAAGGAAAACTAATGAATTAGAAGTCGAGAATTTGAAAGCGAAGAAATCAGGTTGAATAAAAACGAATGTAGTAAAATCAAGTTGAGTAAAATTAGACTCAAAATGAAGTAAAGAAATGAAACAGAAAAAAATAATATACTCGTAATATAGGGAAGAAGCGGGCAAAGAAAATGAAAGGGGCAAAAAGTAGTAAATCGAGAGATAAATGGATAGAAGATAAGGGATCAGTAACAGAAGGGCTGAGAACTGCCAGAAATGTACGAATTACTGATGTGAAGGAATGGGTAGAGAAAAGCAGGAAGAAGTAAGGACAAAATAGAAATTAACAAAAAAGGAAGGAAAAATCACATCACTAAGGCAAGTGAAAAGAGATCGATCGAAAAATTCAAAAATTCAAGGAACGGGAGAGCAGACATCATGATCACATTCAGCCATCGTCGTAAACAGTGATGAAAAAAGTAAAAAAAAGTATAATTCCGTATCGGGTCGACCAGCAGGAAGAAGAGGAACCGAAACGTCAGAAACGAGAGAGCAAAACGAACGGATGAATGAAGCGGGAGAGCCACGGGAATCCGAGGAGGCGAGCAGGCCGGCGGCGAGCAATCGCCGTAACACTGACCTTGAGGTACACCTCCTCGGAGCCGCTGGGGCCACGGGGCCGGGCGCGCGGAGGGGGCGGGGGCGGAGTCGGAGGCTGTTGTGCGCGCGTGTGTGTACCTCCTTCTCCTCCCCCTCCCCCTCCTCCACCGCGTGTTACCCGATCGCGCTCCGCGGCCAGGTGGCCGGGCGAGCGGGCGGAGGTCCCGCCCGCGGCGCGACAAGGGCCGCCTCCGGGCCAGCCAGCCGGGCCGGCGGCCGGCTGGGTTGGCTGCGGGGGCGGGGAGGGGCACTCGCATAACAGCTGACTGGCTGTGGCTCGCGCGCGCGCGCGCGGGTGCGGGCGCGAGAGACACACAAACAGCGCTGCGGTTGTGCTGCGGCGCGCTGATCGTTTGTTTCGCGAGCGGGCGGGCGGGCGAGCGGGCGGGCGGAGCAACGGTGCCTGCTCCTCCTCCTCCTCCTCCTCCACCGCCTCCACCGCCGCCGCCGCCGCCGCCAATCGCCACCGCCCCAGCCGCCGCCCGCCTGCTCCGTCAGTCGCCGGCGGACACCGGGCCAGACGCGACGTACTCGCTGCCCACAACGCAGTCCCGCTCCATCTCGCCGCTGCCCGCTGCCGCGCCGTCGTCGTCGTCTCCGCCGCCGCGTGTTCGCTTCTCGCTCGGAGCAGCGCCCAGCCGGACGCCTACACTCGTCACACGACGTAAGCTTTCCGTCAGCGTGTTATTTATTTTCCTGTCACGATACCGGGCCTGTCAGTTCGTGAAGTACGCCGATAATAGTGAGACCGCCGCCGACGACGTAGCCTTGTGCGAAATCGCCCTGTGGTCGTCGGTTGTTGTGGTGGAAGACGCCGGCGTCGTACCGTCGGACGACACTCACGCTTCTTCCTCGTTCTCTTTCCTTCTTTTCTACCCTTTTTAAACTTTTTTTTAAATCTGGGTTTGGGAGTGGTGTGGGGAGGTGCGGTGCAGCAGCGGCCAGCTGACCGGGCGCTCTGTCCACAGATCCAAGATGATGTTCAGCGTGTTCCTGCTGCTTACAACCATCGCCCTTGCGCTTACGGAGCTCATCAGCAAGTGGTGGCTGCAGAGAAAGAAAGCCCGCGAAGCAGGTAAGGCGCCACCGAACACTATGTGTGTGTGTGTGTGTATTTTTTTTTTTTCGAGCTTGTCGACAATCCACATTTTTTTTTGGCATTGTTGTAATTTTTCGCACTCTGTTGGAAGTGTTGACGTCTAATCGATTGACGACCCACGTTTCTCGAAAGTTTTAACTACTGTTCTGATTTTTATTTGCAATTTTCGCTCTTTATAGTAGTGTGGACAGTCAAATCGTGTCGGCAATCCATGTTTCAGGTTTAATTAAAGTTCCCATTTAGAATTCCTGTTTTCGTTCGTTATTGTCAGTGGCAAAAACTGAATTTTCAACGTGCTTGTTGTCGAATTTTTTCTTCGTTAATTTTTTGTTTTTTCCTACGAATGTTGACAATCAATTGTCTGTTGAGTTGTTTCATCCGCGTTTAGGTTTTGAGCTCTATTTTATTTGGTGTTCATTGTAAATAGTAAGGATGTAAATGCATGCTTCATTCATTCCTTTCTTTACCATTAGGAACACTACTTCGAAGATAGAATAGAATCGTAATATATTTTTTATTAATATGTGCCTCATATTGAAATATTTAATGCGGTAAATCTGTATGCAATGAAATGTTATTTTCTCAACAATGGATTTTATGCTTTATTTAAAAATATTTTTTGAAAATTAAGTGATACTACCTTTTTGTGTTATCAGTCGACATTGGCAGTTAAGTACCGTTGAAGTAATATGATTTCTTAGTATTGAGTTTTTAAATTTTGATAGCAAGTTTTGACATGGGTTCATTCCTCAAATTTTCTTTCAAAATAATGGTGAAGTGTTTTTATCAGTTAGAAAATGTATCGAGTGAAAATTAGTTCTTACAATTCTTCTTGATGTATTTACAAAAGAATTGGAAATTGAATCCCAATTATGTTAGAGAATAAATAGTAAAAACCAAATGATATGAAATTTCGAGTATTTTTGTGGATATTTAAGTGTTTCAATTCCCATTATCATACGGAGTACAAATTTCAATTCTCGGAAAACCTGCGAAATGTGTTATTAGCAAATTGAATGTAATCAAACGACACTGATCTCCTCAGAATGTTCCCCCACAATTACGGAGTGTCATCACGAAAATCTAGAAAGAATGAATTACTCCTCTTGTATATTCTCTTTTCTGACTTGTAAGGCAGTTTTCTATGACGTGTAATTAACTAAAGTATAAACTGAAACTATTTCATTAGGAATTGGTTTTTGATGTACGAATTAATTTTATATTATCGAGAAAATCATTAAAGAGCCGTTTCGCAAGCATACTAAGCAAGCAGATATTTCCTGTGTTTGACTGATGCATGATCAAAATGAAAACATTGCCTGATGATGTGATTGGAGACAGAGTTCGGGAAGAAACGTGATAATTTTTAAGATTCAAAAATCATCGAGATGACGCAAGACAAATATTTCTGCCCATACCTACGAGAAGCACATTTTGCCTGTAATCAAATGCTCTAAAAGTCTCTCACGACGAATTAAGATAAACTCGTAAGTGACTAATTTTAAAGACATAGGTTTCCTGTGTAACCAATATGACTACTTTTTCTCGATTCATCAATAAAATTCCTCAACTGAAATCTTCTAAAATTTTACGAAGTATCGTTTCGACTTTACATATTCTCATAAACTAAGCATTTAGGAGCACCTGGTCCACTCGCATGGTTGTTGAATAAGAGAAGTCGCAACATCACAAAACACCATCTCGAGAGCGATAAACAAAATCCCACAAAGACAATGGATGCACATCAGGCAAAATCTCTGTGAATCTCTTAGAGCAGAAAAGTGTCTACCGAAGCAGTAAACGTGACGTGAGGAAACTCGCTGCTTCTTATGGCGACAAACGCAGAATATCTCGCTGAAGAAGTTGCTATTGCTTGTTTGCTATATTCCCTTTTCGCGCAACTTATTGACAATATTATTGTATGGGTTTTCTTGCTAGTGACGACAGTTTGTCTTGAGTTTCAAAAGTCCAGGAGTCGGAGTTTGGATTTCTCAACATCCATGGCTTATTATTTGTAGACCGAGATCTATGTTTAACCTCTCTAAAGAGGGGGATAAATTACTTGAACGAAATTTCACGTGAGAGCGAAAACCTGTTTTACCGCGTTATTTGTAAGATTTGGAGGACTAAATTAACTTTTTTAAAATATGAAATTTCCACTAGATTGAAGACCGAAATCCTCCGACGGAATACACTTCACATAATACAGTACCGTGAGTTACAAAACTACACAAGAAATAAAACGGCGCGTTGGACTAAGTTGCCCTGGAAGATGTAAGTACATTTTGGTCGCCATCTGAGAGGTTATTCGAAAACACAGTATGCAATTAGAACTGATAATCGGAAGAAATCGACGATTAGCTCACAATGCAAGCGTTTCTCCTTGGCTAATTGTGAAGAGAGTCCTTCTGTAATAGTAAATGTGGTAACAGTCTAGACTCCTGAGAGGAAGGAAATGACGAAACATCCACTAGAGAAACCTTTAGTAAACCTCTTTTTACGGATAGTGTTTTTTTTTTGTACTATTTTCTGGTGAAACAATCAGAAATGAAAGAGACGACTTTAAAACAATTGTAAGCGACAGACTACATGAATATTGATCAGATTAGATTTTTATGAAAACCATTTCACATAGGTAGAGAGACGTAACAACTTATACTCATTTTGTTACAAACACTACTCCTGGGCCTTTTACTCCCAAGTATTCTAAAAGTTGATTTGAAAATTAAAGACACCGTGTGACTAACTACACAGTATTCATTCACTTAGGTTACTCATTAACTCGACGAGCACATGAATAACAAAAGACACATAGAAGGGAATGTAACTCAGAAAGCCCCGTCTCACATCCACTACGAAAAGAACATTCCACAAAGACCCTGGAAACACGACGTACAGAAACCGCTCGCTCTGTGCTTCTTCCAGCAACAATCCTTAATTTATGAGGTGCGTTTTTTCGGGGCGCGATGCGGTAACGATTATATTTCCTAGGTTAAGGTCGTTCGGCGTCTAGACGGCGTTCCGGCGCGAGCCGCCGCCCCCACCGCCGCACAGTCGGTCGAAATGGGTAAAGAATGCGCAAAAAATTAAAACTTTGGAAGCAATTCAAAGGTCGTTAATACTATCAATATAAAAAGAACTTTTCTGAGAGAGGAGCTGAAATGGCTAAAATGTTCAAGATGCAGAAATAATTTATTATTAAATATCTTATTTATTACAGGAAACAGTATACAATACAGAAGCCTCAGTGTGTACATGTTTACATTTGCATGGTGTTTTCGATTAGGCCCTGCTTACAATAAAATTTCTGTAATTTCTTCTAATTGACCGAATCTCGTAAACTCCCTGAAAATTCAATGAAATCTAAGTCAGGAAAACCGGTAGAAAATAATAACAGTGACTTTAATGAGAGAGCTTTTTGGGCAAATTTATTGTTTTATTATAAATTGTTTGTGAAGAAAATTAGAATAAATGTTTTTATGTAATAAATCAATTTTTCTGTTTCGAAACACTTAATTCAAATTTTCTATTTTCCCCTCTCTAAGTAATTCAAGACTTTATTATTGACAATAAATATTCTTATAGTCGATAGAAACGCTATAGTGTGTTATGATACACTTAAGTACGCTATAATTTTCATTACCTAGTAAATTTTATTTCCAATACTTCGTTTAATAATGTAAAATAACAATAATTAACGTGTGAGAGTTTTTAACATTTTTATTTCATTCCTAGTCGAGAAAAAATAGATATTATCCCTGTAGATTCTATGGCCGTTGCTAGAAAGCGTGCTTCACAGTTAAAGGCGGAATGAGGGGGGGGGCGTTGTGCCCGCGGTCACAAGTTTTTAACATTTTTATTTCATTCCTAGTCGAGAAAAAATTGACATTATCCCTGTAGATTCTATGGCCGTTGCTAGAACGCGTGCTTCACGATTGAAGGCGGAATTTGGGTGTGTGTGTGTGGGGGGGGGGGAGGGGGAGTGTTGTGCCCGCGGTCGGGTGGTTGGGGGCCCACTGCGCCTGCCGCCGCCGCCGCCGGCCCAGACGCCGCCGCGGAGGCGTCGGTGCGGTGCTCGTAAATGCCGTCTGTCGGCAGGGGCCGCCACGTGGTCGGCGGCGAGGAACCCGCGGGGCGCGTGCACGTGGGCGGGAAGGGGCGGTACGCAACGCCACCGACTTGCATTACACTTACTATTGTCGGTACTGGTAGTCGATATCGATATCAATAACGATACCGGTATCGATGTTGATATCGATATCAATACTTGATCGGTATTGGTAATTTAATAATTGCGAGAAATTAAATTGATGTTTGTACTTTATCGATACCGATCACGTATTGGTATCGATAACTGTAATGTGATAATTCCGAGAAATTAAATTGGATTTTTGAATACTCCTAAATTACTACAAGAATAAATAAAATTATCTTAAGTGAAATTTACGGACTTGTAATGAGAAAAGTATGATTTGAAACTGTCGTTGAGTTGTCTTCGTTTTTCAGTATACCGAAAAACTTAATTTTTTTTTTTTAATTTTTATAACAATTTGCTGAGGGTTTCTTATCAATTTCTTTCTTCGCAAACTCGACAACTCTAGTATCTAATTTTTGTTTTCCAAATACTGAAATACTGGATTATTTAATATTACAGTATCTGAAAAAATCGAAAAACCTTATATGGGTAACTTTTGCGCTTTTTGCGAGTTTTCCTTTCTTAGTTTTATTAACATACTTTTCGTAACAGCAAAAATTTTCTTTTTCTAAAGGCAAAATTCCAAGATATGAGAAAATCCCAGAAATAATAAGTGATTTCAATAGTAAGTAATTTCACATTTTGCAAATACAAAATGTCTTATTATTGTACAAAATTAAATGATTCTGTGTTTTATGGGTGTTTCGCACACGTGCCTGCAACTGTGAGCTAATACATTTCAGTTTATAAAAGTATAAAAAATATGGCAATATTAATCATGAAACTGAAGAATCATCATTTCGGATACATGATATTGTCAATTTTCATAAAATATTTTTTAAAAAGCGTTTTTAGACGCTTAATGGTTTCTTACCGTTACTGCCAGCTACAGATCACGTTATTTCATTCGCAACTTTCAAGGGGCTTTAACGTTTATTCATCACTGTCAATCTACTCGCCTTCCTCTGTCGAATTCATGCCAGATTGAAACTTTATCTTTAAAACTCCGTCGCGCATTAATTTGGAAAACGTTGGTGAATATTGACACAGAACAGAGATTTAACCCTTTATATGAAGCAATCGATAATCTTGACTCACGATTAGTGATGGCAAAATTTAGCAAAACATCGATACTTCGATATATCACCAAAAGATTGATGTCTAAGAAAATATCGAAAAAGTGAAGTAAAATGCCCGATTCTACTGTGATATACATCACGTCAATATTAGTTTAAAGTATATTCTCCCTTAAATTTGACTGTCTTCTTAATTTTCCAATCAATGATACATGTAACCAAGGTTCAAATTACAAAATAATAAAAAGAAAGGTAACAACACTGGAGAAAGGTTGCGAATAGCAAAGGGTTTCATGCCGTCTGAGAATCGAAATAGTGACGACATAGTTGTCAATAGCTGTTGCGTGAGAGCAATTCACAAATAAAATAGATACTGAAAATTTTATTTATATCATGAGAATTTAATTTTTTGAAAACATCGATGTTTCTGCACAAATATATCAATCTGAAGAAAACATCGAAAGTAATATATCGATGCTATAATATTGATGTTTTCAAAATATCGATGTTTCTGCACTATTATATCGAACTAAAGAAAACATCGAAAGCAATACATCGATGTTATAATATCGATGTTTTAAAAACATCGGTGATTTTTGCCTCCCCTACTCACGGTGTGTGGGCAAACCCTTTCTCTAGGTCCCGGACGAGAAGGGGCGGTGGTGCGCGGGCGGGGCGAGGGGCGGCGGGGCGAGGGCGGCGCGGAGAATGTGTGCTAGTTGCTCCGTGCGCGGTGGCGACGCGTGCATAACTGCCGAGTCGTTGCCCCAGCTCTAGAGGCAGCACGAGGGGACTGGGAGTCTGCCCCTCCTCTCCTCATTCCCTCCCCTCCCTTTCCCCTCCCCTCCCCTCCCGTGCCTCGCGAGACGAGGAAATCAGACGCGGCTGCTCGCGCGTTGGCTTCGGCGCGGATTCGGCGCTCGCAAAAGCACGGAACGAGGCACGGGAACTAGGGAAAATGAAACTAGGGGAGTGACATCCATTTCGATGTTTTCGAAACATCGATGTTTCTATAACAGCATCGATGTTTTAAACATCGAAATATTGAATCCGATGTTTCGCGAAAGCACGGAACGAGGCATTGGAACTAGGGTAGTGACATCCATTTCGATGTTTTCCAAACATCAATGTTTCTATAATAGCATCGATGTTTTAAACATCGAAATATTGAATCCGATGTTTCGCGACAGCACGGAACGAGGCATGGGAACTAGGGGAGTGACATCCATTTCGATGTTTTCCAAACAGCAATGTTTCTATAACAGCGTCGATGTTTTAAACATCGAAATATTGAATTCGATGTTTCGCGAATCACGGAACGAAGCACGGGAACTAGGGGAGTGACATCCATTTCGATGTTTTCCAAACATCGATGTTTCTATAACAGCATCGATGTTTTAAACATCGAAATATTGAATCCGATGTTTCGCGAAAGCACGGAACGAGGCACAGGAACTAGGGAAAATGGCATCCATTTCGATGTTTACGAAACATCAATATTTCTATAACAGCATCGATGTTTTAAGCATCGAAATATTGAATCCGATGTTTCGCGAAAGCACGGAACGAGGCACAGGAACTAGGGGAGTGACATCCATTTCGATGTTTTCCAAACATCAATGTTTCTATAACAGCATCGATGTTTTAAACATCGAAATATTGAATCCGATGTTTCGTGAACATCGATGCTTTGTGCTTGATGTTTTCGTTTTCGATGTGTTGTTCACAGATGAAAATTTTTCATAATTACTATTTTGTGAAAGTTAAAATATGAAATAATAACTGGCGAACTTTGTACTACTTTCATCACGCACACTATCCTCCCCCGAGATGATCCTGATGTCCCAATATTTTCTGCGTCTATTTTTTAATGGAGAGGCCTTTTGCAACTTTATTTTGAGTTAAATTTTGATAATAAATTAATACACACGGCCATTGTCATATTAAATTTTGTTGTGCACGAATTTAATGTTGGAGATCACTAAACCAGCTCTGAAACACCGTTTTTTAAAAGTTCGAAGGGTTTTGATTGATTAATTATTAACATCGATGTTTGGCAACATCGATGGTATTCAAATACGTGTTTATCTTGGTCTTTTCATTCCTTTTTGTCTTAAAATTCCGTCTCGTCCTTTCCTAAATTCAGTTTACCTTCTAATTCTATTTTGTCTTCTAATTTCAATTCTTCTAAATTGTCATTATTTACAAAACTCGGAGTGCTTCTCTATTTCAATTATAGTTTTAATTGTACGAAATTATTAAGAATAAGTTCAAAGGAACGCCTCGTGGTGCAAAAGTAGTTTGAGTTTTGAGATGATGTCATGGCAAGTGCAATCGTTCAAATTTTGGTCTGTAGCTGTTCCAGAACAACTTTAATTTTCTATTTATTATGATTATAAAACCCTCCACGCAAAAAGTACATAACTGAAGTAATGATCTAAATTATTATATGCAACTAAGAGAACTTCAACAAAGGATAATAAACACTCGTATGAGTTCATAAATACCTGTGCAGTTACGAATTCAAGAAACGTAAACAAAGTAATAAAAGTCTTCCTGGGTATTTATAAAACCACTGGCGTTGTTCTGAATTTATCATAGCACCTGCGTTGTTTATTCGCTGACATCATAAAAGTTAATAAAAAGACTTACGTTGTTACGACAGTAATGTAAATACAAGGAGGAGGGTACTCGCTGAAAAATCTGTTTAAATATTCGTCGTGTCGGAAGCTTAGACGAAATTAGGCGTAAACCAGAAGGCACGAAGTCGATTTTGATCGAGAGGACTAACGCTTAGAACAAATATTAACAGAAAATTGTCCAAGTGAGAATTCTGCTATTTTTTTATTGGTAGATTGATTAGTGATTCCGGGCGCTTCAACTGCTAAGGCCATTAGTGCCGATAGTGTAGTGCATGTTTGTATTCCGGGAGGTGGCGGTGATCTTCCACCCTTAGATGGTGAGATCTGATGTCAACCTACTGGCGTCGGCTAGCAGGGTTTTCCCTAACCAAATATCTCCCAGCAGCTGGGCATCGCCCTAGCCGGGAGAATCTCTAAACCCCGACTGGTGTCCCGACATGAGTAGTGGTGTAATGTATGTTAGTGTAAGTGTGTGTAAAGGGCGAGGATAAGACAGGGAAGAGGAACGAAATATCGCCCGTGGTCCTTGACTCGGTTGTTAGGGGTACTGCTCCGGTATTCGCCTTGTACTTATCGGAGAAACCCCGAAAAACTACCGATCAGAGCAGCCGGCCCCTAGAGTCCTCCGGACAGCGACTAAACTCGACCTAGCTACGTAGCTAGGATCAAAAATTCTTCCACCGTCGGGACTGGAACCCTATGACCTCCCAGCCAGATGAACTGCAGTGATGTAGTCGATGCCCTGAGCCACCTCTCCCAGTTTCTTCCAAATCATTCAAACTCTTCGTCATCGACATTGTGTTCGCTCCGCGGCTGCATTGCATGACGCTTGGAGCTAATCGCCTGGTGGCCACAAGAGTGTGTGTGTGTGTGTGTGTGTGTGTGTGTGTGTGTGTAAGGGGGAGGGAGGGGTCGGAACTGCTGGCACACAGCCCAGATCGCGGCGACCGCGCTACTGGTCCTGCCGTCAGCGGTGGCGGTGGCGGTGGCGGAGGTGGTGGCGGGAGCGGTGGCGGGGGCGGGGGCGGGAGCGGGGGCGGGGGCGGAGGTGGGGACGGTGGCGTCAGCGGTGGCGGTGGCGGTAGCGGTGGTGTTGGTGGCGGAGTCGATTTGTCGGCGTATGAGGCGAACGCCGGGAGTAGCGAGCCCGCTGTCCAACGCTGATGGCTTCAGGATCGCCACCGCAGGTCGCGCTAGATACAGTGGGACGTACACGGCGACGTGCCTCCAGTTGCGATGAATAACCCTGCCATGGATATGCCGTCGCTGACAGAAATTTCTTACTGGAAGAGCGCGAAAAATATTCAGCACAATACTGACACGGGCGCTTCGATATTCAAGTGCTTCATTTTTATTGTCGTATTTCTCTCATTCAGGGACGTGAATTACCACGACATGAATTTATTTCCGATGTTATCTAAAACAGCAAATAAGCTAATTGATTTATCCCCAAATTCGCACATTTTTTATTTAAATTGTAAATGTACTTCATTATTGCAAATTAATGTAGGTCCTAAGGACATTAGTTGACTGTGCGACTTAAAATAAAATATAGTAAACTTTTCATGGCGTATTATAATTTTCATTTTGGTAGACTCATAAGTTGGGATGAATAATTGTTTGTTTTAATAATTCTTTCGTTTACATAGTGTGAAGAGACCTGGCTGTGGACATGTTTATTAGTTTTGTGACACATTTAAATCGTGCACTTCGCTAGCAAAACAATCTACAAATTTACGCAACGATGTCCTTACAAAATCATCATCATTTATTTTGTTCACTTTTTGAGTTCTGCTTTTTTTAAATTACTTACTAGTGTTTCAATTCAAAGTTAAGTTATCTATGAAAAGATCGCCAGTTCGATGCGGCCAAATTTGCCTGCCTTCACTCGTACATTTCCAAGTCGACGGCGAGGGACCGGCCTTGGGTCTCCGAGATTTACATGAAACGCCCTTGATTCGAGCCCAAGCATTTTACACTAAAATACTGATACTGCTGATTTAGTCCTCTCGTGTAACTGGTAGGAGAGTACTTCTGGTTAATTAAACGCGCAGTCTACACGTGTTCCATTTCACCACTTCCTCGCGAGCGGCGGAGACCTCAGCGCTGAGCGGGGCCGGCGCCTGGCCGGGCAGCGCAATGGTACGTTGAGGTGGGACGCCTCGGCGCGGGGGGGGGGGAGCCGAGCAGTGCGGCACGTGGGAGGCCGGCGCGGCGGGGCGATTGCCCAGCAGGGCTGGGAGTGGGAGGCCGGGGTCGGCGGGGAGGGGCGGGGCGAAGCGGAGGGGAGGGGACGGCACGTGGGACGGCGGCTGCGGCGCGGACGTGGGCCGTCGGTGCGGGTGGGAGGCAGGGGCGGGGTGCGGCCGAGGGGACGGGGAGGGGGGCGGGGCGGCGATTCGATCCGGCGGCGGCTGGGCGCTGGAGCGTGCCGGCCAGTCACACTTTCGCCCGGCGGCGGGCGCGTGGCGGCGGCGGTGGCGGCGGAAGAGGAGGGGGAGAAGGAGAAGGAGGAGGAGGAGGTGGAAGAGGGGGCGGAGAGGGAGAGGAGGAGTGGCCTTGCGGGGAGCGCTGACCCCTGTGTTTACGGCGCCCCCAGCATTCGACAATTGCGCGCACGCCGCTCCCGCGCTCGCCTCCCCGCCACACCCCTCCCTCCCCGCCTTTCTTATCCCTTGCCCCGTCACTCTTCTCCCGTCCCCGGCTCTCCTCTCCATCGCGTCACATCTCTCTTCCCACCTGTCGTCTCCCCTCCCCGCCAGTCCTTTCCCCTTCTTCCCATCTGTTTGTTACCCTCCCCGCCAGTCTTTTCCCTCCCGCTTATCCCCCTCCCCCCACTGCCTTTCCCCTTCGTGGCTTTTCCTCTTCTTCCACAGGCTCTCTTCATCTCTCTCTGTCTCTTCTGTCAATCGCCTCTCCCTTCTTCATCACGTCCTCCCCGCCTCTCCACGCCTCTCCACGTCCTCCTCCGCCTCTCACTTCCCCTTCCACGCCGCTATTGACCCGTCTCCGCCCCAGCGCGCGCTACTCGCCGCCCCAGACGCAACTCTACGACCCCGCAGACGTCTCGGAGACTAGAGTGCGACAGCAAGGACGACTGCGGACAGTAATCTGAGATGTAATGCCCTTCTGTCCAAGAGAGCACCGAATGATAGAGTTTCCGATAGCGCAGTCCTCATTTTCTGGTGTACCCCATGGGTCTGAGCACAGACCACGATTTATCTAGAAGATCAGATACTCTTAATAACTTGAAATGTCTGAATTAAGAAGTCAAAACATCATTGCGTTATTACAGTAGTTTAAAAACATTTTTAATCCGAGATTATTAGTTGATTGGAATGTTATTCCTTTTGATGACGTTGTACAGAAAGAATCAGTTAAAGAGACAAGAAAGAGACATAACATGTTGCGATAAAATTGTACAAATCCATGTCTGACTCAGAACAGCAAAGTGTGTTACATTTACGACTCCGAAATAGATTTTAATTCAACTTTATTTATTTCTTCTTTCGTTACTCTTTCAGTGTTTCTTTCTGGCCTATCTCATTAGTTCTTCTACATAGGTTCTGTGCGCTTTATTTTACTTATTTTAATCGTTCTCTGCTCTTTGCTCCTAATTCCCATCTCGTTCTTTCAGTAGCCTTTTATATCCCAGGGTTTCTTGCATCATCATCGTCCTTGCAGAAGGCACATCCAACTGACTACGAAGAGTACAGGCTGGTCATTGAAAGTAAGCACTCATGACTGTTCAGCTAAAGCAATTGAGGGTAAAGATATGGAGCACATACTTCGAGAACGTCTTATAATCGAAGGCTTTATACGCTAGGGGACTAACAACTACAGGGAGCCGCTTCTGGACGTTAATCAAACGTTTTGCATCCCGTTCTGCAGCCTTCCTCAAAGCCGAAGTGCAAGTCACTTGGACGGCCAAGAATGTTGCAAGTCTACCTCCTGGACTTCAGCCGACGGATTCGACTCTTTTTTATGAGGTCAAAGCGCAATGTCTACGAGAGAATTTTTGTTGGTCCTTTTAAATAAAAAAGAGAAAATGTACGCAAATGAACCGAGTAACAAGAAAGTAGAATTGGAACGTTGTGTTACAGTATTTACCTTTAGTGCTTTTGTCAGAATTATAGGAAAGCAACCCCTTCACGGTTACTACGTCAGCTAAAGAACTCAGGAGAAACTGTTTCTGAAAAGCATATTTCTTATGCATTGTTCTAAACGTATCAGAGATCCGATTAATGAACCTGTTACTGACGTTCTTCAGAAATAATTAGATACGGATTTATAGTGAAACTTGCAAAAATAAGTTACTTTGGTGAAACTTTTTTCGCGCATGGTGTCCATTAATACAAAAAAAAACACTCACGTTAGAAGGTCCGCATATTGAAGTACATCGATATCAGAATATGAAGTTTGACCAAAATTGCCGTAGTTGTTTCGACCTTTAGTTCTTCAGTCGTTGAAACAGACGAAAGCGTATCAGAAAACGGTGGTAAAGAAAGATTGTTCTGTTTTGGGAACTTCCAGAACGTTCGTTTCTAATAGATCTAAGTTTCCGGAAAGTAACACTCTCTGTTTACAATGCCCCCAAGAATGGACGAAGTAACGTCAGCTCTGAATAATATTTAATTTTCAAAGTTTACAATTTGGGGCGATCAATTCCGAAAAAGTTTGATTTTAATAACGCTTAGTCACATTGAAATTTAGCCATTGTTTCACCTCCGCATTTCGCGAAATTGCTGGTAATTTTCTAATCAGCAACCAAAAGACTTCCAGCGTTCACAGTAAATTTTGACTTCCATATTATCTGCGAAGGAACACCAGAGCAACTGTCCCGGTAATATTTGGATCGGAGGAAACAAAACGTTAGCTGTTTGTGATCATCAACTTTTCGACAACAAACAAATCGTTTCTAAGTCTCCAACCACCAAACATTTTTGCTTGCTATTAAAAGTTGAAGAATCCCTACAGACACCTCGGACAATAACCTTTTATTCATAGCAAGTTTTCCATTTTATGTATTAAGAACAGTTTCCCGCTATTAACGCAAAATTCGAAAAAAAAGTGATTTCGAACCGTTTTGTTTGCTCCGATTAATTTAACCATTGGAAGCTCTCTGAAGCTAAGCAAATACAGGGAGTTACTATAACGGGAGTTGTCCAAGGATTTAACCGGGCATTTAGCCAGGGTTCGTTTCCATGCCGGTACATGTCCAATTTGGATTCTCCGCCCTTTGAATCCCCACGCATCCTCAGCTCAAATCCGCCTAGGGTTGAGAGGCCAATAAGTTAAGCACTCGCCCACCGAAGTGCGATTTACGAAAGTGGAAAAAGTAGGATTGGAGGTCGGCGAAGAAAGTGGTAAACAGACGCTGAATCATCCGAAGATTGTCCTCCCACGCCAAAGCAAAGAGCATCGCGCACAAGTCCGTCTGAGGCAGCCTCGCCCGCCAGCGGAAATAGCACACAGAGCGTCCACTTTGAGCCAGCACATCGAGTCCCGTCCCACGCAAAAGTAAATGCCCGGTTATATATTGACAACGCACCGCGAACCAAGACTTCACCCACGCACCTCGCACACTAGTCCCAACCACGCCAACACACGCGCAAAAGCACCAAAAAGATTTCCTTAAAAGCGTCTTCAAACTCACAGGTTTTTGGCAGCCTTCAATATCGTGCTCACTAGCAGTGAAAATGTAGGCTAATGTTTAGTTGTTTACAGCTTCTTTATCTAATGAAATTTTCAATTTTTAAGAATAACATGTAAGTGAATATATCCTTTTAAACATATTTCAACACTCAAAAGAATATTTTATTTTTCCTTGATTTAATTAAGTCACATACAACTACTTTATACCAAAACCATATCTTGTTTCAACTGAATGAAGGTAAACAGCAGTTAAAAAAAATAACATCTTCAGAAATTAAATATGTTGTAGAATGAATCATAATAAATTTATTCCCATTGATCCCAACTGCTTCAACACGACCCGTTTTAAAAATGGCGTACACTAAAAATCATAAAATACGGAGTGAAAATATGGTAGTATTTTTCACGATTGCAATTTTGACAGTACAGTAACTAAAATATGTATAAAACTTACACTATGTTTTGTATTAAAAATAGTCAGCAAAACAAATATTTTGCAGTAAATTTGTAGTTGCAAAAAAATGTTTACTGGATATATTCCACCGGGAAAGGTGGCTCAGGGCATCAAGTGATGTCACAGCGATGCCTCTGACCGGGAGGTCCTAGTTTTGAGTCCCGGTGGTGAGAGGAATTTCGACACTGTCTAGATAGCTAGGTCGGGGTCATTCGCTGTCTGGAGGAGAATTTTAAGGGCCGGCTGCTCTGATCGGTAATTTTCCGTGGTTTATCTGATCAATACCAGGCGAATGCCGGAGCAGAACCCTAACAAACGGGTCACGGACCACACGCGATCTTTCCTTCACATTCCTTGTCCTATCCTTACCCCTCACACACATACACTTACACTAACATGCACTACACTACCACACAAGCCGTCGGGAACTTAGTGCTTGTCCCGGCTGGGCGGTGCCTCACTGGTGGTAGATACCTGTTTGGGGAAAAAGCTCCTAACCGACAAGTTGGACCCCGGATCTCACCATCCAGCGGGGGAAGATCATCGACACCTCCCGTGCAAAAACACGCACTATGCTTACGGGACTAATGACAGCCGTTGGCGCGTCCGGAATCACTAATCACCCACTCATTCACTGACTACATTCTGGAATGTCATTCACTGACTACATTCTGGAACGTCATTCACTGACTCCATTGCCAGAGATCGCTGCGCGCGCGTGGGTCGTTTTCAGCCCACTGTGCGTGGTTGACACACGGAGCCGGAACTCGGCATCTTCGAGGGTCCCCCGAGTCGATGAAGCCGGCCCGACAGTCAGAGGCAGCGGATGTTGCCCATTTAGTCGAGAGGCTTCGAAAATAACCGCGATTCTCATCATCGGAAATAGACGAGAAGGCGCTGACTGTATAGGGTTACATCCGAATGGATGTGATGTTGCGAGACTGTCAGGCGGCACTCTTGTTGGGTTATTTATAAGCCATCATCCAGCCTGGGAATATATGGGCACAAGCGTATGACCAGAAGCTGGAGCAGATGGTGAGAATTTCGTATCCGAGGGGACGGGAGCAGAAATTTATTGTAAAACAGAAAAACATAATATTTAATGGATAGTCTCATTTCAACAATCGGTGGAAAAGGAATTTTTAATTGGTTAAGTTTCTTGCAACAGATAACGAAAAGCTACATTATGATTACACGAACTGATTATATTATATGGAGCAATTTCAATTTTTTTAAAAGTTTTTGCCAAATCTACAAGTTAAATGTGCGATTCATGAATTACAAAGTAATAAGTGTATCTTTCGAAAGTAATAAGTGTAAATATCGTTTCAAAATAATTTTAATACCTGTCAATAATTTACAGTTACAGGAAGGAATTTTAGGGGGTCACCGTTATCTTGTGTGAACTTGTAAACGAACACTTCCCATCCATCCAACTCTCGAAAGATAAACATTTTAAATATCAAATTGTCGTCATAAAACCACTCTTTTAATGGTGTTTCGCTGGACTCGAACGGGCAACCGTTGATTTAGACGCGACGGTTGTGTTTAAAATCTGCGCCAATTGTGTTTACGTTCCGGAATGGACCGTTGTAAAATCTTTTAGCCCAGGGATCCTTAACCTTTTACATATTTAGGAACCCTTCTAACTCATGGTTTTCTTGGAAGAACCTCATGTGTAAGTAACAGTTAAAATAGTTTATCAAAGATTTTCTTTAAGCAAAATTACTTAAATAGTAAAAAATATATAAAATAGGATAATTGTCTCATAATATTTATAATTGAATATCCTGGTATCCTTTTTGCTCTTTGGACAACAATATAAAATTTTCAAAAATGTTTAATTTTTCACTTATTCTAAAACACCATGTGTCGTGTAAAGTATTTTTATGCATCATCAATTCGTCAACCCCGTACAAAGGGCCGCAGCCGGCGTCATCGTAGGACGGTTGCATGTGAGTAAGTATGGAAGGGTGAGGACAGGACAAGGAAGGGGAAGGGAAGGATGTGCGCGATCCGTGGCTCGTTTGTTTGGATACTGCTCTGTCATTCGCCTGGGGTTAATCGGAGGAACCATGGAATGCTGCCGATCAGAACGCCCTGCCGCTAGAATTCTCCTCCAGAAGCGGCTAGCTATGTTGCTCGTGTCAAAAATCCTGCCACTGTCGGAAGTGGAACCCTAGATCTCCCAGTCAGAAGCTGTACAGTGATGCCCTCAGCCACTGTTCCCGGTCGGTGCCAGTTGTGTTTA